>JASJET010000236.1:0-600000 GCA_034092305.1 Diaprepes abbreviatus | reverse complement strand
TTCCCCACGAACATTGGCAAGGGTTTCTCTGCTAATTCCTCTACATTCCCGAACAATTCGATCTTTTAAATCGTCAATATTTTCAGGTGGGGTTTTATAAACCTTGCTTTTTAAATACCCCCAAAGAAAAAAGTCTAGAGGGGTTAGGTCTGGAGACCGTGCTGGCCATTCAATTGCACCACGTCTGCCAATCCACGTCCCTGGAAAATGTTCATCAAGCCACTCTCGAATTGCCAAAGCGTAGTGCGGGGGAGCTCCATCTTGCTGGAAATGCAAATTATTTTCATTTAGTACCATAACAGCATTTTCATCCACTTGATTTTCTAAAGATTGCACAATGGCAGGGTATATTGTGTTTTCTAAAAGGTTTAAATAAATTTGCCCAGTTAAATTATCTTCCAAAAAAAATGGCCCGATGATTTCATTGCCATAAATTCCTGCCCACACGTTAATTTTTTCGGGATATTGAGTATGCCCTTCTCGGAAAAGGTGCGGATTTTCATTATCCCAGTATCTGCAGTTATGTCTGTTAACCAGTCCATTTAGAAAAAAAGTTGATTCATCACTAAAGCAGATATTCTTAGGTAAATGGGGGTCCTCGACAATTCGTTGGCACATTAATTCGCAAAATTGAATTCTCCTATCAAAATCGTCTTCTCCGAGTTCTTGAAGAATTTGAATTTTGTAG
Organism: Diaprepes abbreviatus; assembly: GCA_034092305.1. Taxonomy (NCBI): domain Eukaryota; kingdom Metazoa; phylum Arthropoda; class Insecta; order Coleoptera; family Curculionidae; genus Diaprepes; species Diaprepes abbreviatus. The sequence goes on along the minus strand of JASJET010000236.1, from coordinate 599,312 downwards.
GGAAAAAACTTATTTTGTTTTAAAACTTTATGCACAGAGCCAGCAGAAATGTTGGTTAAATCTGCGACCTTTGAGATGGATAAAGTTGGATCTATTGCAAACTGTCCTAGTACCTCGATTTGGCATGCTTCATCTACAACCATTTTCTCAATATATTTTTTATTACAAACGTTTCTTCAAACTTTCGTACCAATTCGAGTACATATTTATGGCCCACGTTTTTGTCTTGATGCCTCTCGTTAAATGCTCTGGCGGTTCTAAGAGCGCACCGATCTTCAGCTCCATAGAGAAAAATTATTTCTTTTCTTTCGGCTAGCGTATACACCATTTATATTCACGTTTCAACTAGGCGCCACAATGACAATTTTAACAATAATAAACAACTGGTGTTTAAAGATCTTAAAAATTTTATTTATTGCAGTGATTTCTTGTACCTATCAGGTACCGCAAAAAATATCATTGAAATAAATACACTTGATTGATTAGACTGCAATGAATTTTGCGATGAATTTTAAAACAGGCTTAGTTTTTTTCTCGCAAATATTTTAACTGTTTATTATTTTAAAAAAATATTTATTTTAAATTTAAAATAATACTTTACTCTATGAAGTAGCCATTTGACATAATAAAGTTTAATGTGATAAGGTGTCTATTGTTACCACACATCTTTTCTTACTATTCGCTTGTACATCAACAGATTTTGTTTTTTTTTTATTGGCTAAATAGGAGATAGTATGCCCTTTAAAATGATGTATCACACTATAGGGTAATCATTTGACATACCAAAGTTCGAGGCCGATATATTATGCATTATTACAAGACATTTTTGCACACTATTCGCTTGTACGTCAACCGATTTAATTTTTTTTAGACGGTTGGATAGACAATTTTATGCTGCTTACAATGATGTGTCACAAGGTGGGGGTTCCCATTTGACATATCAAAGTGAGGTTAGCTGGAGGTGAGGAGGTGATTGACAGACTTTTAATAAATGCAAAATTAAACTTCCCCCTGTATATCTAAATTGACGTGTTTTTTCTTTTTTTTAAATTTTTCTATTTAACAAAGTTATTAAGGATGGTTCGTTTTGAAATGAAGGCACTGTATATATATATATATATATATATATATATATATATATATATATATATATATATATATATATATATATATTTATATATATATATATATATATATATATATTGTCATACAAAAGAACTCTTTACAAAAAGTTAATAGGTTGTCGGTACCAGTCAAACAAAAATATACAATGCAATTACAAAAATTACCTATTGCCTTATTTGCAGAATCTTAATTAATGAAACAAACAATGCTTTTAAATTTTTGATTGACCTGTTTGATAAAAGTCGTTACTATCGTTTCGACATGCACGTATTTCATATATATTTAAGTCTATAGGTTGCCATTCATGAGTGGGATATTTCTACTGCGGGGGAAAAATTGTAAAGTCTTATCCTTAAATTTAAAAATTACGAGAATATAAAATATAGTAGTTCTGATCTGTATTAGAACTGGGAATGTTGCCAACGGGTAAGTTTGCGCCATATTTTCCTGCGTATTTTTTCTCTGTAATTGGGTCTCAAGAACTATATATATATATATATATATATATATATATATATATATATATATATATATATATATATATATATATATATACAGGAGCAAAACTTATCAGGAGTACGGTCTGTATTAGTCAAACTCTTTTTTCTTTAAATACTTTATATTTCTTTACAACTTTGTAACTTTATCAGGAGTAAAACTACAAAATCAGAGAGAAAAAGGGATAACATCACAAGAGACTGAAAACACTAAAATAAAACAAACTTACAGTTTCAGAGTTATTGCTGAAAATTTACCATCAACACGCTCAGCATAGTGATTTAAAATAGACTACTTGTAAATAAAAATCTTCAAAATTCCTAATCTCTCTTTTTTCTCTTTTTTTGATACTATCAAAATTTAAAAATTAAAAAAACGAAATACTTTCCGATAACAATACACGATTTAAAATTAGATTATCAACTAAAAAACCAACACATTCAAGAAATTAATTTTCATATATTGAATGTTGACTTGTAAAATTAGATAAAATTTAAAACATTGCAATAAATATTGCTAAGCTGATTAGTATCAGACTTGTAGTTAATTGTGTTTTTATTTCTGTTGATGTATTCTTTCCCAAACGTAACACGTTGTTTTAGCAATTGAACCGTTTGTCCTACATAACAGCACGGACACTCCAAACAAGACAGCTCATATATAACATTGCTACTACAAAGGGTGTTTTTTTATAGAGGTATAGAACTTTTAAATGGAATAAAACACAGATGAATTTTTTTAAATTGACATGAAATTTATTTTATTCGAAAGATAACCTTCTGGCATTATAATTTAAATATGACTTCTGGCATATGACCGCCACGGCTGGCTCGGACGTAGTCTAATCTGGAGGTCCAATTTTCGATGACTTTTTCCAACATTTGTAGCCGTATATCGGCAATAACGCGGCGAATGTTGTCCTCCAAGTGATCAATCGTTTCGGGCTTATCGGCGTAGACTAGCGACTTCACATATCCCTACAGAAAATAGTCTAGCGGCGTTAAGTCGTACGATCTTGGAGGCCAATTCACGGGTCCGAAACGTGAAACTATGCGGTTACCAAACGTTTCCTTCAATAAATCAATTGTGGCACGAGCTGTGTGACATGTTGCGCCGTCCTGTTGAAACCACAGCTCCTGCACATCATAGTTGTTCAATTGATGAACGAAAAAGTCAGTAATCATGGCGTTCTGACCAGCATCGTTTTTAAAGAAGTACGGACCAATGATTCCACCAGCCCATAAAGCACACCAAACAGTCAGTTTTTCTGGATGTAACGGTGTCTCAACACACACTTGAGGATTATCATCACTCCAAATATGGCAGTTTTGTTTGTTGACGTATCCATTCAAACAAAAGTGAGCTTCATCGCTAAACAAAATTCGCTTATGAAAATCGGGATCAACGGCAATCTTGTTTTGGGCCCATTCACCGAATCTACGCCTTGCTAGGTTATCGTGTGGCTTCAATTCTTGCACGAGTTGGATTTTGTAAGCACGCAAACCAAGATCTTTCTGCAAAATCTTCCATAAAGTGAATGGACACATATCCAATTCCTGTGCACGATGGCGGATAGACTGATTCGGGTCTTCCTCTACGCTACGCTCTACAGCAGCAATGACTTCTTCTGTACGCACTGTACGACGTCTCTGTGGATGCGTATTATCATTTAGACTAAAAGTGGAGTGAAAACGTCCCATAGTTAATCGAATTAATTGCACTGATGGACGATTATGTTGACTGTAAAATGGATGTAGTGCGCGATACGTATTTCGAACAGAACCATGATTTTCAAAATAAATATGCACAATTTGGAAGCGTTGTTCAGGCGTCAGTCTATTCATGTTGAAATGCCAAACCAAACTAAACATAAACCACTGGACAGCTGACAAAATGGCCGCCAGTTAAAAAAGTGTTGCCAACTTAAAGTTCTATACCTCTATAAAAAACACCCTTTACAACAATGGTGTTTTGTTTTTAACTCTTGAAAATAGATTTGGTTACTAAGTGACCGAAATCTATTTTCAAGAGTTAAAGACAAAACACCATTGTTGTATAATACCAATATTATATATGAGCTGTCTTGTTTGGAGTGTCCGGGCTGTTATGTGGGACAAACGGCTCAATGACTAAAACAACGTGTTACTCAACACAAGAGTGATTGCCGTTTGGGAAATAATACATGCTCTGTGGTTGATCATCATCTGAAGACTGGACATAAAAATTTTGGACCACCAGAATAATTCTAAAAGTAGATTGTTTCTCGAAATGTGCTACATCAACAGAAATAAAAGCACAATTAACTACCAGGCTGATACTAACCAGCTTAGCAATATTTATTGCAATCTTTTAAATTTTATCTAATTTTACAAGTCAACACTCAATATATGAAAATTAATTCCTTGAATGTGTTGTTTTTTTGGTTGATAATCTAATTTTAAATCGTGTATTGTTATCGTAAAATATTTCGTTTTTTAATTTTTAAATTTTGATAGTATAAGGAAAAAAAGGAGAAAAAAAGAGATTAGAAATTTTGAAGATCTTTATTTACAAGTAGTCTATTTTAAACCACTATGCTGAGCGTGTTGAAGATAAATTTTCAGCAATAACTCTGAAACTATAAGTTTGTTTTATTTTAGCGTTTTCAGTCTCTTGTGATGTTATCCCCTTTTCTCTTTGATTTTGTAGTTTTACTCCTGATGAAGTTACAAAGATGTAATGAAATGTAGAGTATTTAAAGAAAAAAGAGTTTGACTAATACAGACCGCACTCCTGATAAGTTTTGCTCCTGTATACACATTGTACGGTCAAGAATTACATTACACACACACACACATATATATATATATATATATATATATATATATATATATATATATATATAATTTTCTTTTTATTTTGTCTTTTCTTGTGTTTAAGTTCTTTAGTTAACAAAAAATCAAAAACAATTTAACGTTTCGCCCTTTATTTAAGGCTTCTTCAAAATTTTTTTTTTTATTTATTGATCTTCCTTGACATTTTGCTTTGAAAATATTATATATATATATATATATATATAGGTTCAGGACTGTAGGAAGGATGGTACAAAGTTTGTAGCTTTGAATTTTTCAAAAATTCAATGGTTACTGGGCTCGATGTGAGGAAACGTTGTCGTGATGAAAATGTGAGGTATGAATTACTTCTTTAAAGGTCTTTTTTAACTATTAAATCTGCTGGCTACCATCGGCATCCTGATCCCTGAACTAACCATTAGGCGTGGTTTGCATCTATTTAAGCTTCAATTAATAAAAATTAAATTTTGTTTGTGAGGGCGTAATATTATGTTTGGCTAGGTCCAAAAACAGAATGTTTACAAGCTGTAGTGACGATTTTTTGCGTGTGCGTGTTTGAGATGAATAAATTAATGTGTGTTTTTCTATTATTTCAAATGACATGTAAAACCTAATTGACAAGAAGCGATAAAGGGGTAAAAATCGAGTCTCCCAAAAAAAAAATCAAAATACTTCATAATTTATAAAATAACAGATTAGTTTTTAAGAAAATATTACTAGCATTTAGTGCTTAATACTTCGATAAAAAAATAATGTGAAGCTCTCTCAAAAGTTACCAGAAATGTCATTACTTTCGGTCAAACACATTTTACAACAGTACCTTTTTGGTATATTCTTTTTTATGCTTTTCAAGGATTTAAAGCCCTTATTCCTTATATTTAATTTTCATTCTAGGTCTTCTCAAAATTCATCTTTCTCAAATTTTACAACGGCCGATGAACAATTATTTCCTTTTAAGTGAATATAAATAAGAAAATTTTTTATTAACATAAATTACGGTAATAGAATATATAAAACTGTCATGAAGTCAGAAAAAAATTGGTTTACTCCCTTCCAAAATTTTCGGAATCTTGGAGAAACGTCAATGTACTTCCTTCATTGAAAATTTCATAACCACATCTCTCTCACTTTAGATCTCGTAGTATTCTCCCAACTATGTCAAAACTGTTAGAAAAATGGTTGACAAAATATTTGGAAAATTCGATAGTAAGAATCTTCTTGTGTTCACCGCTTTAGCTTAATATAAACGAATGTTCAAAAAGTAGCAACAAACCGAGAAATCCACCTGATGTTCGTTGATTTAACGGAGGCCTACGACACCGTCCCAATACCACTACTCTGCCGGGTTTTGGGGAAATCTTTAATAAATATTATTATAATAACAATCCTATGAAAACTCGGCATCTAAAATTAAATTGATAAAGGCTCTTACAAAAGGACTTTGTCAAGGCTGCTATCCTTCATCAAGCCTATGAAACCTTGAAAAAATGAAAACAATCTTGCTCTGGAATGGACATTCTATTAAGTAACGAGACTGCGTTATATCACAACCAAGTGTGATAACCTGATATAACGAGGATCTTGAATTTATGTCGACAAAACTATTTAATGAATATGAAAAATGGCATCTCTCAGTAAACCGATGTAAAACAAAATATCTATGCATTAGAGGCCCTCGGTGCATCCCGGTATGCACCTTGGAACAGTGCTGGACTGGATGTACGAGAAAGGAATCGAAACTGAGAATTCTAAAGCGAGAAAGGATAATAGAATGTTTGAATGCAGTAGTAAAGTCAAAAACATCCCAAGAGAGAGATTGCACCAGTTATTCAATTCCATGCCAAATGCATAGTGCTGTACGGTTGGAAAACTTGGCAATTGATCAAGAAATTAGAACGACTTCTACTTGCCCTTCTTCTTCTTCAAGTGCCTTCTCCATTGCGAAGGTTGGCAATCATAATAGCTATTTTAATATTTGAGGCAGTTGCTCTAAATAGTTGTTTTGAACTGCATTCAAACCATTCCCTTAAGTTTTCTAGCCATGAAATTCGTCGTCGTCCTACGCCTCTTTTGCCACTAATTTTGCCTTGGATTATGAGCCGTAAGATGCCGTACTTTTCTCCTCGCATAATGTGTCCGAAATATTGCAGTTTTCTCTGTTTTACTGTTATCTCGACTTCCTTTTCTTTTCCCATTCCTCTCAACACTTCGGCGTTCGTAACTCGATCCACCCACGAAATCCTCTGAATTCTTCTATAGGTCCACATTTCAAAAGAGTTAAGTCTTCTCATTGCCTCTCGATTCAGTGTCCATGCTTCTATTCCATAATATAGAATACTATATACGTAACATTTAGTCAGTCGTATTTTCAGGGCTAACGTTAGATCTTTGCTGCAGATAACCTTTTTCATTCTAATAAATTGACACGTGCTTTCTCGATTCTGGTTTTTATTTCGACGGTATAGTCATTATTTTCTGTTATTAGGGTTCCCAAGTAAGTGTACTTCTTAACTCTTTCTATGTGCTGGCCTCCTACCATTAGGGTTTCATTATTATTGGTTTTGTTTTTACTAATTATCATGAACTTGGTCTTTATATTGTTGATTAAAATTCCGTTTACTTTTATCCCTGCTGTTTCAGATTCAAGACTCTCCAATATGACCTCTTCAGAATAAGCGTTAAATAGTAAAGGTGACAATATACACCCTTGTCTGACTCCCCTTTGTATTTCCACATCTCCGGATATTTCCTGTCCAAATCTTACTGCCGCTCGCTGATTGTAATACAGATTTGATATCAACCTTAAATCCCTTTCATCCAATTTTTTGCTTCTGAGAATCTCTATCAGTTTGTCATGTTTGACTCTATCAAAAGCTTTGTTGTAATCTATGAAGCAGACTTAGAGATCCTGATTGATATCTAAGCATCTTTGAGTAAGCACATTAAAAGCAAATAATGCTTCTCTTGTACTCACCCCGTTCCGGAAGCCAAACTGTGTGTCACTAATATCCAGCTCCAATTTGGAATGTATTCTAGCGTGTACAATTTTTAAAAGGGTTTTCAAAGTATGTGACATGAGACTGATTGTTCGATAGTCACTGCATTCTTTTGAATTTGCTTTCTTTGGTAAACTTATGAATGTTGATGTTAACATTTCTCGGGGGATAGTTCCTGTCGTGTAAATTGTATTAAATAATCTCACCAATAAATCTAAATTTTTGCCCTAGAAATGTACATTTATTGATAATCGGCCTGCATGTTTTCTATTACACCTCCTTTAAAAAAAGACACAGTTAGTCTTCAACGTCTTCAGAATGTCTGTTTTTCTTACATTCTCCGGAAATTTGATCATATTTCTGAGATATTTATGTTTGTTAAATTGAGAAAAACATTTCCAATTTCCCCTAGTTCGCAAGATTGTTTCTCTTAGAGAACCTGATTTTTAATTAAAACTTATTTATGTTCCGAATCGTTTTCAGTTTGTTCGTCCCTAATCCAATATCAATATATGTAGATACTTTTTACGTATAATAATTGTTCATGATGATTTTTAGAAAAGTTTAATTGTTTCGAAGTACCAAAAATCTTCAACGCAAATTAAATTAACTTTAGAACAGAATCTGCTTTTGAACTGCTTGCTTGTTTTTAAAATGTGCTGTTCCGTTTAAAACGGTTCTATGTGCCTGGAACTAACACCGCGCGAGTGACTTCTCAACTTAAAAGGAATACAATAATTGACAACATTCCAATTTGGGATTTAACTGAAATACAATATTAACTTTTGAAAATGGCACATTAAATGGTCATGATGACTTGCTTAACTTAGGGGGAACCTAACAATGGCGATACTTTTTTTTTCATCGTATTATGAGTTATTCCCAAACAACTTTTTTCTATTTTTTCTAATGAAATCCATTATGATTAATTATGTTTAATATTTGGCTTATCTTCTTACAATTTACCAATATTTTTGTGGGCAGCTAACTTAATTAACCTCATTTTTTATAATTTTTAACTTGATTTATACCTTTTTTATTTAGTTCATTAATATGTATATTTTGACAATTTATTTAAGAAAAAGTGATAAGTTTCAAATGTGTCTTTTCCAAACACATGTTATTCTGAATCTCATTTAATTAAAATCCCGACCTTATTTAGCCTTTGTAATATTTAAACATCAAACATTTTATTGCTACTAAGTAGTGGTTTATTTAATGATTATTATTCATTTGGTGACTTTAAATTTGCATGTAAAATATTATGAGTACCGCCAAGCTACTAACGAAAATCATAGCAAAAAAAATAGAATCTAGCGGAATCAGTGAGGAGCAGCAAGGCTTCAGACAAAACAGGTCAACAACTGACGCCTTATTTATAATTCGCCAAAGTACAGAGAAGGCCATCGAATACAACAAAGAGGCATATATGTGTTTTGTCGACCTCACAAAAGCCTTCGACAGGATCAGACTTCATGACGTTCTCGAACTACTTAAGAACAGAAACATATGTCATAACATCCTGGAAGTAATTAAAGACTTAAACAGCAGAAATACAACGAAAATGAAAGTAGGCAACAAGACATCGAACCAAATTCCAATATCTACCGGCATAAGGCAGGGAGACAGCCTCAGTCCAATTCTATTCAATGTCATTATGGACGAAATTATCAGAGAGGTGAAAGAGGCCGGTAGAGGATATAGAATGGGAAAAGAAGAACTAAAGATAATTTGCTATGCCGATGATGCAGTACTGATATCGGAAGACGAAGACAACCTCCAACGGCTCCTGTACAAGTTTGAAAGACCGCTGAAAAATTTAACATGACAATCTCCATAGGAAAAACCCAATCTCTCACGATCAGTAAAGAACCAAGAAGATGTAAGCTCGCTGTACACAATCAAAGCATCGAACAGGTCATGTCATTTAAATACCTGGGAGCAAACATCACCAGCAATAGAAACTTAAAAGTAGAAGTTCAAGAACAAACAACCAAAGTTGCCGTAATGTCAGGATACCTACGTGATATTATATGGAGAAATAAACATATGACGACACAAAGTAAGATCAGAATATATAAAACCTGCATACGACCCATAATGACTTATGCCATCGAAACAAGAGCAGACACATCAGCAACCAAAAGACTACTCCGGACAACTGAGATGAGAACGCTAAGAAGTATCACGGGTCATACATTACGCGACAGACTAAGAAACGATGAAATCAGAAAAAGATGTGAAATACAGGACGTCGTAAGATGGGGCAGAGGAAGAAGGAGAGCATGGAGGGATCATGTCGACAGGATGACCGACGACCGAGTGGCAAAAATTGCAAAAGAAGGAATACCAAACTCCTCAAGGCTTCCTGGTCGACCGCCTAAAAGATGGAAAGAGAGCTGGACATCGGTGTCACAGAAACAAGAATAAACGAGATGCATTGGCAGTCAATACAGGACAAAGTACTATACTAAGAATAAGAAGAAGAAGAAGATTTGTTTTTACCTGACTAAAATATACCAAGTGACACAAGAGATGCAACACCTGTTAAGAGTCTCTTAATTTTGCCAACACTTTTAACTCATTTTGATCTACTGGTAAGTAAAAGTAATTAAAATTTGGATCAAAAAATATGCATAATAACTGAGTTTTCTATATATTAATGTATTCAACCTTCTTTAAAAGAGATTATTAGTGTCTTTTTGGGGTATTATATCCTAAGTAACCTGAACTTTAGTCGGAGGATCTCTAGTGTTTGGGGTGTGTTAATATGAGGTAGGTTTTGTAGTCTTCTTTCCATTATATCCTAGATATGTTCAACTGAAAAAAATCAGGAGATCGAGGAAAGTATTGGAGAAAATATATGGCCGAAGTTTCAGAGAAGTATAAAGTAATCATAATATGCTAGGTAAATGATGAGCAAATTGTACGATTCAATCATTACAGTAGATTCATTCCGGATTAGACAGTTGGTGATTTTAATATGCTTGAGAAAAAAGTTATATTGGCTCTTAGCACTGGGATTAGAAATGTTACATTTATTAACATTTAACATTGATTCATCATCATCAGCCCATTTCTGTCCACTGCTGAACATAGGCCTCCTCAAGAGAATTCCATCCTCCTCTATTCTGAACCAGTGCGATCCAGTTTGTTGCTATTCTTTTGAGGTCATCTGCCCATCTGGTCGGTGGTCGTCCCTGACTGCGTTTGTCCGCTCTCGGTCTCCATTCCAAAATTCTTTTTTCGTCCATCTGTTGTCCCCTATTCTAGCCACATGTCCGGCCCATTTCCACTTTAACCTTGCAATGCGCACAATGACATCATCTATCCCCGTTTTCCTCCTAACTTCCTCGTTTCGGACCCGATCTCTCAGGGACACCCCCAGCATGGATCTCTCCATTCTGCGTTGTGTTATTTGCAGTTTCTTAGTAGTTGTTTTCGTCAATGTTTCTGTCTCCGCTCCATATGTACATATGGACAACACATTGGTTAAAGGCTTTCCGTTTCAGGTTTATGGGTATATCTGTCTTGAATATACCCCTAAGTTTTCCATACGCAGCCCATCCCAAAGCTATTCGTCTGGATAGCTCACACGCTGGTTGTTCCTGCCAATCCGAATTTCGTGACCAAGGTAGTTATATTTCTAACTATAACTAAACTAATTTTGTCATCATTTTTGTTTTGTTATAATTTATCTTCAGACCTGCTCTTTGTGTTGCCTGTTGTAGTTCGTCTACCATTTCTCTGACTTTTTGTAGATCGTCTGATATGTCGTCAGCGAATCTAAGATGACTCAATCTTTCCCCATCTATAATAATGTCTTTCTCTTCCCAATCCAAAGGTTTAAACGCATGTTCTAGCACTGTCGTAAACAGTTTTGGGGATATTGTATCTCCCTGTCGAATTCCTCTTTTTATTTTTATTTTCTTCGTCATGGTGTAAGTTAATTGTTGTTGTAGCGTTTTTATAAATATTGTATATGATGTTGGAATATCTTTGGTCTACCCTGCATTCTTTTAATGTTCTTAAAATTGACACCAATTCCACGGTATCGAAAGCCTTATGAAAGTCGACAAAGACAAGATTTAGTAATCGGTTGTATTCTACAGTTTTTTCAACAAGTGTTTTGGTACATTGCAAATGGTCATTTGTCCCGTAGCCCGAGCGGAACCCAGCTTGTTCTCTAGGCTGGTATAGATCCAGTTTATTCTCTAGTCATTGGTTAGTTTTGAGAAAACATCTCTGTAGAAAGTTATTAACCTATAACAAAAACGACAAATGAGCGTCTTGAGGACATTGAAAGCAACTGATAAAGCAAAGTGTCAGTAAATATATAAGAATATATTATAATTCCGTTGATCTTTTTAAATAGATCATAGTAATTAGTGATGACGTTTGACTAAGAAGGCGTGATGATGTTAGAATAAACAGTCAACAATACAAAGTTTAATAAATAAGAATAATAATACTGAAAATAGTATAGTTATTATTTTTGTTTTTCAATATATTTTTAATACTGGACCAAATAATCATTTTATTTCATTAAACTTAAAAAAAAACTAACTGTATTTCAAGTCTTAACATTGATAAACAGTGATAAATTGTTTTCTTCTGTGCGTGTATTTTTGAAACGTCACTTTCATTAAGGTTTAATTAATAGGAGAAGTTCACAAAAGTTTAATTAATAATGTTAGGAACAGAAGGGTCGAAATAAAATATTTTCGTAATAAATAACTTAATTTTTAATTTGTTTTCTCTATTTCTGATTTTTTTTTTCAAATACAAAGTATACTTTATATTACAGCTCTAAAATTTTAATAAATATTAACGGGGAGCTGAGCAGGCAAATTAAAATTCCTTAAAGAGCAGAAGTATGTTTAATGCAGCTTTTTCCAGTATTACATGTTAAAACCATAATATGTCTTTCATATCGCCTTGCTCAATATAATCCTACCTTAGAATCTACAGAGCATGAAAAATCTCAGGTACTGTTAATTTGCCAAGTAACAAAAGATGAACGTGACATTTTAGGAACTTTTTTTGATTCATCGAAATTGTTGAAACATGATGTGTCACTGTTATTGTATATGTTTACTCGGGTTACTCGCTTTACCATTTGTTGTAGTCTAAATTTATTTTCCGATATCTTGAAACAAAGCACGTCCAACACGCGTATCTGAAAGGCTAACAGAAAAATCTAACCTACATAAGTCATAAAAAATGGTAGTGAATATATTTGGGCATAAAATAATAAACAACGTGCTAAGAAACTGTCTATTAGTTTATTATACAATTATTGCTTTTTAAACGCTTCCGTTGGGATACTTTTTTTATTTTTAGATTTTATTGGTCTCTTTATATATCAGTTATTTTTAATTCAAATTTATATGACACTTTATTATGACCATCATGAGCTAAAGTGGGCTTAGGGGGGAGGGGAGCAGTCAAACCTACGCCCCGTTTTTTGCTTATTTCCTGTTCTCATTCGGTAACTACAGCAAACGACTTCTTGCTTCCTACTCTTTTATCCTTTTTTGTGATGAGAATTATAGGAAAGATAAAAGTAAATACACATAAATTTTTATAATTTCTTTAAAAAAAATAAATTTTGATGAATTAAGTCATTTAAATACTTTGGACTAGGAAAAATGGCTTAATTTAATAATTTTAAGTCAACAAACAAATCAATTTTAAGTAAATAACAAAAAAAAATCGCGGAAACAAGTTATTGTTATGAAAATTAGATACATTTACTTTAAAATGTTGCAAATACTTATATTCTCATTTTTGCACCAGGCCAGATATCTCAATTGTTACACTTTCTAATTATTCATCCAGAAAATCTTTAACTTTTTTACCGGCTTTATTATACTTTTTACAAGATTCTCACCGTTATTTGGTGACATTTTTTCCCTTTCTTATTGGACTCGATCCTATAATGTTTTACGAGGAGAATCATAGTTATTTAGTAGAGCATGTTTTAATTGTGAACACAAATTTTCGATTGATTTTAGGTCGATTTTGTACCTGTGTTTTTGGACCATTGTTCTGCTGGAAGGTAACTTCACTTATCATTGTGTTTTAAAATATCTAGATTCATGTATTTAATCATATTTCCGACTATTCTGTTATTAGGATTCATCCCATAAGCTGTTATACATTCCCAAAACTTAATATTACCTCCCTCGTACTTTACAGTCTGAATGAAATCTGATTGTCTTACTCTCTGGTAATATTAAGCTTTGGGGATGTATGATGGCTGAGTTCTATTCACAGAATATTCGGAAATATGAATAAAGAAATGTATCTAAAACACAGTTTAGTCAAATCTGTGTATATATGGCTACCTCATCCGATATATAAAGATACCTTCCAGCAAGACAACAATCAAAAACACACAACCAAAGTAGTAAAGAGCTGGCTTACTCCATGAAGAATAGGAAAAAAATCTCCAGACTACTATGAGCATCTTGTAAAAAGTATGATAAAACGATTACAAGTCATTAAAGGAGTTAAAGGCTTATAAATATATATATATATATATATATATATATATATATATATATATATATATATGATAGTACAGTTACAAACCACAAAGCTCTTGCAGCTTTGATGCTATGGCAAGTCCAATATGGCTCTGAGAACTATTTTTTTATGTCCTAAATAAACCGCTTGCATGGTAAACTGATAATCTATGCCAAAGGACCACAGATCGCCCATTTGCAAAATAAAACATCGTAATACTATTCACATAAACCTGTTGAATATATCAAAAAGCACAGGACGATGTATGCATTCCTGCTAAAATTGACCCAACTTCACTGGACCATCTCAAATCACTATATAACATTATCCCAAGGAACTTTGTGGAATCGCATTGTTCGATTGTACTGGAGTTGTTTCGAATACATAAAGATTTAATTATATTATGTCTATTTAAAAGTAATGTGTGCACCAATCAGTGACTTTTAAGGGAAATCTCTTGGGACAGTAAATTAATACTGGAGGAAGAATTCGCACACGAAGTATCATCCTCAAACTGCTCAGTATTTACCCTTAAATTCAAATCATTGGCAAAAATTAAAAACAAACATGGATCCATAATTAATTGCTGCACCCTTTGTAATTGGTTATCTTTTAGAAAAATAATTGTATCCACTAGAAGCGGAGGCAGACATTGAAATATCTGTTACTTCAGTAGGTCTTAAATAAGTTATTAGCTGCCCCACGTACACCAAAAGATTCCGCCTTTAGTAATATAGTAATAATCTGTGACCCATCAGAAAGAATGCCTTACTAAAATCAAAATAAATATACTATATTACTCTTGTGAATATCATCGATTATTATATTTAAAGCTTGAAAGATAGCGATAGTGGTAGATTTTTTCGGAAGAAACCATACTGACCAGGAAAGAACAAGTTAAGCTAATTAAGTAATCAAGTAATATAGAGTGATTACTCTCTCAAAAACTTTAGAGCGGCAACAAAGAAATTTATCTATAATTACTAATCTCCTGCCTGTATCACTTTTTGTAAACGGCCATTTTGCCATTTTAATCGGGAAATTTTCTTTGATGGTATAATTAGACACCGTAAAGCTCCTGCAGCTTTAATGATGTGACAAGTCCAATATGGCTCTGAAAACTATTTTTTGTGTCCTAAATACACCGCTTGCATAGAATTTGGCTAGATATTGCTTGTTAAGAGAACACTAGGTGACCAAAACACTTAGTAGATTGGATATCGTCACTTCATAAGCGAAGTGTTAGAAGATCACACAAGCGTTGGATATATTACATAAGAGAGAAAGCGCGAGGAAGATTGCAACAGGTAGCCCTGGCAGCGGAAATGGGAAAACGGCAAAGGAATATCTATATCCATGAGTGGACCTTAAAAGGCTGCGTGGGAGAAAGAGAGAAAAGGGGAGAGAGAGTTTTTACTACCACTGGATGAAGAAAAATTAGAGGTGATTAAAAAGAACCTAAACAAGACATGTTTAGAATTACTAAGCTGCACCTTCCTTACTTAACATTAAGGAAATTTATTGGTGATTAATTAATTTAGCCAGTGAAATATGAATTAATTTGATCAATGGAACATAAACGCTCTCTGACATCGCTAAAGTTGGTGTTACTAATGCCCGGGCATGCTTCAGTCTTACTGTCACATGAAGATCGTGTATTATCGTATCGATGTTTTTTATACATACATATATATCCATGACCACGATTGAATTCATTAAACTAGCAGTATACAATCGTTTTTGTGACTGCTTCATTGCCATATAAAAACTAAGTTCACCGATGTACTCTTATTGAGATAAAACACGTCGAATGTGAAAAATAATCGCACCAAAGTATTCAAGGTTAATGTCAAAACGTTCTGAGTCCATATACCGCCAAAATATTAAAATATATAATGGGTAAGTCACATAGGATCCAGCAACTCCAGTGTTGCCAGTTCCTGAAGTATAAAGGGCTGATTAAAATTGAGCGTATTTATTTTGATAATGATTAGGTAGACTGTACACTTATTTTTCGTAATGGCTGTACGGAAAGGTCTTAGTCTTGAAAGTATCACCGAGGTAGAAGCTTTATTAAACCATATTTATTCTGAAGTGTGTCGCAGGTTACTGCTCATATTGCAAAACACGCTTTTGTAGGCCCTAATATATAAATAATTAAACGAAAAAAAAACAAATCCAAATATGTAATTACCTATTATTTTTTTGCGGCAAATTTGATTCAATAATTAATTAAATTATTCATTAAAAACGTGTATCAATCTAATAGACCCCTCCTACAAGTGGCTACCTACATGTTAATTATTATTGTGAATTTGTGTAACACCTGTAGTCAGGAACCACTTGTTGCCGCTTTATAAACAGAACCATCACCGATATTAATACGTGGTTATATGAGCGGTTTAGGTTAAGATTTTTTATTAGTAAATATGATGCGAGAATTTTTATAAAACTTTTTTGGATGATCTATACTTGATTTCTTTCATCGTTCACTTTCTTTTTTCTCCTAGGACGTTAAAAAGCCTTAATTTTATTATATTAATTTTTGCTCGTTGAAAAGAAAAAGTCTAGTTGTTGTTTTGGTGTCCCAAAATTAACCAGTAATAACTTACATTTTTATATATATATATATATATATATATATATATATATATATATATATATATATATATATATATATATATATATATTTATTTATTTTCTTGATTCTTGAACCATAGATTATATCATTTTTCTTTTATTTTGTCTTTTCTTGGGTTTAGGTTCTATATTTAATAAATACATAAAATTTATTGACGTTTCGCCCTTTATTCAAGGCATTTTCAAAATTTTTGCCTCCTTGACATTTTGCTGTTTTGTTTTGTGTGTTTGTGAGAAACAAAACAGCAAAATGTCAAGGAGGCAAAAATTTTGAAAATGCCTTGAATAAAGGGCGAAACGTCAATAAATTTTATGTATTTATTAAATATAGAACCTAAACCCAAGAAAAGACAAAATAAAAGAAAAATTATATAATCTATGGTTCAAGAATTAAGAAAATAAACATTGATAGTTTGGGTTGAAGCTACTAAAACAAAACATCCATTATGACATTTTATAAGGAGATAGAAGTATCACATGGGCCGCACGTGGTAATGCTTCTTAAAGAATTATCAAAATCTTACACTAAGCTTGCCGCTCAAAAAAACAGAAGAATTTTTTTATTAAGATGCAAACATTTGGATCTATTCCCTACATTTTTAAATCTGAATGTTTCACATATATGTTTTACAGGTACGTACCTTGAAAATAAATTTAATAATATCATCGTGAAAGCCAAAAATAATATTTTAAACTTATCAATTACAGAGGCAACCAAAGCAATAAATTCTTTAAAAAAAAAAAGAGAAACAAAACAGCAAAATGTCAAGGAGGCAAAAATTTTGAAAATGCCTTGAATAAAGGGCGAAACGTCAATAAATTTTATGTATTTATTAAATATAGAACCTAAACCCAAGAAAAGACAAAATAAAAGAAAAATGATATATATATATATATATATATATATATATATATATATATATATATATATAACGAGCTTCTTAATAGACAGCGGTACCCAGTTGTAGAAATTCTAAAGCCAAGGAACTAAACAGACTAGTGGGAAAAGAAATTTGAAAAGATAAAAGAAGACACAGTATAAAAATTCTAGAAGAATCAATGAAAAGCAAACGTAACATGAAAGTATTGTTTTTAGCTATTTAGGGGAAAAACAAAAATACGAAACGAAAGAAACAGTTCAAAACAAGAAAGATATTATCCAGACTATTGAAATATTCTACACCACTTATACTTTCTAAAGCACAAAAACTGCAAGAAAAAAAGCACATCCTGAGCATGGAATTTGAAAAAATACCTGAGATTGAAGAGGATATAGACATGGCTCTAAAACAAATCAAGAACAACAGATGTCTGGGAGAAGATCAAATTACTACAGAAATGTTAGAGTTAGGAAGGCAAACATTAAAAAGGACAATAAACATTTTGCTAAACAAAAGCTTAGAAAACAGAAGAACTCCGGTGAAATGTTGTAACTCTTCCAAAAAAGCGAAATATTGAAAATTATTGACCAATATATCTTCTTTCTCATTTATATTAATCGTTCACAAAGATAATAACAAATTGACTAACCGCACAATTTGATTTTTACAACAAGTTGAACAGGCTTGCTTTAAAAAGGGATATAGTACAATCGACTACTTGTATACTATGCGTACGTTGATAGAAAAAGGAGCTGCTTTTGATGGTTCTCGAAGATGTTTTAAAAAAAATTGGAATAGGAAAAAAGGGCATCAACGTTGAATCATCTTAGATTCGAGGACGATATAGTTGTATTAATCAATAGTGCCAGCTGACTAAATGATACGTTACATGAGTTAAATGAAGCTTCCATAAAGATATATTTGACAATGAATTATAGAACAATAAAGTAATAGCCAGTCTGCACTTATGGATTAGAAACAATATGTCTCACAAAAGCATTTGTCCAAAACTTAGGATATTATAGAGTGCTGTGGAACAGGCCATGCTTGATATTTTGTTACATAATTCAAGAAGTAAAGAGGATGAAGTGGAAATGCAGGACATGTTGCTAAACTACCCACAGACAGATAGGCATATAGAACAACAGAAAAGAAGTGCGGGACGACCGCAAAAGCGACGCGTGGACATCATCATACGGGTAGTTGGTAAAAAATGTATGGATGTGACACAGGACAAGGAGACATGGAATACATTGAGAGAGTCCAAGAGTGAAAAAATAGGGGTTGAGAAACAAGAAGAAGACGATGACAACTCTTTATGTCAAACCGTGACAGATCGACGATCGTCGTAACACTACTCCCAGGTGTAACTGGGTTAACCTTAATTTAAAAAATATTTTTTAAGGATTCACGGATAACAGAATTGTATAGTTTCTATGCTTTTTAATATAGTAACATATTAAAATGATGCATTTTTTGTGGATGTTAGTTTGGGTATGCAAAAAAGATATGTACGATTTCTTTATAAAAAAAAAAACGTTATTCTTCTGTATTTTATGATTATGCAGTAGATAAAGGTTTCATAAACAGATACAGTTTATTGTTACGTCATGGTTTCATATAATCGAAAACTTTTGGAACAATGTATATTGAGGAAATGTGTGTCAGACAAAGTTTCGTCAAAATTAGTTAAAATTCTTTTTAAAATCTACCACTCTAGAATCGTATAGTAATCATATAAATAAAACATGAAACAAATCGGCGTGATTATTTAAAAGTACGTAAAAATTCACATGTAACCTTTCGTTGCAACATATTTTTTTTTAAAATAGCACATTGACCCTTGACCTCATTTAAAACAAAGATAACTTATTATTTTCACTTAACTGTTGATTTAAAATTCGCAAATTTGTGGTTGGTAATGCAGGATATATTCATAAAATGTATTATTTTATGCAGATGAGGTAGACGATCCTATTAAAAAAATGATTGACGAATTTGGACGACATCGACTAACAGGTATGTGAAAAATATATCAAAACATCTTTTCCTACTGTTTTTATTTTTTATTGATGTTACCATTTTTTTAAACTGTTATTTTCTCAAATTACATTGAAAATCAGATTGATGTTATAGAGGTATTTTTTGATATTTTTTTGTCTTTATATTCTTTGCTTTTGATAATATAAATTTTATATAGAAAGTTGTGGTCTAAATAATAGCAGTACTTTAAAAATATGACATATCGTTTAATATTCATATCTTTTGTAAATATATTCGGATATGATTGTCTTTATCATAAACCAATTAAAGCTTTATTATAGCAGTGTTATTTTTTTATATCTTAAACTCAATATATTACCAGAAAATCTTTCTCTAATAAAGACACAGTTTTAATTATTTATTTACACATCCTTTTTGCCAATAACAGCTTCGCATAGACTTTACTAGATCCTGAAGATTCTTGAATATGCTCTTTTTGATTCTTAAGTTTGTCGCATTCTTAGTTTCCCCCATAACATCAATTTTCTGTTCTTCAAGGAAGTCCTATGTTTTGTATGTTTGAAATAATTATCAGACATAGAGACTCATTTCAAACTCTGCATAAAGCAGCGTAATCTCTCCTAAAATATTGTTTCTTTTAATGTTTTTAATTCATTCAAAAATACTTGACCGCTGTAGTGTTATATTTAGGATTGTATCATGCTGATACCACAGAGATCTTATATCAAGAGGCCCTTTCTCTAAAAGGATAGGCAGGTTATTATTAGTATTATTAGCATTTACAAAACACTCCAAATGTACAGCAAACATATCGTAAGCCTCGGCATTGATATAAGACATTTTCGAAAGATGTAACACACAAGTTAACGGTAAATTAAAATTCACAAAAAATGCAAGATAAAATTTCGACGAGATACTTTATTTCAGTGACATATCAATTCCTTTCTTTTACTGGAAATCTTCCAATTTTGTTTCAAAGCTTACTAGATAATTTTGTAATAATATGAATGTAACTAAATTAAACGTGATAGTGATGGAAAAAAAATGAAAAAAAATACACTTATAAGAAGTTAAAAAATATATTTATTATTTTTCATGGCACGCTTGACCACGGACCTTTGAAAACAATTGCTTTTTCAGGTTGATACCTGATATCAATTATTCTTTTAGCTATAATTCCGAAACAAATAAATATATCGAAATATATTTTTTTACATTTTCTCTTGCAAATTTCTTCTACTTTCCGAATATGATTTAAAAACTATGTTTTTCCATTTAAAATTTCGAAATAAAATTGAAACCAAGAGAAGGGTTCCAAATAACGCCCTCTTGCGAGAGCTGCGAACATCATTTTAATATAGGTATTATTTTGTTTAATTTGTCAAACCTTCCTTTCTTAAACGAGACCAGCCAAACCAGACTTATGGTGACTTTAATCACTAGATTTTCTCCCTCTTCTCCTTCCCTAACTTTACGCTTTACATCAAAAAGTGTTAAATCAAAAAGATGTAGAATTGTAGTAAAATTATTGGTGCAATATTTTTTTGATAGCTTATGTAGGTATATTTTCTAGAAAAATGTCTTTTTTGTATGGCTATAGCAATTGCGCCTCCTAGCGACAGAGTTAGGAACTTAAAAAATTATTTCCAGTAATTTTTCTTTGCCACTTTCCTCAATGGGATTTTTTTCCCAAAGTTCTTGAATTATAACTTCCAGAGATATTATGTTTTAAACATAAAAATCAATATACTCACCTTTTTTTTAACCTGGTAAAGTTTATTACTTGTAAAACACTGCTATTAATTGGCTATTTTTACTACTTTTTATTTTATTTTACAACTGTTATATTTGACCACAACAAAACAACTTTGTTTAAATATTAGTTCACTCGATAAAGCCTTATTTGTTAACAAAAATGTTGCATTTTTTAAAGGATCCATCCCCGTATCAACCCATTGCTTAACTTCATCAGAAAACCTTGTTTGCAAATTTTGTAACAACTTTGTAATAAAATGTCCTTATGTTATCAATTGTACTTTACATTTATTTTAAAAATATTAAAATAATTCTTTTGAAAATTACCCTCGATATTCTTTTAAAATTACTGACCTATAACAGGGTTGTTTGTAATAGATCTGCGTATCCACTGCCAATTCTGTACGTTAGAATTTTTTGTTGTACTATGTTACGGATAGACAGGACAATTGAAAATTGTGCCCCAGAATTGACACTTTCATTACAGTCCGTACTTCATACGATAAAATTAAGCAAACATTAATATTTAAATAATGGATTAACGGAACTTATATAACACCTCAACATTACAAGTAATCTTTATTAGTTTTTAAAATTGTTTTTATTACTTTACGAGTACAATCACCTATTAATGCAAACTATATATGTAGCTTGCCTTTGTCGTTACCAGAGCTAAAAAGTGGGTTACTTGTTTACCGCCATCTTTCTCATCACCTTAAAAAATATAATTTTGTTTGTTGCTGTTTTCTGAAAAATAATTTTATTGTTGACTGATTTTTTCATTTAGTTGTTTCTTTTGGCGGTAAAAATGATAATAAAATTGTTATTTTAGCCGACTAAATTGGTTCTCTTTGCCGAAAAATTCTTAGCTTTTGTTTTTAATATTCACAGATCAGAAATTAAAGAAGGCTAGTTAAAATGGTCATTAAAGCATATGAAGAATAGATATTTTTGTTATTGATATCGACTTATTTGTAACCAAATAATGAAGGAAAATACTGCTAGTACCTACTACTTTATTTAGTTTTTTTTTTAAATTAAACTCTAAGTAGAAGTTCAAAATGACTGCACTTTTCACGTCCAACTCTACATTTAAGCATAAAGTGTGCCTACAATTCTTTTTGGGTGTTTACAGATCCACAGTATACCATCTGTTTAAGAATTCCCATAAAAAGTAATCCAGTGAATAAATTCCCATTGAAATAATGTACCGTCGTACATGAACCACATAGTTGGTCTTTAGAAGATCATTCTACAAATTTAGTAAATTTACTTGTGGTCCATGGAAATTAGACAAAAATAAACCGCTTTTTGCAAAAAAAAATGTAACTTGCGATTTTATTATTGGAAAGTGTATATTTTGGCATCCTAAAAAGCATATTTCGATGTTAACGTTGGCAATTTTATGCTAACGAAATGACGGAACAAAAATGGTCACTTTTTTCGGTTTTTCGAGTTTATCTCCAAAACTAAAAGTTCTATGAAAAAAATTTCAAACAAAAGTTGTAGATAATTGAATTGCCTATCGATTCGTATAAATAAAGTTATAGGTAGCGTCGCTAATTATCGAGATAGAATTTTTTTTCAAAAAAAATGACATTATTCTTTGATTTGAAATAAAACAATATTTATTTACAAACATATATATATATATATATATATATATATATATATATATATATATATATATATATATATATATATATATATGTTATGTCGGATATTCTCACGGGTGTGATGTGTAATCGAAGATTTTCGGGCATCCCGTGTATGTGCTGAGTCCCTCTCAGGACTGTAAGGCAGCTGACGTTTCGGTGAAATCTCATTTACCATTTTCAAAGCTTACTGTATGGCGTTTACGAGTGAACTGTTTGCTCGTAGACGCCATACAGTGAGCTTTGAAAATGGTGAATGAGATTTCACCGAAACGTCAGCTGCCTTACAGTCCTGAGAGGAACTCAGCACATACACGGGATGCCCGAAAACCTTCGATTACATGTATATATATATATATATATATATATATATATATATATATATATATATATATATATATATATATATATATATATAAATATAAATAAATATAAATAAATAAATAAATAAATAAATAAAATGTTATCTATCTAAAAATGTATGCTAAATCCAGAACCTCTATTATTATTATTATTTTCCGAGAAAATTGACTTGAAAGTTTGACCTTGATTTTTCGCTCTCTTATTTAAAATACAGCAACCATTCCTACAGCAAATTGTTAAAAATAACGTATATTTTTAAGATCTATTTTTTTTTTAAATATATTTAATGGAAAAAAATCTTTTTGCAACTGTTTTTTTTTGTTTCAAGGCAAAGTGTATGTCTCAATGTTTACTGCATTTTTGTGTTAGACCACAGAATAGGTGATTGTTTCTATAAATATAATAAAACTGAATATTTGCATTACCGTCTGGAATGCAATATAAAGTTCATTGTTTTACGGCTAAATAAAAATATAAATTTAATCTCAAGTATATGCTAGCTATAAACCTATGAACAATTTTTTAGCTTAATGAAGTATGGCATAGGCGCCCAAAGTATTTTTAAGTCCTCATCAATTTGAATTCGGAACCACAGGTAAATAAACATTGTGTTATTCAGTGTATTTGTAAAAATTCTCATATATATATATATATATATATATATATATATATATATATATATATATATATATATATATATATATATATATATATATATGTATTGAGAGATCGGAAATGATGCATCTAAATCTAGTGAAAATATTAAAAAGATTTTAAGTTCACCAGGAAAAAAGTTATTGCAATTTTTGTAGTTCAAAAATTGTTTTTTTTTCAAACTTTCTCGGTCTAAAATTTAAAATAATTTTTTAAAAATTAGATCATTTTTAAAAAGTTGCTGTATCTTAATCAGGAGAGCGAAAAATCAAAATCGAACTTTCAACTTTGAAGTCGATTTTCTTAGAAAATATTAATTACACAGATTGCAGATTTAGCACTCTTTTCTAAAAAAATAACGTCTGTATATGTTGTGAAACTTGAGACAACAGTTTGTAAATAAATATGGTTTTATTTTAAACAAAGAAAAATGTAACTTTTTTGAAAAAAACATATCTCGCTAACTAATGGCGCCACCTATAACTTTTTATATATGAATCGACAGGCAATTCAATTATCTACAATTCTTGTTTGAAACTTTTTTTCATACAACCTTTAGTTTTTGAGCTAAACTACAAAAACTGAAAAAAGTGACCATCTTTGGTCCGCCATTTTGTTAGCACAGAGTTGACAATGTTAATATCGAGATATATTTTTTAGGAGAGCGAAATATACACTTTTTAATAATAAAATTGCAGGTTACACAATTTTTCGCGACAGAAATCTAATTTCCATAGACTATAGGTCTTATAGGTAATTCTTACTTTTTAAACGAAGTAATAAGATAACAGGACCAATAATAAACCTGTCAATGTTAATTTTAAATTAATATTGATAATGTACAACCTTTATTGCATGCGGGTTTTCGTCAGCATAAACATGTTCATTAAGTAAAATTATTATACCGATTCTTGTAAAGTACAAATCTTCGATCATACCCTATAGATTTAAACAACAATAGATTTGTTTGAAGGCTGTTTATGGTTGGTGGGGGAGAGGCGTTTTTGATGTTTGACAGACATAAACATGTTTACTTATCTTTTCTTTCAGTTTAATTGCTTGTCGTGACCCTTTTCAGTGTTTTTAAGTATTTGAAATTACTATAAATGCGAAGTTTGCAATTAAAATTAGCCAAAAGAGGACTTAAAACTTATTTTTATTGGTAAATATTGTTTACATATTGAAAATAATAATAATTCAGGCAACCATAAAATCATACTTTATGTATTCTAGCTTCGAACATACCCTCTGATCGAAGTACTCTAGAATTGACGTCCGATTATCATATGATGCTCGTTTAAATAATGCAATTAGAAAAGGATAGCATAAAATCGGTATGTTTATACCAATAAATGAAACATCTACTGTTTATCAACGCTTTTTCAAATATAAATACAAATATTATTACGTTATTCAGCGTTCAAATAACCGGGCCCTAGTTCTAACGTTATGCTAATTCTATAGGGGTATGTTCGAAGGTACAAATATATTGTGATAAGGACATTTTATTGCTTATGGTTGAATAAACAAATATACTATATTAAATATTCATATCTCATATTTTTAACATTTTTATTTCCTTTTTTCATTTTTCTTTACTAAACCTGTATGTTATATTGTTTGTGATTTAACTGCATGGAATACTATATATGTGCTTTTATGTTATTGCACTAGATGTTTTGGAAGAAGACTACGAAGAAGACCAGTTTAGGCGTCCTTGGAACGGTTTTATAAATCGCAATAGATATTCACCGAGTAAGTGTTTTCATCGCCTACATTCTAGTGTCAATAATGTAGTCATCGCATCGTCACTGTATCTCTAATTTGTTGTTATTTATTAATAGTCGATTCATTTTTTATAAATGAATTTATCTAAATAAATTATCTGAGGATGTTTGTACTCCTGTTAATTTAAATTGCCATTGATGTTCTGTTATAATTGTTCATGTAATATTAAAAATAACCGCCTACGAAATCGAAGATTATTTTTGGGTAATATTACCCATCATACTTTTTTTAAATTTTCTACTCACGATTTGATTTACTTTTGACAGCTGGCAACACTTACAGATTAAATTCTATTGTATTTTGTAATTGTCCTGCCAGTCTTTTCCACGTTTCAATTCGTCAGCTGCCATTAAATTGGATTTAAAGGTCCAAACGTGTACAGCAGTTTTTATCTTTGGACATCTACTACGGTTATTATGAATAATTTAAGTTAATTAACCATATTAATGTTGCGTAATATATTGCGGAAATTTCTAATTTAGGTTAAATATTGATAAAACGTCACTTTTCCATTCTGAGCGTCTAAATACTTTAAGTAAAGTTTTAAATTTTTGTGGATTTATTGTTATTTATTGGCATTTGATGTTATTTTACACTTGATAGATGTTCGTTATCCTCCTAAATCAAGTTCATTAAAATCACATATAGCTCCAGCCATAGATAAAAATCAGTGCCATTTTTGACGTAAATTCCGAGATGGGTGTGACCTATCCAGAGGTGTTGGGGATAATGTAAGAACAAACCCCACATAAAATATAACACCAAAAAATAAGTTTGGGGCCAAAAGGGGCGATCAAAGTTGGCTAAAAGAGGTTTCCTGAATCTATAAGCCGAGAGACGCATTTTGGAAAAAAAAAGTTTCAAAAAAGACACCCTCTTCTTTAAAGCAATATTTAAGAAGTTGAAAATTAATTTTTCCATTTGTCCCTAACAAGATATGAAAGTTTTCAAGCTGAAACACCTATTTAGTGGTTCCCAACATGGCTTTATAAAGGATAAGTCCACAGCGTCCAATCTTATCTGTTTTACTCAGTTTGTGGCTGATATCTTGGACAAGGGAGGTCAAGTAGACACAATATACACAGACTTTTCAAAGGCGTTTGATAGGCTTGATCACGGCATTCTGCTTGATAAACTGCATTGTTTTGGACTTTCGCAAAAATTAATTCTGTTTTTTACATCATATCTCTGCGATAGGCAGCAAATAGTAGAATGCTGTAGTCAGTCCTCGGAACCCCTGTGTGTGACTTCGGGAGTTCCTCAAGGGTCAATACTCGGTCCTTAATTATTTAATATATTTATTAATGGAATTATGGGTGATTGTACAATGCTACTCTATGGGGATGACGCTAAAATTTTTACTTCTGTAAAAAACGATGCTGATTGTCAAATACTACAAATAGCAATAAATACCGTCACCGATTGGTGTAGCGAAAACAGACTGCCTCTAAACGTTGGTAAATGCAAAGTCATGACTTTCACAATAAAGAAAAACGTGCTGGTGTATATATATATATATAAAATTAAGGGAACATCAATTCCACGAGTGGAATGCTTTAGGGATCTGGGTGTAACATTTGATAGTAGACTTTCATTTGTTCCTCATATAAATGATCTTATACAGGTGTGTTTTAAATCATTAGGCTTTATTATCAGAAACTCAAATACATCTTCTAATCAAAGTACACTCATTTTACTTTATTACGCTTTTGTTGGATCTAAATTGGAATATGCTTCCATAATATGGTCTCCTTATTATCAAACCATATTAATGACCTTGAGAGAGTTCAGCGGCATTTCTTGAAATACCTAAGCTTTCCTTTATCCTGACATAGGGTTTCCGCATGAAATCTTACTTCAGCGGCATTCTTTTTGTTCTCTAGAACATAGACGTATCGTCACACACTTCAAATTTCTTGATAAAATTTTGCATAACAGAGTGGAATGTAGTGACATATTGGAAAAAATAAGTTTTCTTGTACCTAGGACTTCAGCTCGCCAATCTGCCACATTCTATTGTCCTACACCTCGTACAAATGTGTTTAACTACTCTCCTTTATAGAGGATGTGCAGAATTTACAACGAAAATCAAAATAAATTCCACATATTTAGCTGCAGATTGGCACTGATAAAAAATAATTCAGTATCTAAGATTTTGTAGTTTTATTTCTGGTAATTTGTGTATGCTTGTTTTTTCTTCTTCTTTTTTTGTTTGTTTTATCATTGTAAATATTTAACTTTTTTTTCTGTTGTTCTCATTTGTTAATTGGTTTTTTGTGACTGTGAAATGGATTTAAATAAATAAATAAGAGAGAGAAGAAGAAGAGAGAGAGAGATATGGATTTTGACGCGTCGACAATATTAGTCTTTAAGCGTCTAACCCGGGTTGTTTTGAATATTATTTCTACTTCCTTATAACTTGCTCAGCAGTTGAATGTCCTTCAGGAAAGAGATTACATTGATGATATTATGCGGAGAGAAAATGTTTTATTTATTTATTTAAACCCATTTCACAGTTACAAAAAACCAATTAACAAATGGGTACAACAGAAGAAAAAAATTGAATATTTACAATGACAAAACAAACAAAAAAAGAAGAAAAGACAAGCATACACAAATTACCAGAAATAAAATACAAAATATTACATATTTAATTATTTTTTATCAGTGTCAATCTGCAGCTAAATATGTCGAATTTATTTTGATTTTCGTTGTACATTCTGCACATCCTATATAAAGGAGAGTAGTTACACACATTTGTACGAGGTGTAGGACAATAGAATGTGGCAGATTGGCGAGCTGAAGTCCTAGGTACAAGAAAACTTATTTTTTCCAGTATGTTCCTACATTCCACTCTGTTATGCAAAACTTTATAAAGAAATTTGAGGTCTGTGACGATACGTCTATGTTCTAGAGAACAAAAAGAATGCTGTTGAAGTAAGACTTCATGCGGAAACCCTGTTTCAGAATAATGTCCATCAATCCAAAAGCTTAGGTATTTCAAGAAACGCCGCTGAACTCTCTCAAGGTCATTAATATGGTTTTGATAATAAGGAGACCATATTATGGAAGCATATTCCAATTTAGATCTTACAAAAGCGTAATAAAGCAAAAAGAGCGTACTTTGATTAGAAAATGTTTTTGAGTTTCTGATAATAAAGCCTAATGATATAAAACACACCTGTATAAGATCATTTATATGAGGAACAAATGAAAGTCTACTATCAAATGTCACACCCAGATCCCTAAAGCATTCCACTGATGTTCCATCAATTTTATAATCATACACCAGCACGTTTTTCTTTAATGTGAAAGTCATGACTTTGCATTTACCAACGTTTAGAGGCAGTCTGTTTTCGCTACACCAATCGGTGACGGTATTTATTGCTATTTGTAGTCTTTGACAATCAGCATCGTTTTTTACAGAAGTAAAAATTTTAGCGTCATCCGCATAGAGTAGCATTGTACAGTCACCCACAATTCCATTAATAAATGTATTAAATAATAAAGGACCGAGTATTGACCCCTGAGGAACTCCCGAATTCACACACAGGGGTTCCGAGGACTAACAACAGCATTCTACTATTTGCTGCCTATCGCAGAGGTATGATTTAAAAAATAGAATTAATTTTTGCGAACGTCCAAAACAATGCAGTTTATCAAGCAAAATGCCGTGATCAAGCCTATCAAACGCCTTTGAAAAGTCTGTGTATATTATGTCTACTTCATCTCCCTTGTCCGAAACATCAGGCACAAACTGAGTAAAACAGAAAAGATTGGACGCTGTGGACCTACCCTTTATAAAGCCATGTTGGGAACCACTAAATAGGTGTTTCAACTCGAAAAATAGATATTTATGCAGAAACATTTCAAAACATTTAGAAAAATTATTTATTATACAGACTGGTCTGTAGTTAGTAGGGCTACCCAAGATTCTGTACCCATTACGTTGAGTTTGATAAATGGGGCAGACAAAAAGAATGTGTTTTATGGTCAAAGGAAGAACACATGTAAGACATAGAGGTTGATCTTGATTTTTATCAGGTATTCGCAGCAATCTTCTCCAATAGTTTCAAGATTTGCATGTTATTGGCTTGGAGAGACAGATTCAAGGCATTCTATTTGTCAAATATATCGCACAAATATGCCAGTTTTAGTAAAAAGTCTGATTCTGTTTAGCTACTATGTCTATGTAAATTTTTTTGAATAGTATTGCGATATCTTTATTAGAGACGGTGAAAATGTTTAAAATTACATGATTTTCGGAGTGATATTACAGAGTACTCAACGAATTCAGTCGAATAATTGTTTTTATTATTCTAAACATAATTAAGTCCTGAGTATATGAGATCTATAATCCATTTGGTTTGTTATATATGTAATTCTCTTTTCAGGCAGAGTCTATGAAAAATATATGTACAAACAGTTTATTTCCTGCAAATGTCGCTCTGGTCCTCTCTCCATACGCGTTTCGATCACCTCATGATCTCGTCAGTGGAGCTGTATCAGACCGAGAGCAACATTAGCAGGAAATAACTGATATATGAACCATAAATTTCAAGGTATGTCGGCAGGATATTGCACCTGCCATCTACCAACTTCGATGTCAGACTGAAAAATATCGCCAATAAAACGACATCTATGAATCATCGGAGTAACGAGAAATTTAAAAATAAAAATTTCAGTAAGAAATATAGAAATCTTTCTGCCGTATTTAAAAAGAAAAAACTTATAATCTATTATATAATTTATTCTTAAAAATTAATTTAAATACGGCAAAAAGATTTATTTCTTACTGAAATTTTGATTTTTAAAAACTATAATCCATTTATTTATACGATAAAACATATTTTGCTCGCGAAGCCAAGATGGGTAAATCGCTAGTGGTTTAATAAACAAATATACTGCATTTTCTCTTACAAATAGTACAGACTATAAACTCCGTCCATTCTTTCGGTAACATAATATATGTTTCATGTTTTTAACATTAAGTCCAGTTTTCTTTTTTCATTTCTGTTCACTAAACATGTTTCTAATATTGTTCGTGAGTTAACTGCATAAAATACTATATGTGCTTTTATGTTATTGCATTAGATATTTGGGAAGAATACTACGAAGAAGACCAGTTTAGGCGTCCTTGGAACAATTTTTTATATCGCAAAAGATATTCACCGAGTAAGTGTTTTCATCGCTTACACTCTGCTGTCAATAATATTGTCATCGCATCGTCGCTGTATCTCTATTGGTAACATTACTTAAGGATACTTTTTTTCGAAAGCTCAGTGACCAATATTTCTCGAACTACAGCCGGTCGAGAGCCTTAACGCGTCACCTGGTATATATATATATATATATATATATATATATATATATATATATATATATATATAATTTATATATAATTAGAAAATATATGTATATATATATATATATATATATATATATATATATATATATATATATATATATATATATATATATACATACATACATATAGTCGTTAATTTTATTTTCTGAACCCTTTTTTTCTATAATGTCTGTTTTTTTCTTGGGAATAAGGTTCTTTTTAAGAAAAGATATTTTTTTTGTCAAAAGCACACTAGTTCGTGTCTTTTTGAAGTAGGCTACAATGGCAAAAGAGTAATATTTAAAACAATTTTCCGTTAAAAATTTTACGTCAGGCTTACCATACAAAATAAATTTCAATTAAAGAGACAACACGTTTTCATCAATTTGTGACGTCACAATTATATTTTGGAGATGCTGACTTGTTTGCCCTATGTATACTCAATTGCAATTGGTGCATGAAATTTTGCATACAACATGAATTTTTTTTTCGTGTTTAGTCTTTGTCTTTAGTTTTGTGAACAGTGAATTCAAACAATTGTATTCCCTGTATGCGACTGGAATGTTGTGTTTTGAGAGCATACTCTTTAATTGTTCGGATAACCCGTTTATGTACGGCAGTGTTGGGTAAGTTTGTTTTTGGACTACATTGTTTTTTTGTTTGGTGCCATCAAAACAGAGGCACGAATTAAAATGCTTCATAACCCATCAGAGCAGACAACAGTTAGGTTTAACGAACTAAGAAAACAGCTACGTAAATTGATCAGGAAAAAGATAAAAGAACATGAGACAGAAAAAATACTTAATTTACAGGCTGATTTTCAGAACGGCAATACTAGGAGGTTCTACAAGGAAGTGGGGAGGCATAAAAAGGAATTCCGCCCAAGAAGTGCCACAATGCTAAAGCTTAACGATGGCACAATCACCACCCCAAAAGTGGAGGTACTGGATAGGTGGAAGTGCTACTTTGATGAACTACTAAACGTGCCGACGCAGGAAGAACCTGAAGCTACAGTATTCGCTACGGCAGAGGTTAATATCCCACCTCCATCCATGGAAGAGACCATTAGAGCCATTAAGAAGCTCAAAAATAACAGAACGGCAGGTCGAGATAATATCTTGGCAGAAAGTCTGAAACATGGAGGGAACGATCTAATCACACAAATACATAACCTCGTGAAACAAATTTGGAATCAAGAAATCATTCCTGATGAATGGAAAGAAGGGGTAATAATTCCACTCCACAAAAAAGGGGACCAAATGCAATGTAAGAATTACCGAGGTATTGCTCTACTAAGCCACGCCTATAAATTATTCTCCAGCATTCTCCTTCAACGTCTCTCTCCGTATGCCGAGGAGATTATCGAAGACTACCAATGTGGCTTTCGAAGCGGAAGATCAACAGTTGACCAGCTTTTCACTATCCGACAGATGCTGGAGAAATGTTGGGAGTTTAACAAAAACTTACATACCCTGTTCATAGATTTCAAGCAGGCATATGACAGTATTATTACAATAAGGTTATGGGAGGCTATGGAAGAATTTGGAACCCCGCACAAGCTGATTAGACTGTGTAGAGCATGCCTGGAGGGGGAAAAAGCTGTGTCAAAATTGAAGGCTAGTGTAGCCAAACATTTTCTATCAACAGAGGATTAAAACAGGGAGATGCTTTGTCGCCAGTACTGTTTAACCTTGCACTGGAGAAAGCCGTAAAAACAGTATCAGTTGACGTGGAGGTTTTTGGGCCAAATGGCCCTAAATTTATTTTGGCCTAGGCGGATGATATGGGCACGATAGGAGAAAGCACAGTCAGTGTGAAGGAAAACTTCATAAAGATAGAAAAAGAAGCTCAGAGAATAGGGCTCCGAATAAATGAAGGAAAGACCAAATACATGCATGTCTCCCGCAACCCCGCCCTAGACAGAATCAGGCAGAACGTAAATTATTTTATTGGCCGAAATGTAATTGTGACGTCAAAATTTGAATGAAAACGTGTTGTGTGTCCCTTTAATTGAAATGTATTTTGTATAGAAAGTCTGACGTAAACTTTTTAACGGAAAATTGTTTTAAATATTAGTCTTTTGCCATTGTAGACTTCTTGAAAGAGACACGAACCAGTGTCGAAACGTTGAATATATGGTTTAAACAAAAAAATTATCTTTTTAAAAAGAACCTTATTCCCAAGAAAAAAGTATTCAATTATATATTCTTTTTTATATCTTTAAGAAAATGTAATAAAAAATTGACACAAGAAACTAGCATAGCATCGTATTAAACCCATATGGTATATTTCTGTAAATCCTCTCCGTATTCAGAGCTTTTCAGTAATCCTCAGCAAATTTTGCTTGCTAATTCACTTACCTATCACCAATATTTCCAGAAAAAAAAGTCTTTTTCCCAATTTTCACTGTTTCTATTCACGACCCCAGTATTTTTGTTCAACTTTTTCAACATTATTTATTTTAAACAAATATATTGTAATACGGATATTTTATTGCTTATGGTTTAACAAACCAATATACTGCATTTTTTCTTACAAATTAAGGGTTATGGCCACTATAGAAGGAGCAAAATCATTCGTATATTCAGCATTGTTTTTTGACAGAAAAAAAATAATTTATTCAGAAAACAAATTGCATATATATAAGGTAGACATACCGAAGTGTCAAAAAATATATATGTATATAATTTTTTTCAAAATGGCGGACGGCAGATCATTTTTTTTTCGGAGCATTTTTTTTAGGCGCACCAGACATCTAGCATCCACAATTTTTGACCTAGAACAAAACTAAAATTTTTTTGTTAATCTGCATGACAATATCTAGAGAAGTACATAGGGGAATTTGAAAATATTGATTTTTTCGGAAATGGCAGGCATTTGAAGTTAAAAGTCGAATTTTCAGTAAAAAAATTCGTATAAAAATGCTCGTAGAATGGAAAGTTTTCAATCAATCGGAAATCCCCTACGTACTTATATGCGAAATTATATTACAAAGATGTGGTAAAAATTTGAAGTCGATCGGATAAAAATTGTTAAAGTTATTTGTCTGGCCGATTTGAAAAATATATGAACAAAAAAGATTTACCTTCAGTCTGCGATCCCAGGACTATAAAGTTGTCCCTCCAAATTAAGATTCTCCTCTTTTTCAGCCTTTCTAAAGGATCTTGCGCTCGAAGGCGTAGTCTATTCGCAACACATCCAGTTCTTGACAAGAATTATAACAGTTGGGCCCTATTGTCATACCCAATACTTTCATAATATCCATAATACTGATAAGGCCATCATTGAAAATATATACAGCTATATCTGAAGCTATATCCAACACTGTTTTGCCGTTCAAATTGTTCTTTGGTGCCAAGCTCCATACAGTAGAGTTGAAGCTCTCATTATTGTTTTGTGTAAAATCCCCTAGACACTGAGTTGGTAGATCATCATTCGACTGCTCCTCGTAAACAGGTTTTATAGCTTCGAAAACTTCGGTGTTTAGTGGATCTTTGTGATGGTATGAAGAAAGAGCGCCTTAACTTGCTGCCACGTCACCACGCCTCAGGTCTTGGCGGACACTTACCGTGCTGCGGCTTATCATCGGTGGTAAGTTTGTGATGAAGCGTAGCTCAAATTTCATTTTTCCTAGCTTCAACACAGCCTGTATTTCGTTGGAATTTGAACAATGCGAACTTGTATACAAAAAGCAGCATGTAGACGAACGGCGTCCTTTCAACGGTTATACTGGTATTTGAAAATTTTATCTTCTTCTTCAACTTCGTCGTCATATCTTCTTTCTGCGGTCGGTGCATATATATTTGAAGTATATTAATGTTAAATGGGCTTGCTTCCAGCTGTAGCAGTAGGATTCTATCATTTATGGGAACAAAGTTACGTACACACTTCGTCAGTTCCGATACCAAGAAAACACCTACACCATTTCTGTGATTTGGTTCGCCATCATCCGTTCCAGAGTAGTATAAGGTGCCTTTTTCATGTTTACATGTTCCACAACCAGGCCATCTCAGTTCGCTTATACCCGTGATTTGTAATTCCATGCGGTAAATCTCTTAGACGAGATTCCAGATGCGTAGAGGGATCGCACATTCCATGTTGCGATTCTTAATTTGGACTTTGCCATTTTGAGCCGGGAGATTCTTCGCATCCCTTGCCCATCTAAGGGCTGCCCGGGACTGGGAGCCGTTGTATTTAGTTTTCTCGCCATAGCAATTTCCTGGGAAAAGTTGAGCAATGTGGTTTCCCGTTGCCTTCATTGCTTTTTTTTTTCAGCCGCCCCTGACATGGGGTACCGACGCTGTGTGCAGCCGCCCATTCTGGGTCAGATGCTGCTGCGTGCTGGTTTTGGTCAGCCCTGGATATTTCATTTTTCTAGTACCATCTATATCTAGGAGGCGTTCCCCTATCCGCCACCTGGGGTGGCTCCCGATGGGGGACCAGCAACCCCGCACGGGGAAAATTTTATACTGGTATATTTGCTCACAATTTGAGAAATATATAATTCTAAATGTATCGATAGATGGTTAGTCATCTCTAATGGTATATAGTTCCGAAAATCAGAGACGTGGCGCAGCGTGCTCGAGAACTGTACTAGCGCACCGCATGGGACATTACGCTATACCCTCATAGTCGGTAAAAACAATTCCATTTGCTATAATTCATATAGTAGCATATTTTTATGATGTTGAATGATCATTTAAGAAAAAATTTTTTTTTTCAATTTTTCATTATTCTACAGTGGCCATACCCCTTAATACAGAATATAAACTCGGTCCATTTTTTTTCGTTAACATAACATATGTTTCATGTTTTTAACATTTAGTCGTGTTTTCTTTTTTCATTTTTCTTTACTAAACCTGTGTGTTATATTGTTTGTGATTTAACTGCATGGAATACTATATATGTGCTTTTATGTTATTGCACTAGATGTTTTGGAAGAAGACTACGAAGAAGACCAGTTTAGGCGTCCTTGGAACGGTTTTATAAATCGCAAAAGATATTCCCCGAGTAAGTGTTTTCATCGCCTACATTCTAGTGTCAATAATGTAGTCATCGCATCGTCATTGTACCTCTTAATTTGTTGTTATTTATTAATAGTCGGTTCATTTTTTTATGAATGAATTTATCTAAATAAATTATAGGAGGATGTTTGTACTCCTGTTAATTCAAGTTGCCATTGATGTTCTGCTATAATTGTCCATTTAATTTTAAAAATAACCACCTACGACATCTAAGATAATTTTTGGGTAATATTACCCATCATACCGTTCTTAAAGTCTCTAGTCACGATCTAATTTGCCTCCGACAACCGGCAACACTTGCAGATTTAATTCAGTTGTATTCTATAATTGTCCTGCCAATCTTTTCTACGTTTCAATTCGTAAACTTCCAATAAACTGGATTTTAAAGATCGAAACGTGATAGCAATTTTTATCTTTGGACATCAACTATGGTTATTATGAATAATTTAAGTTAATTAAACATATTGATGTTGCGTAATACATTATTGCTAATTGGAAACTTAAATTATATTTTTGAAAATAGACAAAAAAAGACGGATTACGTCATGAAATTTTACATGTTTATATACGAAAAAAGTAGTAGTAATTTTTTCTGTTATAAATTATGCTTAAATATCACTTATATTTCAAAAAATGACGATATTTTATGTTGATTTTCTAATCTTAAACCAGAATAGTTCCACAAAAACGTGCTTACAATGTATAACTACTTAAAAAGGCTTAAAGGCCCCATACACTTCGTTCATCCTTGACGATATTACTCATCGGGTAAAATTAATCGGATAAAATTGTTACAAAACTGAGATATATGGGCAAAAATCAACGTATTTACCCCTTCACAACGAAATATCAGTCCAGGTTCCAACGGTCTATTCTCTGAATAATTGTATGTTGTATGGTAGACAAAGTTTTTTTTTAAGGAGCTCCAAGCTCACAATGAAAATTCGTCAGTAAAAATACCGTTTGATCACCATGTTCTCGTGTGCCCGTGCTGAACTTCTTCTTCAAGTGCCTTCTCCGTTGCGGAGCTTGGCAATCATAATAGCTATTTTAATTTTTGAGGCAGTTGCTCTAAATAGTTGTTTTGAACTGCATCCAAACCATTCCCTTAGGTTTTTTAGTCATGAAATTCGTCGTCGTCCTACGTCCTATTCTGCCACTTATTTTGCCTTGGATTATGAGCCGTAAGATGCTGTACTTTTCTCCCCGCATAATATGTCCGAAATATTGCAGTTTTCTCTGTTTTACTGTCATCTCGACTTCCTTTTCTTTCCTCATTCTTCTCAACACTTCGGCGTTCGTAACTCGATCCACCCACAAATCCTCTGAATTCTTCTATAGGTCCACATTTCAAAAGAGTTAAGTCTTCTCATTGCCTCTCAATTCAGTGTCCATGCTTCCATTCCATAATATAGAACACTGTATACGTAACATTTAGTCAGTCGTATTTTCAGGGCTAACGTTAGATCTTTGCTGCAGATAACCTTTTTCATTCTAATAAAGTTGGCACGTGCTTTCTGGTTTTTATTTCGACGGTATAGTCATTATTTTCTGTTATTAGGGTTCCCAAGTAAGTGTACTTCTTAACTCTTCCTATGTGCTGGCCTCCTACCATTAGGGTTTCATTATTATTGATGTTGTTTTTACTAATTATCATGAACTTGGTCTTTTTCGTGTTAAGAGAGAGTCCATATTCTCCACTAACTCTTAATATTTTATTCATTATTTTTTCTACGTCTTTCAAACTATCAGCTATTATTACGGTGTCATCTGCAGACCTAATATTGTTGATTCAAACTCCGTTTACTTTTATCCCTGCTATTTCAGATTCAAGACTCTCCAATATGACCTGCTGAACAGTAAAGATTTTTGCGTAGTTGTTCTATATTTAGTGCCCTTTTCATCAAGTCGCCATACTTTGCATTTCTGGCAGATTAAGATATGAATTTTTTGGAACTCTTGAGTAATTACCTTATCTCGATTTTTTTGGTATTTACATACATTTTTTTTCGATTATATCATAGAGCATAAGTTATTTTTGGGCCTTTTTCGTGTCTACATAGAGAAAAAAACTGCTGCGAATCTTTTGTTATTTCGCAGTCATTATGAATATGTCTAATATACTTTAGGAATATCGAGCAACTGACTATCGATGCACAGAGCAGAGTAATTTAGAGCCGCGAGAGTTGGATGCCTAAGTAAACGGTCCCAAATAAGTATGGTATTCAAATTTGCGATACATTTTTATGGAACTTATTGTATATATGAAATTAGAGATTCCAAATTGTCTATTTTGGGCAGTCCGATGAAGAAAGAAGCAAAGGAAATCTTCTTTGGTATCCCAAATTCTTTAGTAAAACAGTTTTTGCAAGTCAGAAACAAACAACATACGCAGTACGTATTAAAAATCACTATAAATTATTGAATTTACGTAAGTTACAATTAATTAAATGTTAAAAAGAATGATTGAAAGAAGAGAAAAATTATTTTAAAATATTAATATAAACAACACTATATCAACTTACATAAATCAGATTTGTCAGCTAATAAAAGAGCAACCCCGAGGATCAGAGCTGGATACAACCAAAACAATTTTTAAAAATTAGAATTAAAAAATAATCTCGTGGGATCATAAGAAAATTCATACATAACAGAAATCACAAAACACGAGACAATAGAAATGTTATTTATATGCTAATTGGTTAAAACGGCTCTGACGTTAATTCGATAGTGTCGTCCCCAACGGTGGTGCTAACAACTAACGCATATGGCGAATGCGCTAGGAAACGAAGGAAATTATTTTTGAATAGTATAATAGTATTAATATTTTAAGGTTTTTACTTTTGTCATATTAAAATAAGTGTATTAGCGCACATAAATACATGAAAAACGGGCTGTTTTTAAAAATAAAGGAAAGCACTTTTATATTTTTGAGATTTTTTATGATTTAATTTTTGTAAATAAATAAAAACATTTTAAATAAATTGTTAAAATTATCATCAAGCTATGCATAATTTAGGTCGACGATTAATTTTTTATTATTAAAAATAAAGAAAATTGGCATAAAATATTTAAATCATACAAACCAGATACAAAAATTTTATTTCTATAGATCGCTGGTAAATTAGTGAAGAGTAAGTTATACAGTACATTATAGACATTTACAAAAAGGTTTTACAGTTCCAAGAAGAGAGCTGTTACAAATCTAGACGTGTTAAGTTGGCGAATTATGGAGAATAAAATTTGGAAAAGCAGAAACGATCTTCTCTCATTTATCACTTTTAATGAACTTTGATATCAAAATAATTTAGTGATTTTTAATATGTACTGTGTGTACATTGTTTGTGTTTGAGTTTATAATGATACATGTTATTTTTCTTGATTAGTTATAGACTCCTCTGCCTGATGATGTAACTCTTGTAGTTGCGAGACGGGTAGCGAGTCTTTTATTAAATAATTTTGGAACCCAAAGAAGACTTTTATTTTACTTTCTTTCTTCATATAAAAATTAGCTTTCAATAAATACTATATTGCATTTTGAAGTAGCATTTGGAGGTTATGCATGACTATTATCTATAATTCGTGTTTTATGGTTATTTCATTACCCATAATATATTTCACAAACACACACAGACATACATAGAAATTTTAATTATTTTCTGCTATTTGATTTTTTCATTGCGTATAAATGCCTTTAAATACTTAATTTTACATTTTTTCCTATTTTTTGGCATTCGCGTTTCCAATTTTAAACATTCTATGTATAATACTGAACATGTATTTAAAAATTAAATAGCAAATTGTCAATCATCTCACTATTTGTAAGCATTACATCTACGTCAATTAGCCTTTCGCACCAAGCTAGCTTGAATTGTGTTTTTCTGTTTGCTTGCTTGCGCATTAGGTAGTCCCGCTTCTTCTTTGGACGCTCTGTGGGAACTGCATCCTCATCGACTCAGCGAGGCGGGCCTTAGCCGCCACTCAGGTATTTACCTAAAATCCAAAAAAAGGTCGAAGAATAATACTTTCTTAATATTTTACTAAAACAAGCGTGCAAGATATTTCTATAAATTGGTAACGAAATTGGAGGGTAGTTTTTACTGGTGAGAACAAAAAAGAGGTCCTTTAAATCATCGAAAATTTTACCCTATATCTCTAAAACTAAAGGAAAAATGGCAACATTGAATAAGTCTAAAAATCTATTTTTTTATCTAATATAACCAATTTCGTGGCACCACTTAAACTTAACGGTCCCGTGATCACGTGAAGAAGTATGAAATATATTTTTATGATTTTCTCAAAATTGGTGTAAAGTTAAAATGCGGATTTATGAAAAAAAAATTGTAATCCTATTTTAAAATAAAGCCAACAAAGTTAAATAACATAAGCAATTACGCGCTACAACAAATCAATCTTAACCCGGTTGTACCGATACTGGATTTAGAAGTCAAACTTCAAAGTCTACATGTCACTATAGGGTGTCCGGATTTAAGCATGTAAATTAAAAAGTATAATTTAATGGCTTAAACGAAATATTACATATCATTGAAAAGCCCTTAGTAAGCGGAATGCAACGGTCTATGAATATACGGGGTGTTCCATTACATTATGGTAAATCTAAGAAAACGACGTTTTTTGGAAAAAATTCGATACTTACTCTCTATTTTGAGGTCGTAGAACACAATTTTGGCTTTGACTTTTCACTATTTTTCCTCAGTTTTCCGGAAAACTCAAAAAACGCCAAGCGTCACTTCACCAAGAACCTTTAATTCTAAAGAAGTCACCAAACTCACATATTTATTTTCAATATATCATGTATGTAATATATTTTAACTATTTTTGCACAAATTTTAGTAAATAAATTTAGAAAAGCTTGTATGTGTAACGAAAAACCAAAAATGTTCCGAAAAGGCAATTGACCATCAGACTCGCGAAAACGACTAATATTCGTTTGCCACGTTGCCAGATGTAAAATACCTTCGTGGTATAAACTATAAAATTTGTGCATCTCAGTTAACAACATAGTTTAATTTTTGTAATGTTTTATACAGTCTCAGGAAAAAATTAATCTTAACCACCCAAAATTTTTGGTTAATTCAGGTTTAGCTTGATTTTGATTAAATTGTAAAACTGAAACTAATCTGAACTAACTCAAATTGACCTAAACTTATACTTTCGTAATATAAACTATAAAATTTGTTCGTTTCAAATAACGACAGCTTAATTTTTTTTATGTATTAAAAGGGGTAAAATTAATCTTAATTAACTAAAATTTTTGGTCAGTTTTGGTTAGTTCAGGTTTAGCTTAGTTTTGGTTAGTTAGATTTATTAATTAAAAATGTTATTGTTCAGCATAGACCACTTAAAAGCGGGACAATCTGTGAAAGAAAAGAATATATGTGAATTTCACAGAAATCGTATTTATCTGGCAACAGCGCCAATTTTTCGAGTTTTAGGAACGAGTCATACCACTATTTAATGGCGGAAACCATTTGTTTTGATTTGTTTTTGGATCATTTTCTTGATTTTTGCGATAAAGATTTGAAAATTTAAGAATTTTTATATATCAGTGTGGAATTTGTGGTTGTAACAAAATTTTAACGATTTAATAGAAAAAAATTAAACCTAAAGTGAAACCGTGTTTTTCACTGTTTTCCGCAAAACTGAGGAAAAATTATGGAAAATAGAGGTTAAAACCGTGTACTACGACCTCGAAATAGGAGGAAGTACCGAAATTTTTCCAAAGACCCTTCAAGTGCAGTCCTGCCCCCTGACCTGCTGCGGTAGTACAGTATAGCCCCTTTAAGGGGAGTACAGCTTTACATACCGGACTGAATTTATTTTAGGGTTTCCTCTTCCTTTACCCCCTCCAACTTCCTATACATTATATATTTGCTTAAAATTTTCATTTTTCGGCATAAATTATTTTTGAAAATCCCTTTATATTCTTCAGTATGAGGTATATCGAGCGTGGTATAAAGGACCATTATTGATTGTTTTTACCTGTAAAATCTGCCCTTAAAATCTGTTATCAACTTTTAGGAATACTCTGTAAAATGGTTAAGGTTTCATATCTAAATGCTTTAATTACAATAACAAATCCCTAAATTTATTTTGGGGTATAGGTAAGTTATAAAGAAATAATAATAATTTTGCTAATGCGTCAATAAAATTACTCAACTATTTATCTATTTTTTAATCAAATTTAAAAAATAGCTAAATATAGCATATAACATTCGATAGAAACTGGTTTGCCCAACTAAATTACAGGGCGAATAAATTATTGAATACATTTATTTCCTTAGAGTAAAATTTTTCAAGAAATTATATTTTTTAATATCATATGATTGCCAGTTCTACATATTCTAAATGGACCACTGTTCATATTGTTCTAATTTTAATATTATATAAGTTCAACAGTTTCCGAAATATTAACTCTTTATTCACATTTTTTGCTGGCGTTGATAATTTTTCGCATCAAAACGATGAATTTAAAATAAAATGTTTTGTACGTTCTTCTCTCGGTATTTCATTCGCGTCAACTTACGATATAACTTTAGCTACAAAATTTTCGCTTTTAAGTAACTTTGGTTAAACAGGAAACGAAAGGGATATTGACACTGAATTCTCTAAAGAAAGAAAAACAAATTTTGAAAAATTTTCAACCAGACTCGCTCAAAAGATTCTAATTGGTCGGTTTTATTTTTCTAATGATATTGATATAAGTTATAATAATGTATATCCACAAACAAATCTGTATCTAGAAAAATTAAGGATAAAAAACCTGGAGACAAAGCCTTAAAATAGATTAGAAGAATAGTTCTTTCCCTAAAATAAACCAAATTATCCATATTTGTGTGTTCGTAATAAAATAAATTGATTTAAAAGGTTATTATTTTAGATGTGAATAGCTCGACAACAGCTGAACTTATACGTTTCTTTTCTCAAAAAATTGCGTTTAATGTTAAATTAAAATAGTTTCTTTCATAATTTATTAGAATAATTTATTTCGACGTCAAATTAATTCTGGCAAAAAGTAGATTTATTGAGTTTTGCTAAAAAATTCCCTGTGCTTTGTTTAAATACCATTTAGCGCTTTTATATCCTTTAACTGACTTTTAATATGCAAATTTTAATAAAAATTTGATTAACATTATTTAAAAGATCTAGCAAATCTAATAAAGTTTTAATAAATTACGCAACAATGCAATTACTAGCCCAACTTATTTATCCTCATAGGTGTTGGTATCTTCTTTAATGTGTACAAATAACATGTTATATTAATATATTAATATTTAATCTGCAGCATTTCGAGGTTGACGTGTAGTTTTTACAATTACCTAATTATTTTTATTATTAGATTCCAGTACCATTTTAACAGAAGACACAGACAGTTTTATAATTGGTCAGAGAGTTTGGGTCGGTGGTACCAAACCGGACACATTGCCTTTATAGGTGAAACACAATTTGCTCCTGGTGATTGGGCTGGTGTCGCTTTGGATGAACCTATTGGTACGTTATACATACTCTTGGAAAAATAAATCATATTTATGTTTTTGTATGTATTTGAAAAGTTGCATTTTCCACCTCTTAGTAAAGAAGAATTAGTTTAAATTTCACTCTGGTTCTCTATCAGTCGCGTTTTGACCGACTTGTAAATTCATCAGTGAAAAAGTCAAAGATAACAATTTCCATCTTTTACAGTATTTTTTCAAGTTTATATTTAAAAATTAAATATTGTTTTGCATATTTTTATAGTGTAATTATTGTAAATTTGTAAGAAAGAAATTCGCTCAAATTTTAGATTTCACTATAGGACTTAATTATTAGTTGAAATACAAGTAGTTTTATGTTTTTAGGTAAAAATGATGGATCTGTTGGTGGAATACATTATTTCCAATGCGAACCAAAAAAGGGAGTATTTTCCCGCCTTACCAGATTAACCAGGGTACCTTTAGTACAGGACCATGGGGGTTCCGGAGACACATTTGTATATAGTACCCCACAAAATGGAAATGCTAGGAGGAGTCCCCTTTCACCGTCACCAACAGATAGCCATAGAAGTATGGTGAAGTCGCCTGTATCTATTTGTAAGTGTTTTTTGTTTTATAATTTTACAAGTGTTTATTTCTAAGGAAATGAGAAAAAATTGTCTTCCTAGCCATGAAACAACAATTGAAAACATTTATCATTTCTGCGTTAGAAACCATGATTTTTTCCCGGTTTTTTGGATTTTACGGAAAATGTAAGGGATTTAGAGAAAAATGCTCTATAGACGAATTATACGTCTTGACAATATCTTCAAAATGAGTTTTTGTTTGTCCAAATCGGTGTGTAAACAAAAAAGTTATTGCAAATTAAACATTAAAAAATGGCTTATTTTTCAATTGTTTATAACTTTCTTAATATTTATTGAATTGTTTTCAACTTTTACCAGAATGTGAGTTTTAAAGTGCTTAAAAAGTGTGCGGAAGTTGGGCGCTGTCGCTCCAATAGTTTTTGTAAAATTGCAATTGTTTATTAGAAAAACGAAAAAATTACTATTTTTGATTGGCTGTACCGTCGTCTAGGGAACTGCTATGGAGTTCTGTCAGTGCTCCTTCTCATTGTAAAGACTTAAGCTATCATGTAGTAAAAAAGTGGATAATTATAATTTAATGGATTATTGTATAACTTTTAATACAATCTTATTTTATAAAAATAACATTATTCAAGAAATGTTATTTCAATACAATAATAAGAAAAATTCAAATTTTAGCACGATATTATTATTTTTAGTTCATACATGTGTAATAAAAGCAAAAAAATGCGAAATATTGAAAAATTTTGTGGGGTAGGAGGGGCCCTAATATAAT
Source organism: Diaprepes abbreviatus (assembly GCA_034092305.1). Taxonomy (NCBI): domain Eukaryota; kingdom Metazoa; phylum Arthropoda; class Insecta; order Coleoptera; family Curculionidae; genus Diaprepes; species Diaprepes abbreviatus. Next base: position 554,365 of record JASJET010000236.1, on the reverse strand, counting down.
TGTTCATAAATATATATATATATATATATATATATATATATATATATATATATATATATATATATATAATATATATATATATATATATATATATATATATATATATATATATTCTTCTTCTTCAAGTGCCATCTCCGCTGCGAAGGTTGGCTATCATCATGGCAATTCTAACCTTAGAAGCTGCCGCCCGGAACAGTTTGAACAGAACTGCAAGAAAACCATTCTCTGAGGTTCCTCACCAAGACATCCTTCTCCTCCCGATGCTGCGCTTGCCCTGAATCTTCCCCTGCATAATCAATTGGAGCAATTGGTATTTATTGCCTCTTGTAATATGGCCCAAGTACTGAAGCTTTCTTATTTTAACAGTCAGTGTTACCTCTTTTTGTTTGTTCATCCTGTCAAGTACTTCTGATTAGTTGTTCTATCCTTCCAGGAGATTTTCAAGATCCTACGATACGCCCACATCTCAAATGCTTCCAATTTATTTATACACTGTTTGTTCAGCGTATAAATATATATATATATATATATATATATATATATATATATATATATTCAATTTTAATAAAAAAAAAAACATGTAAAATGAGTAAAAAAAAAATTTTAATGTAAAAATGCAATTTTCGGGGGGGGGGGGGGTCCGAGAAGTTGAACATGTGCCCAATATTATTTTTTCGATGAGCTACCCTGAAAAAATCAAAAAATGAAAACTCTACGTTATTTAGAAGCGGAGATATTGCTAATTTGTTAAGCGCGCGCCGATTTGAAGACGCGCTCTCACTTTGTACTCGGTGAGATTCGGTTACCCCCTCCAACTTACCTTATCTAGCACGTACCCTCAGTTTAACGATCTCTTGAAGGGTTGATTGTGTTTAAATTAACCTCAATTGGATGATTTCATATATTTTAGGCTCTTATTAATGAAGTGTAAAAAATTCAGCTCTTAATATAAATAATCACTCTGTGATTTTTTGAAAAAAAAAATTGCTAACTCGGCTCCTATTGGTCGTAGAGACTTTTATTTCAAAATTCGGTTTTTTTTACCAGCTTTTCAGTGATATGCTTTATTAAGAAATCGGACAAAAAATGCGGTTGTTAATTAATTTATTTAAAAGCGAAAAACTACCCATATCTTCATGACGATTTTGCATAAACAAAATTTGAAAAATATCCACTTTTTTTTATTACATGATAGCTTAAGTCTTTACGAAGAGAATGAGCACTGACAGAACTCTGTAGCAGTTTCCTAGACGACGGTACAGCTAATCAAAAATAGTCACTTTTTTTGTTTTTCTAATAAACAATTGCAATTTTACAAAAACTATTGGAGCGACAGCGCCCGACTTCCGCACACTTTTAAGTACTTTAAAACTCGCATTCTGGTAAAAGTTAAAACAATTCAGTAAATATTAAGAAAGTCATTAACAATTGAAAAATAAGCCATTTTTAATGTTTAATTTGCAATAACTTTTTTGTTTATAGAGCGATTTGGACAAACAAAAACTCATTTTGAAGATATTTTCAAGATGTACAATTCGTCTCTGGAACATTTTCTCTAAATCCCTTAGATTTTCCATAAAATCCAAAAAAACCGAGGAAAATCATTTTTCGACCTATTTGTTAAAAAAAACAATGTTCCAACCAAAATTTGTAGAGACACGAGATGAAACGTCATTTCTATTATCTTTCCCTATCCATTTCTGCAATCATATTGCAGGCAGTATTTTAGTTTTTTTTAACACTCCGTTTCTTGGGGTACCACGTTTTGCCGCTTGGGTAACGCGTCTTGTTGATATCGCCCATATCACTACATAGTATAAAACAAAGTCGCTTTCTCTGTCCCTATGTCCTTTTGTATGCTTAAATCTTTAAAACTACGCACCGGATTTTGATGCGGTTTTTTTCAATAGATAGAGTGATTCAAGAGGAAGGTTTATATGTATAATAACATCCCTTAAATAGTGGAGAAATACTGTTATTTTTGAGGTTTCTAATGTGATGTCGTTAATTATCATATTTTTTTCCGCTTACATTGCAAACGCAGGCTGAACCCTGCGAGATTTATCAAAATAATAATAACATCCATTAAATAGTGGAGAAATACTGTTATTTTTGAGGTTTCTAATGTGATGTCGTTAATTATCATATTTTTTTCCGCTTACATTGCAAACGCAGGCCGAACCCTACGAGATTTATCAAAATAATGTACTAATTATTTGTACACATTGAAAAGGTCTACAGAAAACTCCGCGTTGGTATATGTCTATCTCTCATGGATATCCCACAATAACATTTTTTTGTCATTTACTTTTTACGACAAATAATGGCAAATTTTGAAGCGATTTTAACCAATACAGCATTAATCCTTATCCAATTAAATAGCTTAAATACATTGTTGATTTAATATAGATCTATATGGTCCTTTACAGCACAAGATTTAAATGAATATTTTCGAAGATATTACAGATTTAAAATTGCGGGAAGTAGCGCTTGCGGGCGGTACTGGCCGACCGGGGCGGCTGGCAGCGTGCCTATAAATAGCGCGTCGGAGGCCTATGTAATAATTGTTGTAAAAATAAAATAAATAGTCACAGTTTTTCTGTAGTGTATTTAGTATCAGCATTGCACCCGTGCGAAGCCGGGGCGGGTCGCTAGTGTAAGATAAAGTGTAGTAGATGTTACCTTGAAGAAATTATAAAAATTTTGAATGTAATTTGTTTCATTGCTAGGTAGACAATAATTCAATTTTTTTTATACATGTTTGGAAAATATTAAATCTAGTAATGGAAAAAATGATCGACTTTTAACAAACACATTTTTAGCTGGTTCAAATACAAGTTTGTCATCTGCCCATGTGGATTATAGAATTGGCGACAGAGTGATAATAAAAAGTAGCCAAGGTTCTAAAGTAGGTACGGTTAGGTTTATGGGAATTACAGAATTTGCTCCGGGTGAATGGGTGGGTGTGGAATTGGACGAACCTCGAGGAAGAACGATGGATCTGTAAATGGAATAAGGTAATCAAAGTAAATAACAGCTCAATTAACAAATATTAGTAACTTCGACAAATAACGTTATCATATTGTTTATTGATAAAATATTATTTAAACTTAATTACAACTCTTTTAGTATATTTAAATAAGACCAAGTTCATTAAAATCTGATGGGGTAATCCAGAGTATTTTTTGCATAATAATATTCCTTACTCCTTCTTCTATTTTTAGACCTAAAACAAAAAAATAAAAATAAAACTTTTAAAACATAAGTAGTGGCTATCAAACTTTTTTTTTTGAGAAATTATTGTTTTTCTACCCCGTATTATCAATACGCCCTTTTGCAGCCTATTTATATATGCAAACATATTTTAATTATATTTTTCTAAAAATTACCTCTTAAATATGAACAAATTCATTAAAATACAGAATTTTTTAATTAATCATTTTCTTTTTTCCCCTCCCCTTTATTTTAAAAATTAAAGTGAAAAATACATTACAAAAGTCAAAAAAAAAAACAGTCGACATCAAAAACATTAAAGGGCAACTACCATTATATTTGATTTTTTTTTTTGGAAAATCATCTTTCTATTTTATGTAATCAGATACACCCTCTTACGGCCTATTTAGACGCTTAAAAATACTTTACTTTAATGCGCTTTGCCCTATAAAAGTTTTTCAGTAAAGGCGGGTTAATGTTGAAATGGATTAAAACAAGCTGTGGGCGCCCACAGACGCCGTACAGCGAGTTTAGAAAATGGTGAATGAGATTTCACCGAAACATCAGCTGCCTTACAGTCCTAAGAAGGGCTCGGCACATACACGGGATACCCTAAAACCTTCGATTACTTATATAATATATATTCTTCTTCTTCATGTACCTTCTCCATTTCGGAGGTTGGCTATCATCATTGCTATTCTGACCTTGGAAACCGCGGCCTTGAATAGATCAGATGACTTGACGTTGAACCATTCTCTCAAATTCCTAAGCCAGGATATTCTTCTTCTTCCAACAGATCTTTTTCCCACAATCTTTCCCTGGATTATGAGTTGCAGAATCTTATACTTTGAACCTTTCATGATGTGGTCGAGATATTGCAGTTTTCTCTTTTTTACTTCATATAGGATCTCTACGTCCTTCTTCATTCTTCTCAGTACCTCCAAGTTGGTCACATGTTCTGTCCATGATATTCACAGCATCTTACGGTAGGTCCACATCTCGAAGGCTTCTAGTTTCTGCTCGCAATGTAAGTTGAGGGTCCAAGCTTCTACACCATACAATAGGACTGGGAATACATAATATTTAAGCATCCGAATTCTTAGGTCCAGGCTCAGATCGCGACTACAGAGTAGCTTCTTGATCTTCACAAAGGATGCACGGGCCTTCTCAATGCGAACCTTTATTTCTGAACAATAGTCCACGGGACAGTTGACACTTGTACCCAAATAGTCATATCTCTTGACTCTTTCCAACCTTTCGCCTTCGACATACAGATGTTCATTGGGTACTTCAGTTTTGGTGACAATCATGTATTTGGTCTTCTTAACATTAAGTGTCAGACCATATTCTCGACTAGTTGTGGTGACATTATTCAACATATTCTGAAGGTCTTGCATGTTTTCGGCGAGAAGTACTGTGTCGTCTGCGTAGCGCAAATTGTTCAGTGGAATGCCATTAACTCGTATTCCACCGGTGTCATTTTCGAGGGCTTTGGCGAAGATTTCCTCTGAGTAGAGGTTAAAAAGGAGTGCTGAGAGAACACATCCTTGTCTCACCTCTCGCTTGATCTCCACTGCATTCGTTAGTTCAGATTGGACGCGGACAGACGCACTTTGGTTTAGGTACAGTTTTACAATTATTTGTATATCTCTTGTGTCAAGGTTTTTTCGTTTCAGCGCTTCTATTAGTTGTTTATGTCTCACTTTATCAAATGCTTTATTACAATCAGTAAAACAAGCGTATACATTTTGGTTGACATCGAGACACCGCTGCATCAAGACATTGTAGGCGAACAAGGCTTCCCTAGTGCCACATCCGTTTCTAAAGCCAAATATAATATATATATATATATATATATATATATATATATATATATATATATATATATATATATATATTGGTTTGACAAGTTTGATTATTTTAGATACTTCGAATGCCCATTGAACTTCGGCCTGTTCGCACCCATCTCCAAAGTAAGCAAATCACCTTCGAAAGTGAAACCTAATCAGTGTCAAGTCCATTCACCAGGTGCAACGGGAGGTTTGCCCCCTAGCGGCATGAAAAGAGCCAATTCAAAGGAATCGATGACGTCAAATCTGTCAATGATGAGCTCGGCTTCCACTGCTGCTCGAAGGGTAAGGCTGGGCATAAACTCACTGACACCCAAGGTAGGTTGGATGGTGTTAAGATTTGGATAGTGTATGAACCAAAATGTGTCAAATTTTGATAGAGAATAATATTAAAAGTTTTGAATGCATTGTTTTTTTTTCGGTCTTTAATAAATTGAAATGATGTTGAACGGTGTAACGAATATAGAAATGGTATATTGGGACATAGATGTCTTTTTTCGTATCGATCAGAAATTGAGAACGTTCGGAATATTTCCGGAGATATCTGGTAAAATAAAATGCATTTTTTAAAAATTTTTGTTGGTTATTATAGAGCTTTTAAAATGCCCAAGTTTTCTCACTTTTTTTTTTACTTTTCTCTCTTCCCTTCACGGAGGCCCCCAGTATATATAATTTCATAACGAACGAAGATGTAATCAAATCTTGTATTTAGAGTTGTAAAACGAGAACTAACGAATAAAAGTAATACTGTTATTTGATGCATTTTGGTTTATTTGATACAAGAATATTTTACAGCAGTATTTAAGAGGAAACACCAACCAACCAGGCAAATTAAATAATAATAATAATTTGCATGATCGTTTTTGTGTTAAATTAACTAGCTACATTTTTTTAACACATTTGCTAAAACGTATATTATAAAGTTTTAATTAGTTTTCTTTTTCGTGTAAATTTTTTAAAATCTTATGAATGTAAACTTATATTTTATGTTAGATTTTGTAGTTAATAGTCAGTAATATATTTGTACTGTGTTTCAAAGTTGTAAGTAGAAGATCTAAAGCAAGAATTTTTACTGTTAAAAGATTTTAGTCGACAAGTGTTACGGGGCAAATAATTTATTCAGTGTTTAAATTCATTATATTAATTTCAGTTAAATAATCATTTTAACCATGATCATTATGTCTTCTTCGGCAATTTTGTCCCTTAAAATTAAAAAATTGTTATACTTTCCTTGGAAGGCGCCAGGTGACAACACTAGTTCAAGTTTCGAGTATTTAATAAAATTATAAAAACCATCAAGTTGTCTTCAACCTTCGAGCATGTACTACTGGAGACAACACTTCAAAGAGATTTTAAATTAAATAGAGACCGTCAAGCTTATACCAAACCGTACAAATGTTTACACCCAAATTTTGTATGAATACGTGAAGAAAAAATTATTCCGTTATATGTGTCACTACCAAACCTGGTACTCCAACAGACGGCTCTTCTTCTTTTAAGAGCAACATATATATTTATTTGTTTTTACAGATTACGCAGAATTTTAACATTATTCACAATTTAATTCACGAAGACTTTATATTTTAAAATAGCATTAAAAATCAATTAAAATCGAAATGAAATTACGAGTGAAAAAAAAAAAAGAAGTATCAATTGTCACAAATTACAACACAATGAGTAATGACAAGCGACATTGCCGGATCGTGCAGTTAATCTGGAGAAGTTGTATTGCTACAAATTCTAATTTTTTGTTGGACAAACCTTGTAGGTAGAAGTCAAGGACTTTTAGGTAAAAGCAATTGTTTATTCGAAAAATTCTTTATATTCGAGAAATTACTTTATTTAAACTTTGAATTGTAGTGGCTTTTTCTTGATGAAAATCAATTATAAATAATGTAAAACATAAACACAAGTTTTTGTTTAATTTTCACTATATTTTGTAGTTTAGAAAATACATGACGCGTTTCGCTACGATATAGCTTCTTTGGATGTTTGATGTAGTAGTACATAGGTTTCGCCAATATTATATCCAAACACGATTTCACCATTAAGGAAATATCAACAAAACTAAAACAGCTCGAAATATCCAAAAAAGCTGAATCCAATGGTATTCTCACTATAATGCTAAAAAACTGCACGACTTCACTGCATCTATTTCAATTTTATCTGCCACCCCTAAACTACTCGAGTCAATCCTGACCGATGAAAGTGAATTTTACCAGGAAAGTCCCACTATAACTAATCTTGCAGTTTCTCAGAATTTTATAGTCACATCCGGTGAATAAGAGCATCAAGTTGACTCAACTTACACTGATTTGTCTTGTGCCTTTGACAGTGTTCACCACCTTACTATTCCTGAAGAGGTTGTATGAAATTGGAATTTCAGGGAGTTATCTAAACTGGATCAAATGTTATCTCAACGTTCAATTTCAGCGTGTGGAAGTGTGTGGTTAACCGTTAGGCTAGGTACGGACCCTTTCTGGTGTCGCTCAGGGGTCTTATATACGGCCTGTCTTATTTCTTGTGTTCATCAATAACGTCACGACCCGTTTCGTCTCCTCTTACGCCCTATTTTACGCGAATGATCTAAAATTTTACAGCAAAGTTAGCTTCGATCATAATCATTTACAAACTGATCTAGATAATTTCATTAACTGGTATCCTCAAAATTAACGTCTTCAAATGCAAATCAGTTAGCTTCTATAGATGTGATCATACAATTCTTCACTCGTACCAATATAAGGTCAGCCCTTCGAGACCATTGAATCAGTTGATGACTTGGGAGTGATTTTCCAGAGGGATTTACAATTCAATGCACACAAACACAGTATTACGATCAAGAGTCTTGATATACTCTATTTTATTAAGAGACTCAAATTAATGATACAAGAGCTCTACCTTGCTTCTATAACGCTCTTATTCGTAGCATTCTGGAATATTGCTCAATTTTTTGGACTCCCTGCAATATGACCCACAAAAGTAGTACAGAAGAGGAGAAGCTATGTTTGTGTCCCTGTTTAAAATATTTAATAACCCAATTGATTCTCTGAGATCTTGTTGGGTTCCATTCCTCTGAGGCTTCTACTAAAGCAAACTAGCCTGCTACAACTATTCCAGGAAAGTTGCCAACACCACCAGCTACAGCCAGTCCACATTTATAAGTAGATCAGTAGTTAACTACGACCGCTTCTACATGGAATGTGATATATTTCAGGACTCATTGCCGTGGATTAAAATGATTATAATTTTAAAATTGATTTTGTGTTTCCTGCCATACCATTTAGAATGTGCCATTCTCTAGTCTATGTTGTTGAAATAAATAAATAAATAAAAACCATTTCACTTAAAGGCATTAAACAACGTGACAAAGGAAATTTAAAGTCCTGTTCTTAAGTTTATATCAACATGATACCAACTGATAAAAACTGATACCAGAAGTACTCAGGCCATGACTGGCATATGTCATTTCTAAGTTTATTCAGTACTTTGCCTTTATATTAAGTTGACGATTATCTACGGAGCCCCTTAGAGTTTTTCAAATGATAAATATGATTATTGACTCTTCTCTTACTTTTTTAAAATGAACTTAACACAAATTACTACGATTTTCTTCAAAATCAATTCATGCATGTGTTGTAAACAAGCTAATTTATTAATTTTTTTACAGTTTTTTTTTGCATGTAATTTTTTATTATTACAAATTGTTGGTTTGTGTTTACCTGGCTGATACTTAGAGTGTTAGCATTTTAATTAACTAATTCGATGTGACAGTAGTTGTAACAAATAGTAAAACCTTAACTGTGTTTTGTTTTCTTTTGATACTAATGCAGGAATGTTTTGGACTTTTTTGTTAGAAGGTACCGCTAAAACCCAGTGCTACTCCAGTTCCAACCAGAACAGCGCTACAGGTAACATACTGAACTCAATACGTTTCTACATAAGTTTGCAACACCACAGGCTTTTATTACTAGCTTTGTAATATTTTGGTTTAAGTAGGCAGTATGCTTTATTGTGATGTAACTTTGATTCTGTTTAAATTTTTTCATTTTTTTATTTTTATTTTTATTTAATTAAGGCTTTTTATGTTTGACTGAAAAAAAAAAGGATTTTATACAATATGAAAGTGATACACTATTCCTATTTACCTTTTGCGCTTAGAAAAGTCACTAGTAACAAATGGCAGCACAAAAAAAATGAGCAAGAAAATAAAAAAAAGGATGGAAAATACAATTTTGGAAGCTTTTCCCTAAACTGTAAACTTATTTTACCACTGTATATTTCCCAAAGTGTAAATCCATCTTAAAAGAAATACTCTTCAAAAAATCCAGATGTAAAGACAGGAAGGTGTGACAGACTGAACATTAACAGACATTATTAACCTCTGATGCTGTCGTAAGACAATTCTTACATATGTCAGTATTCGTAATTGACCCCTTCTGCAAGGCAAATCACGTAGTAATTGCTGCAAAACTATTTTATATAATTTTTTGACACTATGACGGCAAACGCCATCCTCTGGAGAGGTGGGGAATTAAAATGTTCTTGAAAGGACCAAGTGATGCATGTACGATTTTATTTTTGTGCTCATATTTTCTGCTTCGACTGATCCTTTGGCCTAATTGAAATTGAACTTTGTTTTTTTATAAATTGAAATTCAAAAAAATGAAAATCGTTAAAATTCATCATTGTCGTATCAAAATAATGCTAAATATAAGGCTAGCTACAGAATTAACATTAGTGTTTGATAGATTTTTAATCAAACTATGTTATTTTAACTTTATTTTTTGTTTTACTATTATTTTTTAATTTAATGTAGATTTTATTTAACTGTTTTCTTTTTGTTAAATTTATTAATAAATATATACTTATCCTAGTTTACTTTTATTTCCTCTTGATGAAATATACTATTTATAATTATGACCTTTAATAAATTAGCTGTTTATGTGTTTCATTTTTATTATAACGTATGCCAGGAAACTGTTTTATACAAATCATTGGTTTACAAAGTACCCCGCACCAATCTGATGGAAAACGGGTTACAATGAAATCGAGCGGTAATGTAGTATGCGGATGTGAAATGTCATAGATTTTCCATCTGCAGTAAAATAGACGGATTACCACCAAAAACGACTTGACCTTGAAATTACCGTTATGGTCTTTCTCAAGGCCAACGTTAAAGTCACCATGACAAACTTTATTTAGTTATAACTTTTATATTAAAATTTCTTCCTTCAGAACGCTTGGTTTCTGAGTTATTAAACTTCAAGTGAGTAAACCGTGAATCATCGCTTTTAAACAATACCTCACATTTAGTCCTTTTGCATCATTCCATCTAGCCGATTCATTGGGAACCATTTTCCATAAGGTTGGTATGGTGTCCTTTAAGTGGTCTTTTCTTTCTGTAAATTAAAACCGGTAAGTATCCTTAGGTTTCGTACAAAAACGATTTTTCTTCAAATGACTATTTTAAAATCTAAATGCATAGAATTCCTACGTAGCGATAATTTAGAGGCATGAAAGTAGATGAAAGGAATATCTTTAGAATTGACAATTATCTAGAATAGTTTAAAGTTGTTATTGTAGATAAAAGATTTATATTAATTTCATTTAATTTACATACAAATTTTTATAGTCAAAAAAGTCGAATAAAATAAAAAGGAAGAAATTTTACTATTAACAACGATCATTTTAACCATAATTATTATGTCTTCTTCGGCAATTTTATCCCTTAAAATTAAAAAATTGTTATGCTTCGCTTGAAAGACTCCAGGTGACAACACTAGCGCAAGTTTCGAGTATTTAATAAAATTATAAAATCCATCAAGCTGTCTTTAACCTTCGAACATATACTATTAGAGACAACACTCCAAAGAGATTTTAAATTAAATAGAGACCGTCAAGCTTATACCAAACCGTATAAATATTTACACCCAAATTTACCAAAATACGTGAAGAAAAGTTATTCCGTTATATGTGTCACTACCAAACCTGGCATATTAATTTTATTAGTTTGCATACCAATTTTTATAGTCAAAAAATAATTTAGGAAAATTAAAAAAGTTTGATTAAGCGTGGATCCTGGGGGGGGGGGGCGGTGGGGGCAATCCTCCCTCCCCCAAGAGCTTTGAGTTCAGGAAAATAGACCCGATTTTTCCTGTTAGACTTGGAATATGTATGCTGTTGGCCTCTCCCCACCCCCAAGGGCTTTAAGTTCAGGAAAATACACCCGATTCTTTCTCTTATATTAGGAATATGTATGCTGGTGGCATCTCCCCCTCCCGTCGACAGCTTGTTTTTTCTTACAACCGCTCCCACTCCAAAAAGCTTTGAGTTCAGGAATATAGACCCGATATTTTCTTTAATACTAGGAATATGTATGCTGCTAGCGCACCCCCCCCCCCTGGCCGAAAATTTGTTTATCATGCGATCGCCACCTCCCCCCCTCGTGCTTTGAAAATAGAAAAATAGATCTGACACTGCCTTTTACACGAGAAATGAATGTTGCTAGTGTCTAGAACTTGCTTTCACTTGCCATACCGTACTTTTGTGATATCACACCTCTTCCCAAGGAGATATGCTGGATCCGCCCCTGAGTCTGATACGGCGGTTAAAAATGTGATATCTTATTCTAACCAAAATTAGAATTTAAGGAGGCGTTTTACGTTTGATCACTAAAGTGGACCGGCATAAGACACGGTTGATACTCGGATGGGTGACCGCTTGGGAAAACCTCGTACCTGTGGTTCGAAACCCGCGATAAACAGTAGGTCCAATCGCCAAATGATCTCCGTTACCGACGTGATTTTAAGGCTTGATTCTCACCATAGTGCCGTTCTCGATACGATCTCGATTTGCTAACGGTTCAATTAATTTTTTTTAACTGAAAAAGAGTTTACGATATCGATATCTCCGCGAAACCGATATTGTGAATAGGTTCATTGTTTCTCCTGTAAGAATAATTTACCGGATCGAGATCGCATCAAGAGCGGTTCTATAGTGAGAATCTGGCCTAATCCAAAATAAACAAGTATTAAAATGGTCCCCGTTACCTACGTGACTTTAATCCAAAACAAACAAGTATTAAAGGTTTTTTGTTGTCACCTAAACATTTACCTACCTGGATTTCGACAAAAACTTGTTTTTAAAGGGGAACTTTATAAATAAAAATATTTTTAAAACCATTATAATGTATTAAGGATTGCCATGCTTGATTTTTTCTGTATTACATTTGGGTTTATCTAAAAATACAAGTTTACATAATTGACGTTAAATATATGCCAGAAAATTAAAGACAGAATAAACATATAATACTCAGTGGCGTATCCAGACCTTTACATAGGGGAAGCTGTTGGATGAAGCGACATGAGTGAAGAAAATAAAATGCACAATCAAGAAAATAAGCCAGTCAACCATTCACATTTTTGATAAATTTCAGTTAGAAAATTTAATAATATTGAAGTTGACGTAAGTTTTAAAATAATTTGCGTAAACAAAAAATTTCAAAACCACTAGTCATCAATTTGTATACGATACATTCGCAATTCACACTTGTACCGGCATCGCCAATTTCGTGTTCATATTCACCTCCGTTCCGTAAGTACAGCTTACACCGTCTAAATTCGCATTTAGTTTTCTCCAATTCAGAATACCGCACGCACTTTTTTATTAACCAGGAAGCAAAATGTTCAGGTCAATTTACTCACAAAAAATAATCAACAGCATTCGCAAAATTTAAAGAAATAATAATAATAATTAACTAACTAAACACGTCAACATAACAGCATTTTCAATACCTGCTTTTGCATTTCCTTCAGGAAATATTCGCTTGTCTCAGATATACTCAAGGATGTGTCCAACATGCAAGGCATATTGTCTGGTCCTAGATTATGTGTTATGGTCTTCTGTACTTCCTATAAACTTCCATGCAGTTCGAGCAGTCCTTTCTGCATGGCCTGATACAGGTGTTCACTAAAGCTCAATCCCTTGATATTAAGCAAAAGACTCTTTGCTTTCCCAAATTGGCGTTCATCAGAGATGGTTCGCCAGATCGTCCCACGTTTCGGCGTTTAGCTAAAGTCAGAGCCACCCTTCTGGATAGGTAACATGAACTCCGATTTGTGGGCACTTTTGATGAGGATTCTCACATAATCGGGTATGTACCCCCGAAAACCTTCAACTAATACTTTATTTAATTTATTGATATGTGTCAACAACAAATAACCTTTCACTGAATGAAATTGCCGGATGAAGAAATAATCGTACGTCACAAGTATATTCTACTCTGTCAATGCGCAGAGCTTCGTTTTGTAGGGCAAAAACACCCCCCTTGCCGTAGAGCACACGAACAAGCACAAACTTTACCCTTTGTACAATAGGACTCGCCCTATAATGAGCGCTCTCCCGATCACCGCACAACCAGCCCGGACTCCCGCTTTCGCCCCCAAACGTCCCAACCACGCTTTTCACAAACGCCTCCCGAGAACATGCTGTCAGTTCAATAGCTAAAATGGAAGTCCTCGCAGAAGACTCTTTGGCACGACGGCGATTGTTCATAGAATTATGGGGATCCCCGGAAGCTATTCATTCCCCAGTGTCTGCGTTTTTTACCTCTCTGTATTTGGCGATATTCTTATTATGCCTATCTCTCAGATTGTTGTTAGGGATGGCGATTTCTATTAGTGTTGCTTGAATGCTTTATTCGCTAAAACGAGATCTGGTCTGTTATGTGCAACTGTATGAGCCATTAAGCAACTAAACACAACATATAATGGCATTTGCAATACTCCAATTTCTGAATCCCCTAAAAGGTGCTAACGATCTCCTAACCAGCGCTATCGGGCCTTCTCGGTGCATTTCGGAGAGGCAGATGGAGAATTTGATAGAGTACATTAGGTTACACCTGGTCAACGCTGTTTTTTGTGTACGTTATGTTAAAATTGCAAAACGGCGATGCATATCCGGTGGTAAATAAATTATTTGTTTTATTTGATCGCAAATTCAAATATTTATTTATTTTTTTATTTTCTTATTTACGAGAAGCTGTGCTTTCCTTGCTTTCATGGTAAACACGCCACTGCATAAGCAATATAGTAGACAGTGGTGTACCTTGACAGAGTTCATGAAGGGATTTCAAATTGCTTTAATATTGCTTATTGCTTTTTAATATTCAAACTAACGTATAATTTATAGTGGTATAGATAATTTATTGCCAGGAGGGCAAATTTCCAAACAGTCCCGCAGGCAAAAATTTTTCCTGCAATACCTTATGCTCTTTCACTATGTCGCTTTCGAAAATAAACTCTCACACCTCTCAATGGTGCGAACCTAAAAAAAAGGTAACGTAGAGTAGATGATATACACTTATGTCCAAAATTTTTGCACATTCATAATTATCCCGAATACGTCTGTCATTGAAGAAACTCTGTAAAGAAATGCCTTTTTACAAAAAAAAAAAATTATTGAAAATCGGTATGAAGTACAAAAGTTACACTAACCAAACATTTTTATGGCTCAATAGTCTGTATTACCTCCATTAGCATTGATGCAAGCTATTAGATGGTTCGACATGTTGTGAATTAAGCGATCCTATTAGGCTTGCAGACTTCTGTTGGACTCTTCTACAGCTGCGATTCTTAATTCTTGCAAACTCACTAAGGCATTATTTCTTTGTTTATCCATATAGTTAAGATATTCCAGGCATGTTCTATCGTATTCATGTCTAGTGGGCTTAGTGGTTATCTTAAGCATGTTATATATTCTTTACAAAAATTGAATTCTGCTAATGTGCGATGTGGAGTTGCCACCAATTGCCCCACGCAATAAAGGCACAATACGAGTTCCCACCTGAATATAACGCTGTCCTGACATTGCTCCTTGCAAAAAAGCAGAGGGCTTCGGGGCTCTCTCATTATTCCACCCTAAAACATTGCACAAACTCCTAGAAATGAGACAGGAGATCAGTTGTAGCTAAGCTAATCTGTTCTGTCTTCCTAGAGCTCTCCAGATCGTATCGTACGACGAGAATCTGCCACCAAGCCCATTCTTGTTTCATCTGAGAAAAATGTCATTTCCTTTGCTTACTGAAATCGTGTATGTTTTTATTCAACTGATAACTTGAGACCACGTAGAGGCCTCCTACTTAGGCGCAGGTTTTATACTTGAAGTATTTTCAGTTATTTTTGGATTTCTTTGGACAATTATTGATACCTGACGATCTGCAGGTGGCGTTGTTTGCGTTTTTTTCCTTGACCTGGACGATTTTTTATATAATTTGTTTTCCTAAATTTTCTATAAATCCTTAAAACATGCCTAAGATTTCAGCTATGTTTACCTGTTTGAAACTTTACTGCTCCAAGGTTATTATTCGAATTCTGTTGAAACAAGTTGTAATGTTTCTAGACATTTTGACATGATTTCGAAATGATTATAACCTGAACAACTTCGAAATTCACCTAATAGCACAGCAACAATATATGAAAAAAAAAAATTATGAAAAATTTGTTTTATTTCAAACAATTTTTTATCAGTTTTCAAGCAAAACTTATCAGCGATAAATTGAAGCTAAAAATGAAGTACATACCTTATTTACCAATATGCAATAAAATTTGGATATGTGTAGTTCAAATTGGCTCGATTATGACGTTACAAAAGCTCCGCTTTTGTACGGTGATAGTAATTTTCAATCTTTCTCTGCTAACTATAAATTTAAGAAGGAACTGATCACTTTTTTATAGTTATTTACTGAAATATCCATAAATAATAACTACAGAAGGCTTTACTTCTAAACCGTGGACTTAGGAAACCTTAATTTTTAATTCAATAAAATTTCATTGATTTTAATGTGGCTCGAACCAGTGTGGTACATACAGCCATATTTTCCTGTCGTTAATATGGGTAATAATTTAGTATAAAAAATATGTTTTTGTTAAATTTGAAACTATTGCGCAACTATTCCGAATTGCATAACACGCTATATTTGTAAAATATTAGTAAGTTTACACTTTTAATTAACATACACCGAGTAATTTAAATAAAAAAAAATGGATAATAAATTTTTGATTTGTAGCACCTACATTTTATTGCAACATAACCAAAGATTAAAATATTGTCTTGAAAGGTTTTGGATTATAAATTTATCAAAAATGTTTTCTGAACTTGACGGCAAAATTAAAACTTCTAAATCTACAAAAACAGGAAATTTTGTGAACTGATGAAACTGTTTTTTTAATAGTCTCAAACAAACCAGAAGTTGACTTTTATGCACAGAGAAGGTCCTGTAAAAATCTGTTCAATTACACATCTTTTTATTTTATTTAACCTCTTTTTTATGTAAGGCATATCAAAGAAAATTTCAATCAAGCTTCTTCGTCTGTATCTGGAAAAACATACATCTTGTTTATATATAAGCGATAAAAACTGCCTTTTATATTTTTATATTCAGTGACGCAAGAGTTTTTGTTTACAGATTTTGAATCTCCCGCGAAAAGCCGTGATAATAATTCCGTTCGCGGAACAATCAGAAACTAATCAACCAGGCGCGGATCAGAGGGGGGCTGTGGGGGGGGTGATCGCCCCCTCCCCCCCAAGAGCTTTAAGTTCAGGAAAATAGACCAGATTTTGCCTCGTATACTATAGTTTATTCAAGAACTAGAGAGAGTAATAAATCATTTTTTACCCTTTTTTTTTTACAAACTACCAGTGTTCTTTAGTCCGGTGACTTTGGCAAAATCTGTTAGACACATATATTTTTCATAGGCATGGGTTAGAGATTCTATAATCAAAAATACCGGTATATAATAATGGACTATTTGGGTTGAATAACAATAGATATTTGGAAGGGTGAAGTGTTAAAAAGGATTTTAATTCTTGTCATAGGCGTCGGAAGGAGGTTTATTTTATCACCAAGTATTAATGGCATAGAATATTATTTCGGTAATAAACTTAAAATAAAAAGTTTTTATAATATTATTTTATTTTTTATGATTTCTTAATAATTCACATACATTACAAAATGTAGATAATTTTAACATATTTAACAGAAATCACAATTGTATTTTTATTATTTTTAATTTTGTCATTGAAACTGTTTTAGGCACGTTCAGACTAAAACGTAGTCGTATTTTCTCAAAAATTTCGAAGTTATAATTTAAATACTTTTTGTCGACGATTGGGATCTGCTTCTCATAACAAAATCTATGTAAAACTTCTTTTATTGCAGTTTTCATCTCTTCTTCCAACCAGTTTTTTCGTCTGCCTGTGATCGACTGTGGCTTGGGAGTACTAACAATTCCAGTCGTTTTTTTCTTCTTCAGTATTCGGTACATAGTAAATTTTCCAATTCCTGTCATGTTGGAACACACCTCAACAGACCTTTTAATATTATTATCTAGATATTGATATCTTAAGGCATCATAAACATTCATCGTAATAGGTTTTTGGTTGAGGAAAAATGCCCTGGTTTAACGATTTTAGAATAAATATAGAGGTGGAAGCCATATCTTTTGGGTAGCTCACTAATCTCAAATAATATCTAAAAACAAGCGCAAACAATGTAGATTACCAAGGACACGCTGTAAGGTGTACTTTGCTCACTGAGAGAAATTAAATTGAACTATCAAATATTTTATTGTTGCAGTAAATTTATAAAAGCTTATAATACTTAAATATAATTAGATTTACGGCAGTCCTCAGTTACCTGCGGCACTGGAGCAGGTACGTTGGAAGTTTCGGTAACACTTTTACTACTCTCTCTAGTTCTTGAATAGAGTATAGGAATGTGTACGCTTGCGATCGCCCCCCCCCCCCTCTCAAGAGCTCAGAGGTAAGATTCTGCTTTTTATATTAGGAATGTGTATGCTGCTGGCACTCCCTCCCCGTTGACAACTTGTTTTTCTTGCGATAGCCCCCCTTCCTCGAGAGCTTTGAGTTTAGGAAAGTAGACCCGATTCTGCCTCTTATACTAGGAACGTGTATGCTGCTGGCATTCCCGCCCTGTCGACAACTTGGTTTTTTTTTGTGATCCCCCCCCCCTCCAAGATCTTCAAATTCAGAAAAATAGACCCGATACTGCCTTTTACATTAAAAATGGGAATGTTGCTGGTGTCTTCTCCCCCCAGTCGACAACTTGTTTTCACTTGCCATACTGTACTTTTGTGATATAACCCCCCCCCCCCCCCAAAGAGAGAAGCTGGATCCGCCTTTGTAATCAACGCCAATCAGATCCTACTCAAACAATTGACTAACCTGAACTAACCTGACTATGTAAATTCTGGTCAGCGCTGACTGATTTGTGATTTTTCCATGAATATGCTTAATATTACTTTTCCCACACATACCTTGAAGGAAATTTAATTCTTCGGAGTACAATTTTAACAAATGAACTAGAAACTTCTTTATATTTACCCAATATATCAAATGTTATATAATGCATCATGAAATAGTAGAAAAATGTACTTCAAATAAAGGTAAGTTCCCCCATATAGATGTTGTCGGCAAGGTAAATCTCACCTTAATATGCTACAATTTTTTCATATTTATTATAATTAGTTAATAAAACCTGCGGTGTTGCAACAAACCTAAACAATATATCCATTTCGTTAATTTTTGTTTTTGTACAGGATGTATTAAAAGAAAAACAACAACATATCGAGCAGCTGCTGAAAGAAAGAGACTTAGAAAGAGCAGAAATTACTAGGGCAGCTAGTCAAGCAGATGAAGCAGAACAGAAATATGCACTATTACGACAAGAATATGATAAAGTGAGTTAAATTATTTTTATAATCTAATAATGCAAAATTTTATAGTAAATTTAAATTTATGGAAACGTATTATTTTTTAACATGCAGTTTTACTTTTATTAGCAACTAGTAGCCATTCAGAAAACATTCCTTTTTATGCTCAGGATACGCACCCTTTTTTACCATTTAAATGGAGTGAAAAAATAAAACTTTGTTATATCATTAAATATTTGTTTGTTCCTGGATTAGTTTAATCAACCTCGTAATGTCGTTTCACACAAAATATGCTGAACTTTATCCTCGAAATTTTTAGTTATTTCCCATCATTAAAAATAATATTAGAGAACAGTTGATTCACTTAAAATCGTTCGATAGAAACTGCTAAAGAATAATATTTTTGTAAAAAAATTGAACCGACTTCCAAAAGTGCGCTAAAAAGTGAAAAATAACTAAAAATTTTCATATGAAATTGAAATTTTTGAAGTCGGCGCCAAATTAATACCTAACAAAATGTGATTCGCAGAAACAGATTAAAAATACTTTATTTGTAATTGCTTTCTTACCATAATTTATATATATCGGTAGTTATTTATTTCATATAGAAATAATTTGGCGCCGACTTCAAAAATTTTAATTTCATATAAAAATTTATAGTTATTTTTCACTTATTAGCGCACTTTTAGAAGTCGGTTCAATTTTTAAAAAAAAATATTATTTTTCGATTTTTAGTTTTGAATTCATTATGATATCCATAAATTATTTGAACTAAGTAGTAATCGAGATTACCTCGCAATGACTCCAAGGTGACACAAAAGTATCCATTTTATCCGAAGTTGTAAATCACCCTAAAATGAAGCACTAAAAATCCTTTAGAGTTCTCCAAATACCAGTGAAATTGTGTAAAACAAATATTTAGTCTGTCATAGTAAATCATCTATCGTAAATTTCAAATTAATTTTAGATTGATAATATAGGCCCCAGAACCTGCCAATATCGATATTTAAAGAACTTGGGACGTAAATTTCTTAGCCCGATGTATTTTATACTGCATATTGAGTTTGTATACACCCCAGGAACCCCGCAATATCAATTTTAGGCAATATCGGAAAATATAAAATTTTCAGTACCTCATATTGTATCTTATCAACCTAATAATTAACTTCATATTCGTCATACACGACCCCGAAAACCTCCTAATACCAAATCTAAAAAAATGCAAATAGGGTAAAATTTTCAACCCACCATATTGGATCCACCATATTAATTTCAAAAAATAATTTTAACGTCTTAATCTAATCTATATCTAAACCCTTCAGAGCCCCCTAGTACCAAATTCGAATAAAATCAGGAAATTTTAAATTTTGAGACCGTCATTTTGCATCTGGCATATTAGATTTTCTTAAAATAATTTAATATTCGCTATTTACATCCTCAAAGACGATTCAGTCCTACCTTTGAACAAAATCAAAATGTAAAATTTGAGTCTGCTATATTGGATTCGCCATATTGAATCCTGGAAAAATAGTTTTAAATTCATAATTTACACCCTCAAGAACCCCCTATATTAGTTTTGGAGAAAATCGAAAAATGTAAAATTTTTATGATGCCATATTGAATCCGCCAGAGTGAGTTTATCCAAAAATAATTTAAATTCGATATTAACACTAACAAAAATCTCCCAATACTGATTTTAAATAAAATCAAGAGATGTAGAATCTTTAATCCGCCATCTTGGATCCGCCATATTTTATTTTATTTTTATAATTTCAGATTCGTAATGTGTGATTCCAAAAACTCCCCCGTATCAATTTTGAAAAAAAATCTGACAAAATTTATTTTTTATCCGCCATATTGGATATGCCATGTTGAACTTTTAATAAATAATTTGAGGTTCGTTATGTGCCACCCTGAAAACTCTCCCATACTAATTTTGGGGAAAATCGGTCAAAATAAATTTTTTTTATCCGCTATATTGAATTTTAAAAAAATAATTTTAGATTCGTTGTGTGCGCCTCCGAAAACTGCCCCGTACCAATTTTGGAGAAAATTGGACAAAATTGATTTTTTTGTCCGCCATATTGAATTTTTTAAAAATAATTTCAGATTCGTTGTGTACGATCCAAAAAAATCCCCCATACCAATTTTGGAGAAAATCGGACAAAATTAAATTTTTTTGACCGCCATATTGGATCCGCCATATCGAATTTTTTTAAAATAATTTCAGATTCGTTGTGTACGACCCCGAAAATTCCCCCATACCAATTTTCGAAAAAATCGTACAAAATTAATTTTTTTTGCCGCAATATTGTCAGCGCCATCTTGAATTTTTCTACACCAATTTCGTCCAAAAATATGGGACCACTGTAGCAACTTCCTGAACATAACGTAAGAAATTTCATTCAAATCGGTGCCGCCGTTCCGGAATAATCGGTGTACATACATAAAAAAAATACATAAACTTTGTTCCAACCCGCGTCAGAAACAGTTTCTGACGGTCAGGATTCTGCGCATTAACTTATTACACATTGTATTTAAGTTAATGCGCAGAATCCTGACGGTCAGAAACTGTTTCTGACTCGGGTTGGAACAAACCTATAGTCCACTTCTTTTAGAAGTCGGGTAAAAAATATGACAAAAATCCTTTCATATGTACAAATAAAAAATAATGTATATCTTCCTTATTTATCAAAATTACTATTTTTTACAAAAAATATCTGAAAAAGTGTTTTTCTTGTTTGTTTTCTACTTTATTTTGTTATATATCTTTACGAGGTTCTTTTAATAAATTTAATTTTAAATAAATATATTTTAGTATCGATCAGAATGTGAAGTTCAGCTGCGCGAGCATTTGGATCTTCTAAATCAACTAAAAGAAAGTAGAAATGAACTTGTTGCCCAACTTGAAGACGAAAAGAAGAAAAATGAAGACTGGCAATTTAAATTTGAAGAAGCTGAAATTACCAGGGCAGACCTAGAAGTATGTATAATCCTGTATTTATAAAAACCTACTCCATTTATTTAAAATGAAACAAAGTATTATTTTGGTTTTACAAAAGTTTTAATTTAAAACATATTTTTTCAGAAGAACATTGCTTCACAATGTGTAAGTTATGGGTTTTCCTTTTTTTTTTTCATGTTTTGTTTTCGTGCAAAAAGGCTTATTTTGGCTTTAAGCTTTGAAAAGAAGATACAATTTATTTTTACTCTACCTTACATTTAATTTAATTTTTAGATACTTGTGGAATAGGTTCCTCTAATAATGTTATATAAAAAATGGTTTTTAAGTAGTTCATTTTCAAAATAGAAATATCCGAAAATAAATTATTTGATTGTATATTATTACAAAAGAAGACTTATAAACGTTCTTTAATATTACAGTGTCGATTTTTAAATTAAATTTTCTTTTAATAATTATAATACTACGTTGCAACTTAAGACAGAATCCCTGAGTACTAAGATTTATAATTATTTTAGAGATATTTTATATAAAGCATATTGTTTTCAGGATAATAACGATGTCCAAAAATGATAATTTTAACACTTTGACACGGCATAGCCGCAAAGAATTCATCTCTGAAGGTTTGCACCTCTGGTTAGATAATCGAAAAACAAAATATCCCTCAGCTGTTTTGTTCTGAAATTAACAATTTAGATAATATCTCTAGCAGCCCAATTTGGTCCACTTCTGGACATAGGCCTCTTCTAGTCTCTTCGATTCCAATCTATTTTCTGCAATCCGGTGTCCGTTTCTACCTGCTTTCTCTTTTATTTCGTATCTCCATCTTTTTGGTGGTCTTCCCATACTTCTTTTTGTCGACCTAGGTCTCCATTGCAATATATGTTTTGTCCACCTTGTATAGTCTTGCCTAGCGACGTGTCCTACCCAGGTCCATTTCAAAGTCGCAATGCGTTTTATCACATCCTCCACTTTCCTGCATCTTCTTCCTTCTTCGTTCACGTAGTGATATTCCTAGCATGATTCTTTCTATTGGTCGCTGTGTAGTACGCAGTTTACTGGCTGCTTTAACTGTTAATGCGGTGGTCTCCATTCCATAGGTCATTACTGAGAGAGCGCACGAGTCAAATGCTCTTCTTGTGAAATTAATAGAAATATCGGTGTTTTTAAGAGCGTATCCAAATCTTCCAACGGCTGTCCCTGACATTTTAATTCTTCTATTCATTTCCGCTTTTTGGATTTCTTTCTAAAGTCTAATTAGATCGCCTAAATATACATATTCCTCGACTTTTTAAATTCGTTGTTTCCTACATAAAGTTCCGTATCTTCTGGAGATATTATTTTGGTTTTTGCTAGGTTCATGCTTAATTCAACTTTCTCTGAAGCATTTTCAACTCAGAGAGCATTTCCTACAAATTGTCTAAATCTTCACTTATTAATACCACGTCATCAGTGAAACATAAATGGTTGAGATATCTACCATCGATGCTAATGCCCTTATGCTCCCAGTCCAGTGGCTTAAAGACATCCTCCAATGTTAAAGTAAAGAGTTATGGGAAATCGTATCTCCCTGTCGCACCCTTCGATCAATATTTATCTTCTGTATTTCTAGGTCTGTTATCTTTACTTGCAGTGTGGCCTTATCGTAAATATATTTCAGAAGATTTCTTGCATTGTCCATGGCCTGAAATATGGCTCATAGCTCGACAGAGTCAAAAGCCTTGCTATAATCAACAAATGCTAGATGGATTTGAATATTATATTCGGTGCATTTAATTAGTAATTTGATGTTCTTTATCTGGTCTATTGTACTAAAGCCCTTTCGAAACCCAGCTTGTGCTGGAGGTTGATAAGAGTTAAATTTGTTTGTAAGTCTATTCGTTATAATCTTTGTAAGCAATTTTTATGGATGTGGCAGAAGAGTTATGGGGTGATAATTTCCGATGTCTAATTTGTCGTCTTTTTTGTACAGAAGAATGACTCGGGCTTTTTGCCAGTTATCAGGGAGTTTACCGTTTTGAAAACATTTATATAAAAGGATACTCATTGAATGTAACATTGCAGACCATCTTCACCTGGGGCACGATCAGATTTCATGTGTGACAAAACATGTTTGAACTCTTTGATTGATAATATAGCTTGTTAAAATATGTGGTTTCCTGAAGCTAATATTAATGCTTTTATAAAATATGTCTGGAACATTAAGTAGAATATAAAAATAATATAATGTGTAAAATATAGTCAATTATTTTGTACTTCATTTAGATCACAACTTAAATTAAGTTTAAAGATAATTTCTTTGAATTGATACAAATAACACTAGAGGATCTTCTTCCCCTTATAGATTAATACCACATATACATCGTATATAGAAATTTTTTTGACATGTGGGAAGCAGTTTTATTATTGCCGCTATTTCTACTGCTTACTTTGATCACGATAAATGTAATATTCATTATATAAGTTGTTTTAAACGTTAAAAATGATTAAAAGGTGCTATATATATATATATATATATATATATATATATATATATATATATATATATATATAGCTCGAGTTAGAACACAAAAATAATTTTGACAATTGCCACCATAGAACATTACAAGACAAGATGATTTCGCAAATCGATTGAAATTGAACAGTATTTACAGCACAATAAGATATGTGATACACTCAACCTCCCTCCTCTTCCACTTGGCAAACCTTCCTCAAGTGAGACCACGATACGATGTACTAATCCTGAACTGACGTTACGAGCAGTTCTTGCAAATAAAACCAGCGAGGAGGATTAACTTTTAAAACCACGCTACAGCTAAATTGCCTCAGTTCACGATGCAACTCGGAATAATAACATACCAGTTCAGGCCAGTACAAGACAGGCAGTGCGGAGGAATGTTCTCCACTCACCTCACAGCAGCCCTGGCGCAACAAGTGAACATGACTTTCAACACAAAGGCCAACCTATGTGCAGTCATGCATCGATAAAGTCTGATATGACGGTTTAGTGGTTAAGCTGATAAAATTCGAATTGCCACCTAATCTGATAAAGCTAATTCGATCTTTTTTCTCTGAGCGAACATACTGTGCTAGGTTAAAGAGCACCTCGTCAAACGCAAGACTGATGACAGCAGGTGTCCCCCAAGAGTCCCTTTTCTCCTCTCCATCTTTCCGCCTTTATGTACCCCTACTTCTCAAGGTCCAACAACACTAATATATATCTGTATGCCGATGACATCGCAATTTCGTCAGCTACCAAGAGTGCCCTACTAATCATCACCAGATGGCAAAGCCCTCTAAGCTCTCTACAAGAATGACTAAACTATTGGAAACAATCTTTTTTTACACGCCAGGAAGCCAACGCAAGGACCTATACAAAACCCCCAACTTCTAAGGTTGTCCAATGTCAAGTACCCCGACATATTGTTTGACAGAAACTTGATATGAAGTAGAGGCAATGATAGCGACTCTACTAATCCTCAATAAACACCAAGATATCAGTAAGAAACAAAGTAATAGTATACAAATCAATAAGACCGACTACAACTTGTACAAGTTACGCAAAATTTTCTGAATAATTAATAGTTTTTTTTTTCTCCATATGTCAATAACTTTTCTGGATATGCTGTATATTACGTTGTAAGGCAATGGGTTTATCATATCTTTTTTTTTTTTTAATTTACAGAAAGAGTTTTATTTTTTATTTTATATAAATAACATTTTATTATGTATTTATTAGCTAGAAATTTTCTTACGACTTTTTATTCCACACCTAACTTACTTTAGAACGATAGAATGATCCCTTTTTTGAACCTCTACATACCTTAGAACAAGTAATCACCGCGAATAACTAGACAGCTAATTGCTAATTATACTTCGATACCACATAATTTGTAGACTATTTTTTGTAATAACTAGCAAAGCACAACCAAACGATCAACCTTTTCTTCTTCGTGTGTCTGTTTATAGCGTGCTTTAATCAATACTTGTGTGTATTATGATTGTCGTTTCATAAATATATTTTATTTATTTAGGTTTTAAGTGAAACAAATGGTCAAAAAATTAAAGAACTTGAAATCTTGTTGGCAACAGAAAAAGAAAAGGTAGAAAATCTGGAAGCGGAAGCTAACAAGCTGTTTGAGGCAGATGAAAATTTGATCAGGGCTAGGGTGGAAATTGAAAGTCTGAAAAAAGACCTTCAAGAAGCAAAAACGAAACATATTGCGTTGGAGGGGGATACCGTAACTACCACAGGTAATTTATTGTAGTCATATTAGTGATGAAAAAGACCAGATCATATTTTACTTTAGCTTAAGGCTTAAATGTCAGTAAAACTATAATAATAAGCTTGATGAAATCTCATGAACTAAAATTGAAAAAAAAAATTAAAAAGTAGATTTTTATTGTCAGAGTATACGTTTTATGTTAGAGTAGGTAACTGTTGTTACGCTATTAACCAGATTCATAGCTACTGTATTAACCATATTAACAATACTGACAATTTCATATAGAGTGCCTGCGGAAAGTTCGCACCATATGGAATTTTTTTTTATTCTTTGAAGTTTATATATATATATATATATATATATATATATATATATATATATATATATATATATATATATATATATATATATATATATTGTAGTTTGTTTCTGCATAATGAGAAACCAAAAAAATAACCGGAAATATTTGACATCGCATTTACATTAATCAGTAAATGTCATATAAAAATTTCAAACGTCAAATATGAGGAACTGTCATAAGAAAGGGTTGTTTTTCTATAGATATTCTAAATCCAAAGTTTGGTACAAAAACGTTAACTTTTATTTTGTCGCCATATTTTGTGAAGAAAAATAGTATTTTTCTAA
This sequence comes from Diaprepes abbreviatus, assembly GCA_034092305.1. NCBI lineage: Eukaryota > Metazoa > Arthropoda > Insecta > Coleoptera > Curculionidae > Diaprepes > Diaprepes abbreviatus. The sequence continues at coordinate 527,739 of JASJET010000236.1, read as the reverse complement.
GTGTATATTTTTCTCGAATTTTAGATAAAAACCGATACTACCATGTAAAAAAAATAATTTGTTTTTGACAACAAGGTATATTTTTTAAAGTAAAAGATTTCATTAAAAAAACTGGAGGACATTCCTGGACTATTTTTATATTTTCGTGTACTAAAAATATTTATTTCTTAGTCATTATGTGCGAAAAAGCTAGAAAATTACACTAATTTTTAAGTTTGGTACAAGGTATGTACCTAAAATTTTCTTTTTCAATCAAATTTCTGAATTTTGATAGATATGGTTATTGTTAAGCTTTCATAAATTTACATCTAAGCTTTAAAAACAGTGTCAAATTTTAGGCTTTCTACGACAAATGACTGAATAAATGCCAATCTTATATAATTCGAAGGAACTATACACTGAAAAAAAATGTTTTTTTTTTCAGCGAAATATAAAAAAAAATCATGTTGAATTGTTGTACCAAACTTTGTATTGATAATATCCATACAAATACAAATAATGACATTTTTTGACATTTGAAATTTGCAAATTGTTGCAGACTTTTCCGCGGGCCCTATATATATATATATATATATATATATATATATATATATATATATATATATATATATATATATATATATATGTTAATACTGGGTGTTTCATAATAGCATGGTTTAAAATAAAGGGATCTAGGGATTCACATCCTAAGTATTATTTTTTATTATTATTATTAAAAATTATTAAACACCTTGTACATTGTGGAGTGGAACCTTTTTATGAATTACTAGCTTCTTGTTAATTAAGCTCGACTGCTTACATTCAAATGTTTATGCATGTTTAACAGTATTTTAATTCCTCTAGTTTCAGGCCTTTTTATTTGAAGTCTCTTTCGGTATATTCACTTTGTTAATTGACAGGGTACTTTACTGCATATTATGTTAGGTGCTGTAAAAATATTCATTGCTTTATGTTCAAAAGATTATATGTTTAATTTTGTTCAAAAATCTTTGAACTTCAGTGAAACATAAAGTTACTAGACATTTAAACGATGTCGTTCAACAAACATCGTGGCTTTGTGGGATAATTTGATTTATGTTGTTTTTTAAATTTGATTTTTTCAAAAAAAAAAGTTATTCATTTATGGAAAAATAAAAAAATACTAACAGAATTTATAAAAAAAGTATTCTAACCTACGTAATATGTTAAAATGTAATATTTTCAATTGTTCGAAGAAGCTACACAGAACTCTGCTACTAGCAAATCTTTAATAATTTGGTTTGTCAAAAATACTTCGCCTAAATTCATTATAATTATAAACAATAAAAAATCTAGTTCAGCTAAAAACACAATCCCTAACTTAACTACGCAGCTAGTACCGAGAAATGCTAATTGTTAAGTGTGACATTCATTTTCTCACCCTTCACCCAGTTCGTTTACTTTCCATCAAGAAAAGAGAGCTGTGGATCGAAATTCAAAATTTACCACTTCTCATGGCATTTCGCCATTTACTTCACATGCCCCAGTTCGAAGATAGGGCCCCTGGGTTATGACACACGACAATGGCGATTAAAAAAAAGATTCTCGCAATCTTACTTAAACCTACCTAGGCAATATTTTACGAGATTCCCTTGGGAGTACCCTCTACAAAATCCTAACAATCTCATCAATATATCTCACTCCTATTAAAAAAGTTATACATATCGAACTAATAACCTCCTTTTGTTCGGTTAATAAAAGAGATTTCTTTTAAATAGCTTAAAATTTGCATGTTACTTGTTTTGGGTTTTTCAATTAATAGGATTATTTTTTAGATTTGTAGGTTACAGAATTGATAAAAATAATTAAAGTGAAAATATGTGGCATTTTAATAAATTTTTTCATTCTAACAGCGTTATTTTGCTTGTGGAAAAAAAGTATAAATTGCAGCATTTTTCATAAATCCCTCGACGATTTTTTCGTATTTTATTTAGATATATCCTAAATAAGCAGACTTTTTTTCAACAATATTTCGTTCAAACTTGATCCCAATTAGAGGGTCTGAGCGATAAAGGTTTGTGCATGGTGTGCATAGATTTTATGTATTAATAATGTTATTTCCTATTTAAATTTGATTTATTACATCTCGGTCATAGATTATTTCATCTTACAGATGCGACAAAAGGCATCCCCGCTGAAACCAAATTTGCCTCACGACCCTGTATATTACACTGGGAGAAAGTGTTAAAATTAGAAATAATTCCGCTACAGATAATTATTTCATCTAACCAGATGTGATTCAAAATTAATCCTGGAATACATCCGTTTTTTACAAATTTGTAGGCGTTTCGCTAAAATCTCATTGTCATGGAAATCATCTAAGCTGTTTAATGTATTTACTAACTGTTTCTAAAAATATCTTCTATGTTATACAGTTCTCTCAAGTGATTTGGAACATACAAACAACGAGAAAACAAAAATAACTGTAAGTTGTTATACTACAATGGAATTATTTTTTTCTCTCTTAAGTTTAAAGAAATATGGCACTTTTTGTCACTGGAAAAGTATATATATTGTACTATTTTTTTTTTTAAATTTTAATCATTATTATTGTTATTGCGGTATTCTTTTTAATTTTAACACTTTTCTTCAGTGTATTATAGCCAGTCGCGAGACAAGCAAGGTCACGAAAACTGGGTCCTTCACTTCGAAGGCACCGCCAAAGCTGTTGCATCTGTAATCTGTAGCAGTAGAAAATATTCGATAATGTTGTCCATGATTTTATATAGAGCTAGATAAATACTATCGGTATCGTCAAACATGGGGTTAACAAAATTAAACCTTCATCAATCGAAACTTTTCATATTATAAAATAAAATAAAGGCTTTCCTACTGTTACTGCAATGCATGGGATATACGAATATGTTAAACGTTATTTTTAAAGAGGACAATTAAATGTTAAAAATCCCCATTATCTTGTGTAAAAATGTGAACATTAAAAAAACAAATAATTAATAAATAATCATTTATTCATTTCAGTGTTAATCAAATCATTGCAAGATGATTTGGATCAGAGCAAAAAGTACTGTGATGAAAAAACTGAAGAAATAAATGTTTTAAAACAAGAAATTTCTGACTCGTTAATAAAACAGGAATCTCTAAATAAGAAAATAGATTCCGTTGAAATGAAATTATCTGAAAAAGATGAAGAGTGCCAACGAAAATATAAAGATATAGAAGCATTAAAATTAGAACTGGAAAGTGTAAATAAAGTAGTAAGTGAAAGAAATAAAACGATAGAAAAACTACAAGCCGATAATCTTAACATTGAAAGTGCATTACAAAAAGATCAGGAGAAATTGAAAATGGAACTTAGTGTGAAAATTAGCGATTTGGAACTTTTAAAGGATAAATTAACTGGTGCGGAAGCCGCATTAGAGGATCTTAAAAATAAATTTGAAGTAACTTGCTCGAATTTGGAGGCGAAAAATCAAGAATTACTTGAATATCAAAATAATTTAGGTGATTTAGAATCAAAACTTAAAACTGAACTTGAACAGATTCAATCTGAATTGCAAAATCGAACACAGCAACAGAAGGATATGGAAAGAGATCTGAATATGAAAATAACTGAAAAAGAGACAGAAATGGGGCAATATGTTAAGCTAAACGAAGAACAAAATAAAACTATAACCGATTTAAATAAAGTTATCGAGGAACTGAACAGTACGTTTAAGAAAAGTAGCACAGAAATCAAGGAAGAACATCAGAATGAAATAAAAGTGCTTAAAGAAGAGATAGAAAAGTTGTGTGCTGAAAATAAATTACTTCAATCAAATTTAGTAACTAAAACGGAAGACACTGATAAGATTATTAAAGAATTTAATACTAATCTATCTGAAAGTAAAACTAAAACTGAAGAATTATTAAAAGAATTAGAAAATACCAGAATAACTTCTGATAAGTCGTTTAAAGATCTGGAAAATAAACTAAATCAGGAAATTGAAACAAAAAATGATCTTATTGAACAGTTGGGTCAAGAAATTCGGGATAGAACAAGTCAATATAATAAAATTGTGGAAGATTTAAATGTGAATAAACAAAATTTAGAGCAGAAGAACAAAGAGTATGAAGTCCTGAATACAAATTATATGAAACTTCAAAAGAATTTAGAAGAAGAATTAAAACTTAAAAGTGTTGATCTTAAAAAAGCTTTTGAAGAAATTGAGGCGAAAAACAATCAGGTACATTCTCTACAAATCGAATTACAAACTACAAAACTCGATTTAGAAACTGTATCTAAAGATTTGTTACAATATCAAACTAATCTCAGCGATGTCGAAGCCAAACTCATAAAAGAACGTGATGAATTACACGATTCGTTAAAAATAAAAATGACCGAGTTGGATAATTTACGAAAAGAATTCGCTGATACAACCACACAAAAAGATAAAGATTTTGCTGAGCTAAATGAAAGAATTAAAGAAAAATTAGAAATAATCGATAAACTGAAAAATGATTTAATTCAGCAGAAAGAAGATTTTGAAAAAATGATAAATGAACTTGTTGAAAAGCAAAAATTAGAGGTAAATGAAAGAAACGAAACAATTTCTCAGATTTCTCTAGAAATTAAACAGAAACAAGAAGAAATCAACCAGTTAAATAAAAAAATATCAACCTTCGAATCTTCCGTTAGTGAAAAAAATATTGAATTAGAAAAACTAAAATCTGAACTTGTGATATTAAAAGAGCAGACTCATAGTGATTCTACTACCATACAAAAACTTAAAAACACAATTGGCGAACTTGAGCAGCTAAAAACCGATTTAGAAACAAGTAATAATGAAATACAGCAACTAAAAGACGTGCTAGGAAGCAATAAGACTCAATACGAACTAGATCTCGCTGCGCAAGCTAAAGAAATAAAAGAAGCAATAGCAGAAATAGGCACTAAAAATTCTCATATTAATGAATTAAGTTTAGAGCTAACTAATACGAAGGGGCAATATGATAAATTATCTGAAGAAATGGTGCAATGTCAAAATAATTTATCGGATATTGAAAATAATTTAAGGCAAGAAAGAGATACAATTAAAACAGAACTTGATACAAAAACTAATGAAATGCAAAAAATGTCGGAAGAACTTTCTCAAATGATTTTAGATAACAGGAAAAACTCTAACATAGCAAATAATTTGTATCAAGAAAGAGACCTAGTAAAAAATCAACTGGAAGAAAAAACCAATGAACTGGAAAAAGTCAGAGATGAATTATCAGAAATAAGAAAGAATTTCGAAGGTAAACTTAATGATGAAGGTACACCCCAAAAGAAAATTTAAAAAAAAAAAGCAAAAAAAAATTTTTTCAATTTTTTCCCTGTAACTTTTTTCAAGTGAAGTTTAGTAAAGTCATTGCTCCACGAAAAAAAAAGTTAACGTTACCTCCGTTAAAACGAGCTCCTACAGAAGTCCATACGATGAAAAGTAACCGAGACATGGCGTCTCAAACTCTACTACTTTTCTCAATATTAGTAAATTTTTGCTTTTTTTCAAATTTTTTGTACGTGAATTTAGGTATAAACATTGCCCCCTTTTAAAGAAAGCTCACATCACGTTTGTTAAAATGGTCGCCAGCGAAAGTCTGTACGATGAATAGTAACCGAGAAATGGCCACCCAAAATTTTGAACTTTTTACGATTTTTATAACTTTTTATCCGCACATTATGTAATTCTATATTTTTACGTGAAAATTTTTCTTTATTTAATGAGTAAATTATTTCACAATGTTTAATAATAAAAATAATTATATTTTGAAAAAATTATTAATATGGGGTATGAAATGAAAAATAAAATTAATTATCACAATTTTTTATACTTTTTTTAATTTATTTATTGTTTGAATGGTACTCCATTCATTTATTCTTAAAAGCTGTTTAATCATGAATAAGTTTTTATTTAAAGCCTGTATTTAAGTGATATATGACCATGACATAGGCTGGCTAGCGCAGCTATTGATACATATGTTATTTGAATATAAAGTGAAACCAGTGTACAAGATCATATGCCTGTTTTATACATCTTCTAGGTTTAACATCTGCTGCATGTGATTTTTCTTTAGAAAGAAGGTATAAAGGTGAAATCAAGTATAGAAAAATGTACTACCATAATAGATTCAAGTCTCCGCTTCTTAAAAAATACTTTGGCTTCAGTAACGCATTCAGTGGTTGTAATACAACTTCATTTTTGCCATTGATAAATGGAAATCCTTAAATTTTGTCAATAAAAATATTTTACTTTTGGAGAAGTACCTAGATGTATTTCTAGACCCAACTGCGAGTCCTGAAGACGTCGGTTCTGCACCTGAATACATCGTATTATTATTAAACGGCTTGAAAATTGAACTATTCCTAAAGGATTCAAGAAATGCAAAATTTACTTTTGTCCCAATTGCCTCCAAGAACTGATGCTACTAAACAGCATGGCTTAAGAACACATTTGCAAATGCAGCAATGGAAAGGGCATATTTTAAATCCTCTCGACTGGGGTTCGAAAAGGTCGAAAAATGAATTGAGACCAATTTTTACAAATAAACCTCTTGTACCGCAAATTTTGCTTGAAAGAATAGCCTATAGGTGAACCAAAGGATGCCAAGGGAATTGTGGTTGCAGGAAGTTGGAAATCAATTGCACCATGCTCTGCAAAGAATGTGTGTGTTATAATTTTGAAAATACTGATGTACCTGACGTTACTAAAGATGATATTCTCGAAGATACGGACGAAGAAATTGACAAAATTACTGAAAATTATTTAGCTGATTCCAGCTTTTGAATAAAAATAAATTAATTAAAAACTGTATAAAATAATGTGATAATTAATTTTATTTTTCATTCTCTATCCCATATTAATTCTTTTTCTTCTTTCAGCAACCCTGTGCCATCCACTCCTGGATGTAGGTCTCCTATCGTCTTCTCCACTCCATTCTGTCTTTAACTATCTGGTACCAATGTTTGCCGACCTGTTGTTGTATGTCATGGACCAATTCTTCGGCGATCGTCCCACACTTCTCTTATGTCGTTTCAGTCTCTATTGTAGTGTGCGTTTCGTCCCTTTGTCAACCGCTTTCTTTCTAGCAACGTGGCCTACCCAGGTCCGTTTTAAAGTTGCCACACGTTTAATACATCCTCTACCTTTGTTCGTAAACGTGTTTCCCCATTTAGAATGTAGTCCCTAAGAGTTACTCCCAGCATGATTAGTTCTATTGGTCGTTGAGTGGTTCGAAGCTTAATAATAATAATAATAGTATATTAACGGATCAGATGAATACAATCCATTTCAAAAATAAAAAATACAAACACTATTTAAAACAGTCAGAATTAAAAAACTTACAAATATCATTATTTAAAACAGTCAGAAATTTAAAAAAAACTACAAATCTAAACATACATCAAAGTGCTTCAAAAGACCAGTATTGACAATTGACAATATTAACTAGTTTTTCAAGAATTGTAAAATTTTTAATTTTAAGACATTAATTGGCAAATGAAAAATTTCAATCTCGGTAGGAACTGAATTCATTTCCCTACACATTCGAGAAATAGGACTGTTAATGTCATAATTCGTTCGGTGATATATCACATTAAACAAATTGTGGGCTCTAAAAGCTCTTTGAGGAACTGATAATCCAATATTATTGAGTAGTTCGGAAGAATCAATACAAGTTAACAATCTTATAAAGTAGAATGATGTCAAGATATATGCGTCTCACACACAATGGTAGCAACCTCAAAGCATTGGCAGTATCATCATATACAGACCATTCCTGCTGCATTCCTTGTTTAAAGGCAATGAAACTGAAAAACTTTCTTTGTACTCTTTCTACTTTTTCTTTGTATGTAAAATAATGAGGTGACCAAACTTGGGCCGCATTTTCTAAGACTGATCGAACTACAGAGCAGTATAACACTTTAAAACAGTCTACACTATTAAAATCTGTGAGCATTCTCTTCATAAACCCGAGCAACTTCAAACCCCTGTTCACAATATTATCAATATGTGTGTCGAAGCAAAGGGCCCGATCAAATGTAACACCCAGATCCTTCACACATTCAACGCGAATAATCATGTTATTATCAAGAAAGTAATCAAAAGTTATCCAATCGGTTTTACGATAAAAACTTAGAATGGAGCATTTATTAACATTGAGGTGCATAAAATTTAACTTACACCATTCAGAGAACCGAGCTAGATCCTGTTGAATGCTCTCGCAATCATTGCTACTCCTGACAACCCGAAATATCTTTAAATCATCTGCATAAAGAAGACATCTACTGAAAGTAATGATGTCCTCGATATCGTTAATAAAGCAGTTAAAAAGGAGCGGAGCGAGGTTTTAAAGTTGATCGGTATGTCGGGACTCTTTAGGACGTAGCTCAGTCTCTCGGTGGCTACCCATATCATTCTAATTCTCCTACTCAGTTCTGTTTCTTGGTTCTCTTTAACCAGTTTTATTTCATGACCTAGGTAGACATACTTTGCTGCTTTCTTAATTTTATTGTTTCCGACGTAGTGTTTCATCTGGAGTCAGAACTTTAGTTTTTGTTTGATTCATAGTCGACCCAGGTGCTTTCAGTTCTTGAACCATCCCCTGTAGCTCCCGCAAGCTATTCCCGATTAAGACCACATCGTCTGCAAGTCGGAGGTGGCTCAGGTATCTTCCATCTATGTCTATGCCTTTTATTCCAATTCAGCTGTTTGAAGACATCATCTAATACTAGCGTTTCGGCGAGATGGTGTCTCTTTGTCTTATTCCCGGTTATAAAGCTCTTTTAACGGTTGTTAATTCATCTTAATACTAACGTGTATTGTAGCTCTTTCATTTACGTATTTAAGGTTTCTATATCTGGAATCTATTCTGGTATTGTTCTTAACCTGAAATATGGCCCGTAGTTCTACAGAATCAAATGCTTTGTTGTAGTCGATATAAATTAAATGAATTGAGACATTGTATTCATTGCATTTCACAATTAGAATTTTGATGTTCTGTATTTCCTTGATGGTACTGTAACCTTTACGAAACCCCGCTTGTTCCCGTGGTTGATTGACCCCATATTAATAGTATTTTCAAAATACATTTATTTTTATCATTAAACATTGTAGAAAAAAAATATAAAATTACATTTCTTGGCTACTATACATCGAACAGACTTCGGCTGGGGATCATGTTGACAAGCGTGATGTCAGCTTTCTTTTTAAGCCTAAAATCACGTGCTATTTCTTTTTAATTTCAATCATTGCTATTATTCTTTCCTCATTGTAATATAGCAGGTCAGAAGTAAGCACAAAAATTGGGTGCTTTACTTCGAATGCACCGCCAAAGCGCTTGCATCTGTAAGATGATAAAATCTGTGGCAATAATAATTACACGAAAACATGCGATAGTGTTGTCAATGGGTTTATATAGATATTAAATAAATACTATCGGGATCGTCAACCATGGGATTACCAAATATAAACCTTCATCAATCGAAACTTTTTATATTATAAAATAAAAATAAGGACTTTCCTTTTACTACCGCAATGCGTGGGGTATACGAATAGGTTAAACGTTGTTTTTAAAGAGGATAGTAAAATGTTAAAAATCTCAATTTTCTTTTGTAAAAAGGTGAAAATGACAAAACAAAAAAACAAATAATTAATAAATAATCATTTATTCGTTTCAGTGTTAATCAAATCATTGCAAGATGATCTGGATCAGAGCAAAAAATACTGTGATGAAAAAACTGAAGAAATAAATGTTTTAAAACAAGAAATTTCTGACTCATCAATAAAACAGGAATCTCTAAATAAGAAAATAGATTCCATTGAAATGAAATTATCTGAAAAAGATGAAGAATGCCAACAAAAATATAAAGATATAGAAGCATTAAAATTAGAACTGGAAAGTGTAAATAAAGTAGTAAGTGAAAGAAATAAAACGATAGAAAAACTGCAAGCCGATAATCTTAACATTGAAAGTGCATTACAAAAAGAACAAGAGAAATTGAAAATGGAACTTAGTGCGAAAATTAACGATTTGGAACTTTTAAAGGATAAATTAACTGGTACGGAAGCCGCATTAGAGGATCTTAAAAATAAATTTGAAATAACTTGCTCGAATTTGGAGTTGAAAAATCAAGAGTTACTTGAATATCAAAATAATTTAGGTGATTTAAAATCAAAACTTAAAAGTGAACTTGAACAGATTCAATCTGAATTGCAAAATCGAACACAGCAACAGAAGGATATGGAAAGAGATCTGAATATAAAAATAACTGAAAAAGAGACAGAAATGGGGCAATATGTTAAGCTAAACGAAGAACAAAATAAAACTATATCCGATTTAAATAAAGTTATCGAGGAACTGAACAGTACGTTTAAGAAAAGTAGCACAGAAATCAATGAAGAACATCAGCATAAAATAAAAGTGCTTAAAGAAGAGATAGAAAAGTTGTGTTCTGAAAATAAATTACTTCAATCAAATTTAGTAACTAAAACGGAAGACACTGATAAGATTATTAAAGAACTCAATACTAATCTATCTGAGAGTAAGACTAAAATTGAAGAATTGTTAAAAGAATTAGAAAATACCAGAATAACTTCTGATAAGTCGTTTAAAGACCTGGAAAATAAACTGAATCAGGAAATTGAAACAAAAAGTGATCTTATTGAACAGTTGGGTCAGGAAATCCAGGATAGAACAAATCAATATAATAAAATTGTGGAAGAATTAAATGTGAATAAACAAAATTTAGAACAGAAGAACAAAGAGTATGAAATCCTGAACACAAATTATATGGATCTTCAAAAGAATTTAGAAGAAGAATTAAAACTTAAAAGTGTTGATCTTAAAAAAGCTTTTGAAGAAATTGAGGCGAAAAACAATCAGGTACATTCTCTACAAATCGAATTACAAACTACAAAACTCGATTTGGAAACTGTATCTAAAGATTTGTTACAATATCAAACGAATCTCAGCGATGTCGAAGCCAAACTCATAAAAGAACGTGATGAATTACATGACTCGTTAAAAATAAAAATGACCGAGTTGGATAATTTACGAAAAGAATTCGCTGATACGACTACACAAAAAGATAAAGATTTTGCTGAGCTAAATGGAAGAATTAAAGAAAAATTAGAAATAATCGATAAACTGAAAAATGATTTAATTCAGCAGAAAGAAGGTTTTGAAAAAATGATAAATGAACTTGTTGAAAAGCAAAAAATAGAGGTAAATGAGAGAATCGAAACAGTTTCTCAGATTTCTCTAGAAATTAAACAAAAACAAGAAGAAATCATTGAGTTAAATAAAAAAATATCAACCTTCGAATCTTGCGTTAGTGAAAAAAATATTGAATTAGAAAAACTAAAATCTGAACTTGTGATATTAAAAGACCAGACTCATAGTGATTCTACTACCATACAAAAACTTAAAGACACAATAGGCGAATTTGAGCAGCTAAAAACCAATTTAGAAACAAGTAATAATGAAATACAGCAACTAAAAGACGTGCTAGGAAGCAATAAGACTCAATACGAACTAGATCTCGCTACCAAAGCTGAAGAAGTAAAAGAAGCAATAGAAAAAATAGGAACTAAAGATTCTCATATTAATGAGTTAAGTGTAGAGCTAACTAATACGAAGGGGCAGTATGAAAAATTATCTCAAGAAATGGTGCAATATCAAAATAATTTATCTGATATCGAAAATAATTTAAGGCAAGAAAGAGATACAATTAAAACAGAACTTGACACAAAAACTAATGAATTGCAGCAAAAGTCGGAAGAACTTTCTCAAGTGACTTTAGATAGCAGGAAAAACTTTGACGAAGCAAACAATTTACGTCAAGAAAGAGACCTAGTAAAAAATCAACTGGAAGAAAGAACTAACGAGCTGGAAAAAGTTACCGATGAACTATCAGAAATGAGAAAGAATTTCGAAGGTAAACTTAATGATGAAGGTAGTTTGTGGACAGAAATAAATAATCTGCAATCAGAACTAAACTTGAAAAATATAGAATTACAAAAAGTAAAGGATGACCTGTCCCAGGTAGTTAAGGATTTAGAAATTAAACTTAGGGAAGCCAATGATTCTCTAGCTGAAAAGACTGATGTTATTTATAAAAAAGAAGATGAAATTATTCAGCTTACCGAAGGCCAGAAAAGATTCATAAGTGAATTAATGGATGATCATAAAGCTAAATTGTTGCAAAGTACAAAGAAAATCGAAGATTTGGAGAGTGTAATAGCATCTAAAACTGGAGAATCAGCTAAATTTAGCGACAATTTACAACAGATAGAATCTTTATTAAAAAATAAAGAAGATGAAATTACTAGACTAAGTCAAGAATTACTTCAACTCAAGAAAAATAATGAAGAAGTAAACCTAACTGTTTTACAGTCAACAGAAATAATCAAAGGATTAGAAAAAGAAAAAGAAAATTTCAAAATGAATATAGCGCAGCTTGAAAATCAATTATCCCAAATTGCATCGGAAAAAGAAAGGGTATTGTTACAAGCACAAAGTTCAGCAAGTGACGGTGAAAATGAACTTAATAAACTTCAAAAGATAATTTCAGAAAAAGATTTGTTTATAGAAAAAATTAATTCTGAGTTGGCTAAGGTACAAATTGATAATAAAAATGCAATAGCTGAATATGAAAATAAAATAAAAACAACCGAATACTCGGAGAGTTTGCTGAGAAATATGGTAGCTGAAATGCAAAATGATCTAAAAGTGGTGCCTAATCTAAAAACGGACTTGGCGAAGATGAAAGAAGACATTAGTAAAAAAGACGTTGAAATTGTCACTAGAGATAGTGATATTCGAAAATTAAGAGAACTTTTGGCTCAGGTTAGTACTAAATATTTACCCCCTCATTCACTAACATGGTTTAACTGTAAAACCGGTCTAGATTGACAGTAGAGAATTTAAATTGACAAGGCTAACAATACGTCAAGCAAGTTTTGAACTTTTAAAATACAATTCAAACAATATCATAAGAAAAACAACACTGGTCATCTAGAAAATCTAATTTCCAATGCAACTAGATCGAGTCTAAGTCTTAAACCTTCTTAGTGAATCTAGCTATTAATTTTTTTAATATACATTTTATTAACGGTTAAAGTACCTTTTTTAAATAAAAATTTCATTTCCAAGAATAAAGTATACAATTGTATTGAGTTTGCCGATACTTGGTGGAATTTCTTTTCATAAAAGATAACGTAGTAAAACTCGGTTTTCACTTAAAATTCCACTTTAATTGAAACTTGAATAAAATAATATTCAACATGTTTCGCTATACGGTAGCTTTATCAAGAATGAATACAACTTCTTATGTCTAGGTAAGGTAAACCATTTTTGATTTTCCCATAATAAACAGGTAATTGAAATATGTCATTAAAATATGTTCAGTAAAGGATAATTGTTCAGGTCTAATTGACAATTTAATAAAGTATCGGTGTTTTTAAATTTATTTATTTCTAGGGATTCCAATAAATTTAATTTAGTGCCTTTATTTTCTGTATGTAAAATTTGAAAATTTTGATCAAAATTATGATTAGATTCTCTTAAGTGGTTTGAATTCTCATTTGTTTTTTCTTTAATAAAACTACTAAAGTGTTCCTTTATTCTTGTTGAAAAACTTCTGCCTGACTGTCCTATATAAAACTTAAGGCAATCTTTACATTTTATTTTATATACGCCCGATTTATTTCCTTTTTTTGTTTTTGTTTTGTTATTTTTTATAGTGTTACCAGTTGAAACCAAGTAAATTTTGAAAAAGAACTAAATATTATTAAACAGATTGCTGGTAACAATTGATACACCCCACAAATAATAAACAAAATTCTCAATAAAAAATTATACATGAAAGCGCTAAATCTGGTATTTCCCGTAATGAAAAATAATACAAAAATTTTTTATACGATTACATATTTTGGTCAAGCAAGTAATTGCATCGCAAAATTTCTAAAAAAGTTTAATATTAAAGTAGCTTTTAAAACCAATAATTCAACTGGTAATATTATAAAAAATAACAAAACAAAAACAAAAAAAAGGAAATAAATCGGGTATATATAAAAATAAAATGTAAAGATTGCCCAAAGTTTTATATAGGACAGTCAGGCAGAAGTTTTTTCAACAAGAATAAAGAACACTTAAGTAGTTTTATTAAAGGAAAAGCAGATTCTCATTATTCAAACCACTCAAGAGAATCTAATCATAATTTTGATCAAAATTTTCAAATTTTACATACAGAAAATAAAGACACTAAATTAAATTTATTGGAATCTCTAGAAATAAATAAATTTAAAAACACCGATACTTTATTAAATTGTCAATTAGACCTGAACAATTCTCCTTTATTGAACCTATTTTAATGACCTATTTCAATTACCTGTTTATTATGGAAAATCCAAAAATGGTTTACCCTACCTAGACATAAGAAATTGTATTCATTCTTGATAAAGCGACCGTATAGCGAAACATGTTGAATATTCTTTTATTCAAGTTTTAATTAAAGTGGAATTTTAAGTGAAAATCGAGTTTTACTACGTTATCTTTTATAAAGTATACACTGCTTATAAAATCGGTAAAGAACCCTACACCAATCTTATGGAAAACAGTTCTCAGTAAAATCGGTAGGAAATGTGGTATGATATATTTCTTGACTTCCCGATTAAAAGTTCTCATGGGTCTGAAGACATCCTATGATTAGTTTTTGATATATAGAAGGGCTAAGGGTGAGATAATCGCTCAGAAGAAAAAGTTTTAATTCAAAAATTTTAAACGGGGCGTGTCATGGCGATCTTAACATTGAACTTGAGAGTGAACTTTACAGTAATTTCATCGTCGGATTGTTTTAATGGTTTTCCATATATTTTATTACAGATATGGAAAGTTTGGGAAAAATACATGTTCGAAGTTATAAATAACTTGGGGGTGGTCAAATGTCATATGAAAGTTTAACATACTTTCTCGGTGAATTTTTCTCAAAATTTGTAATTAGCGTTATAAAAAACAACTTTGCATGTATGGCATTTCATAATCATCTTGAGAGTAAACTTCACAGTCAAGATATATATATATATATATATATTATATATATATATATATATATATATATATATATATATATATATATATATATATATATATGTATATATATATATATATATATATATATATATATATATATATATATATATATATATATATATATATATATGTTATGTCGGATATTCTCACGGGTGGGATGTGTAATCGAAGGTTTTCGGGGCATCCGTGTATGTGCTGAGTCCCTCTCAGGACTGTAAGGCAGCTGATGTTTCGGTAAAATCTCATTCACCATTTTCAAAGCTCACTGTAGGGCGTCTACGAGCGAACTGACGCCTGCGACTTCGGTGTTGTCGGTACCGTGTGCGCGTCGGACGTGTTCGTTTTCCGAATGGTTCCACGCCACCTGATGGCTCGGAACCATTCGGAAAACGAACACGTCCGACGCGCATACGGTACCGACAACACCGAAGTCGCAGGCGTCAGTTCGCTCGTAGACGCCATACAGTGAGCTTTGAAAATGGTGAATGAGATTTCACCGAAACGTCAGCTGCCTTACAGTCCTGAGAGGGACTCAGCACATACACGGGATGCCCGAAAACCTTCGATTAAATATATATATATATATATATATATATATATATATATATATATATATATATATATATATATATATATATATTATATATATATATATATATATATATATATTTATTTATTTATTTATTTATTTATTTATTTATTCTTCCCCTGGGTCTGTGCCTCTTCTCGGCTTGCTGTCAGGTTCCTCTGATGTGTTGTTTTTGGTTTAGTTTTGAGTAAGGTTTCCCATGTATTTAAGATATTTTCTGTATCATCTCTTTTGTTAAAGTTTTTAGTGCTCTACTTCGAGGGCTTATCTGATGATGCGCGTTCTATAGTGCTTTAGGGGTGCGATCTGTTTAGTTTCCTGGAAATATATAGTGTGTCCTGTCTCCTGATGATGTTGGAATAAAACTGATGTTGTTTGCTTATTCTTTATGTTTATTTCTATGTTCTTGGACTCTGGTAGAGATTCTTCTGTTGGTTTGGCTGATGTATTATTTTTCACAGTCTCTACAAGGGATGCTGTACACTCCTCGGTTTTTCAATGGCATTTTGTTGTTGTGATTGCCCAATAATTTGGTATTGTTATTTGTGGCTTGTCAGTTATGGATATGTCGTGCTTCCTCAGAATTCTTCCAATTACGTCTGTTACACCTTTTATGTATGGCAGTGTAGTTATTGGTTTGGATCCAAATGCTCTAGTTTTCTTTCAGTGGAACAGGTGTTTTAATTCTCGAGTAAAGTAATGCGATTGTTTTAATTTGTTTAGTAGCAATTTTAATGGAAGTTCCATTTTGGGAAACTTGTTTGAGTCTAGGAGTTCAATTTTCAATAAAGGGCAGCGACATGTTGATTAATTGTTAAACCGCGTTCAACTGGCAGTGGTAGTTGAGTTATTTGCGTATGTATTAATAAAGGTTGGCTTGCCCTTTCAAAAATGTTCTCTGGTATGTCACATTGTGTGTTACATAAGAGTTTATTGATAATCGAAAGCGGATATGAGTTTTGCAAAAAAATTGTTTTAAGTAATTGTAAGCTGTCATTTCTAAAATAAGGATGAATGAGTTTAGTTGCTCTCTTTTTCATTCCCAATATGAGGTCAATTTTCATTTTTAATTGGTGATAAGATTTGAAATTTATAAATGGGCTTTCTGTACCACCTGGTTTTTAAAAGGTTGGTTTCTGTGCGTGATAACACGCACATTTCCAGGAATAGTATGCTGTGTGATGAATCTTCCTTTTCGACTGTAAATTGAAGATTGCCATATACAACGGCAAAATTTAGATGCGCAATTTCCCAGACTTTTCATATAGTAATAAAATATAAGGATTACCATAAAAAAAACTTGGTCTTGAAATTGCCGTATGTCACTCACTAGATGTATGTTAAGGTTGCCTTGACATCTCCCATTTAATTATATACAACTTTGTGTTAAAACTTTTTCCCCAGAACGCTTGGTTGCGAAGTTACTCAACTTCAAGTGAGTGACACCACTTACCGACTTCCCACTCTTTCTGTATTTCAGAATCTAGTGATATGAAAACTTTTAATCAGGAAATCTTGAATTGCCTCATACTACATTTTTAGCTGCTTTTTGCTGGGAACCATTTTTCATAAAATCGGTTTGAGATCTTTTCTGACAAAATTTAAATACAAAGATTGAACTAAAAAATTAAAAAATGAGACAAATTTTATTTTAGGCTTATTAGACTAGCAACATAGGCTAAATTTTTCTAATTCAAACGAATTCATGTGTACTTAATACAAGTAATCGAGTATCAAAAGGATACTTTTTGAGGTAACCGTCCGATTTCGCAAAAATGTCCCAAATGTCTGAGGTACCCTGTATAATTAATTTTTTATATATTTAGACAAAAAAAGAATTTTGGATGTTAAAAAATGACTGTTCTTTTGCACAATTCAGAACAATTTTATTCAGAAGTAAAATGAATTTGTTTAAACTGAATATTGTGCCGTTTTGATCGATGATTTTTTTGTCATTTTTCTAGAAGAGTCATTATCCATTATGGTAGAACTTATGTTTTTTAGAAACGAAAAACTGAACCATGTAGTTTTTACACGCTCTTCCAAAGTCAACTTTATCCTCTCAAGTTTTGCAGAGACCGAAACAATGAGTAGTATCAAAGATTATTATAGCTAGCGCTAATAATCTTTGGTAGTATATACGATGGTTGCATCGGAACTTCCCAGCCAAGTTCTCATTTCCGCCGAGTCTTTATAGATGGATACGATCTGACATTCTCATGAAGGATAACGTCGCCTTTTCTATCACTCGTGTCAATCGCATTCGTTCTTGATGGTAGAGATCAAATTTAATCGTTTGGCCAGATGATTATAGTAGATGATTTCCTTGTAATCTCACCAAACGCACAGCATTTTATTCTTTGGCATCAATCTGTACTGTGAAGTCGTTTTTGGTGCCTCACTTTTTTCCGCTACGATCTTTCTCCAAGGATATTCTCATATCTTATCTAATTTTCATTGGCTGTTCTTATAAACTTTAAACTGATAGAAATTCGACGCATTAATTTTTTTGCGTCAGTTCATATGGAACCCAGTCGCCGAGCTTCTTTTTGTATTCAGCTTTACGCAAATAATTCCAGACTGTCAGGTTAGTTCAATTTTCAGGTCCGTAGCTATCCTACGAGTAGAAATAGGTCGATTCCCTTAAATTTTTTTCTTTTTTTGATGATTTCCTCGACGTTATTTTTGATTATTTTATCAGACAATCATTAAAAAAATGTTTCAGTCATAGGTAGAATAATATCTAAATTCCGAAAAAATTAAAAACTTATTAATCCGTTTAAAAATTTAAAGTGCGGGTCAGCGAGCTGCCACTGATCACTACAAAGAGCCACAAAGAAATTGATTATATCCAGAAGTGTTCTTTTGGTCGCCTATAATCGGCTATAAGTTTTTATTTTTGTCAGATGAACAACAAACAAACAACAACCAGCAAGTGATTTAGTTTGTTTTTGTTGAATTAAGGACATATTGTAGCCCGAAAAATTCCATAAGCTTCCTAGTAAATATAGTTCAGTGATTTTACCTATAATTAATAAACTTGCACCAAAGAATTATTGGGTCCCTCTGTACATTTAGCAACATGCTAAATTTGATATGATGAAAGGATCTTTTAGACCAAAACCACAATTAGTAATAGAGTAGGAAATATTAATGTCATTACCCTGATGCCTTCTATATATGTTTTATCCATAGATCTAGGAAATATTAGGTTACGCGTCCTCAATGTCGGCCGTTCCCACAGTGCGAGAGAGGAAAAGCTCAATTAGAAAGAGAGGAGATTACTGCTTTCACTCTTCTTCCTCTCTCGCAATGTGGGTACGGCCGGCATTGGGAATGCACAATCTAAATAATCCTTGATTTTGAATATGACTACTGAAATTTGAATGTAAGCAGTTGGGTAAGAGCTTCACGAGCTATGCATTTAAAGTACTTGCGTTCTATGATTGCCAATAACAAAAAATAGTAATTGTAAATTTTAATTTGCGGAAAAAGTAGTACTTAAAGAAAGGATGTATTTGGTGGAAAATAAAGGTAATTTGGCTAAATAATTTTTTTACTTACTGTTTTTTCAGGCGCAGAGTGGGCCACCGGTGAATGGAGGAACTGATGATAATGTTGTAAGTATGATTGTGGTTTATAGCTTTACCTAAATAGGAACAGATAGGAAAAGAACTGATATCCTTTAAAATTAATCAAAAATTGTGTTCTAAAGGTAACATGGCAGCAAGTGAACCAATTTTTGCATTACAATTGTAAATTTTGTTTAACGCTTTTGACACAATTTTGAATTCTTTTTTATAGAATCCATGTAAAACATACATTTTCAGCATAAATGTAATAATTATGTTAGATTTAAAATATTCTAAATAACATGTTTTATCTTTTAACTTACGAATTGAAATATCTTTTAAACGGACTGATATAATTAATTATTTAAGTACATTTATACACTAGCTAAAACGTGCTTTGTAATTATAAACTGTAGATAGGGCACTTTGTTAGAGAAAACACTGGTGAAATATTGAGTATTGAACTAATTTATTATATTTGTTGCTTTATGCACTGCTGCATTATAGTTACAGAAAAACTATTAATTTTCTTTTGTTTTTCACACTTGTATTAAATGCTTATTGTTAGAACGCATGTTTTGAAGTGGCGGCTCGTAAGTTAGTGCCACAGTTCCATATCACTGCTTATTTTTTTCTAAAAACAATTTTATTATTTTTACTTTAAACCTTTTCAACTCTTTTTTTTTTAATAATTTGAACGTTTGGCAACCGCGCAACAGCTTAAAACATGCATATTTTTCCATAATTGGCCACATAGGGTTGTGCCATTTATCGATACGGAAGAGTAGAAACCTGAACAGTCACGAGCTGCCACTGATCTTTAGGCTTTAACCATATTGCAAAACCAAGCTTTAATATGACACCTATCTTGAAATTTAAACCTTTCAGGAGATCAGTAAGCGAAATTTTCCGCACAAATAAAATAATTTAAAAATTAGCGTCTAATATTTTCAAAATTTGATTTTTCTGAAAGTACTATTAAATACTTTGTGACACAGCTTCCAACTTGCTAAGACGGCGTTAAAATGGTTGTAGTGATTTAAGCCGGTTGCAGATGCCACTAGCCGAGCCAGGCCAGTAATTTTCTACGTGTGCGTGGTAATATTGGGACAGCAGAACTGTGCCAAGTCAGTAATCGAGACAGGACAATAGATAGAATGCCGAGCCAACTTTTTAAGGCACTAATATGTTCCTACCGCTGATCGCTCACCATTGTCTTTCGGCTGTCCCCGTGTGAACGTGCATAGCAAGCCAATTTTGGCTATTTCAAAAATTGTTATTTTGCTGAGAGTTGGGATTTCCAACTTCACTTTGGCAGGAATTGCATATCGCTTCTTTGTATTCTTCTTTTGAATTTTCGGGGTGCAGTCAAATATAGTAATTCGTTAAACTTCTCTTTGGTAATTCTCCAAACAAGCCTGATATTCACAAGGCTCTTCATGTATTATTAACGATGAATAACCCATGTGATATTCACAAGGCTCTTCATGTGTTATAACGACGAAAGACACGATAACCAAATTAAAAACGAGAAAAGCCCCAGGACCCGACAATATTCGCAACGTACTAATTAAATATGGTGGAAATGCATTACACGAAGAACTAACAAAACTCTTTAACAAAATAATTAAAGACCAAGAGATACCCCGAGATTGAAAGAAAAGTATAACAGTACCTATTTTCAAGAAGGGTGATAAGAAAATCACGGAAAACTATAGAGGAATAACTTTATTAAATTCAATAATGAAATTATTCACCAAAATCCTTGAAGGTATAATAACTGACTATTGCAGAATATCAGAAGAACAGCAAGGTTTCCGCAAAAACAGATCTACAGTAGATGCCATATTCATCGTAAGACAGATAGCAGAGAAATCTATTGAATTTACTAAGCCGGCTTTTATGTGCTTTATAGATCTCACTAAAGCCGATAGCGTCGGGCATACGACAGGGGGACTCTCTGAGTCCATTACTGTTTAACATAGTAATGGACCGAATAATTGAGAACGTCAAAGGAGCGGCACCAGGGTACAGAATGAATACCGGGGAAATAACAATAATATGTTACGCTGATGACGCCGTTATAGTCTCGGAAAATGAAGACGATCTCCAAAGACTACTATTTGCATTCCACACCATAAGCAAGCAATTCAACATGAAAATATCCGTCGATAAAACTAAGTCAATTGTAATAAGCAAAGTGCCCTTAAGATGCAAACTAGTAGTGGATGACAAACCATTAGAACAACTCGTGACCTTTAATTACTTAGGAGTTGAGATATCCGCAAACCAAGACAGAACAAGAGAAGTAAGAAACCAAGTAAACAAGGCAAATAGAATTTCAGGAAGCCTGGCGGATATAATATAGCACAACACATACATGAGCAAGGACGCAAAAACAAAAATCTACAAGACCTGTATTCGACCGATAATGACGTATGCAATAGAGACGAGAGAACACAAAAACAAAATCAATTCTAAGAACGGCCGAAATGAAAGTACTAAGAAGAATATCGGGATATATATTAAGAGATCACATACGCAATTCAACAATACGCGAGGAACATGGAATGCAGGATATAGTAAGATGGGGACGGAAGCGCAGAAGAGCCTGGAATGAGCACGTAGGAAGAATGGAGCAAAATAGGATAGCGAGAATCGCCCGAGATGGAACACCGGAAACCAGAAGACCAATAGGTAGACCACCTAAAAGATGGAGAGAGTCCAGGATTTCAACATCAAATGAGATGAATGATTGAGTTGGAAAAAACAGGCTGTAAGCCTATAACAAGAATAAGAAGAAGAATAACCCAGTTCTGGTCTCCTAAAGATTCATCGGGAAACTCGAATTATTCGTTTTTTGTTCATTTCACTGTCGATCACTTTTTCAACCTCATTTAATAATGAAAATAAGGCCGTTTTCGTTAATAATCATAAATGCATTTTGCATTTTAAATCCATTTCCAAGCTCATAGATGACTGTTATAATTAAACTGCATAAAATTGGCATTGTTGTAAACATTCACTGGCTTATTCTATTGGCCTGGCTTATTTTCCTGGCTTCATGAGCAACCGGTATTAGAGTTAAAATATTCCTTAAACAGCGGTAAATATTTGAATTTATAGCAGTAAAAACAGTATTAAAATATCTTCATAAGCCTGATACATTAAATACCATACTCCTAAACTAAATTGTCTACATCAGAACTTTCGAGAGGATTGGCAATAAATAAATATCGGGATCTGAAATCGTGAAAATACCTTGATATTGGACTTATTTTTACATAAAATTGATTTTTCTATCATAAAAACAATGACTTATAGTGCTACAACCGAGATGGCGCTAATAATTTCGATTTAGGGATAAAATAGGCTTCCTTTACTTTAGGCGGCTATTGTTACGGGTAACGTCGGCTATATTGCAAAATTATTTTCCAATATATAGGGTGCATATTGAAAATAATGGCTCTAAGGTTTAGACTGTGTCAAATTGGAATCATTACCCGACGTTTCGCCTACGATTGCACGAGACATCTTCAGGGATTGTTACTCCACGTGATTAGAACACTGAATAACTACTGAGGAGCAAAAGCTCGGTTTTTATATTTTTGGACAAAATGTTCAGAGTTTTTAACCAAGGATTCAGTTTTTTCTGTAAACGGATATAGATGAAAATGTCTCGTGCAATGGAAAGCGAAACGTCGGATAATAATTCCAATTTGACACCATTTAAACCCAAGAACCATGATTTCTAACTTGACCAAAGCAATGAAAGCTTTCGTTCTTTGTTAGGGGTGCGTATTGTTTAATTTATGAATTGTTCATAAAATTTAAATACACCACAATTGATAATAAAAGAGGAAAACCGATTTTATCACTATGCTTACTTTGTTATGGTTACACTGCCTTATTTTATTTTAAATTTAGTAAGAAAAGTATTATCTTTTGGATTTATGTGTCATGTAATAAATAATTGCGTTGATTTAGCTTTAATCTATATGGGTTTCCATGAGGTTTGCTTTGCATGAGTTTTCTTATTAATTAGGCAATATCTAATGGTCCCCACTGATTACAAACAGCTTCTGGAAGAGAAAATATTTGCCGAAAATCAAGTTGCTTTCCTGAATTCTATTATCGTCGATATGCAGAAGAAGAATGAAGAACAGAAGCAGCGGATTGAGATTTTAGAAATGGGATACAGTCCGTCGGCTGTTGAAGAATTAAAACAGTAAGTAATTAGAGAGTTGCTATTAACAAAGGCACTAGTATGAAATTTAGGAACTAAACTATTAATTGGCAACAGTTAATTTATGGTTTTTCGGATAGTACTTATTAGGTTAAAACTTCGTGTAGAAGTAGCATGTCAGAACTAGGGCCCGGTTGTTTGAACGCTGAATAACGTAATAATATTTTTATTTATATTTGAAAAAATATTGATAAACGGTATTATCTACACCAGTATAATATGATAATCGGTACGTCAATTCTGGAATACATAAAATATGAATTTATGGTTGCCTAAATTATTATTATTATTTTCAATATGTAAACAATGTTTACCAATAAAAATAAGTTTTCAAATTCTCTTTTTGTTAATATTAATTGCAAACTTCACATTTATAGTAATTTCTAACACTTAAAAACATTGAAAAGAGTCACAACAAGCAATTAAACTGAAAGAAAAGTAAATCTATTTGTTTGTCAAACATCAAAAAAGCCTCTCCCTCACTTATTTCATTAGATATTGTCTTCTGCTTCTGTTTTCTTCGATTCTCTATTAATTACCAATTATTTAGATATATGTGTATCAAGAGTAAATTATGGACAATAATATCACCTCAAATTATGTGACTTGTTGATGCAAAGCCATCGTTGAAATTGTGGCAAAATACACCAGCTTTGAAATTATAACTAGAAAATTGTATGTTGATAAAACGAAATGTCAAAGCTGTAATCATAGACTTCGTTTAAATCGACATTTTTCGAGCCAGCTTCAAACCGAAGCCGCCTCTTCACAAACTTAAACATGACTTGACTTGGCTTCAAGTCATTTTCTCAAAAAGTTGACGTCTTGTCTGTACCTAACCTCAAAATAACGCCTTGTTTTGATATTTTTCTTATTTAAAAACCAACTGTTGACTATTGTAAAAGGGGTAAAATATTTCAGTTTGCATTTAGCCTTTAACTTAGGTGTCCTTAAACATTAAAACTAATTCGAAATAATATACTAACGCCCATTTGACGCATGACGTAATCGTTCAGAAGTCAATAGCTGATTTCAAGCGCGCTTCAGGTGTTTATTTCGCACCCGAAGCGCGCTTGGTTCAATTAAACCCTAAATCGTTTCAGGCTTGACTTAACAAATCCAAGCCGGCTTCAAGTATAATCTCGCCCGTTTAATTCGTTATTTCTAAGCCGCTTGACTTCAAGCGCGCTCGGAACTGTCGATATAAACGTACTGATAGTAAAATCAGAAATAAAATACAAATACGAGTTAACATTGCTCAGTTCCGTGCGACTGCTGTCGGTTCAAAGCCTCGTCGTTGTAGAGCATTACATATCGAATCGTGAGACGTGTTGTTAAATGCCCCCTCGATATCGATAAAGATACCTAAGGCGGATCAGTCACCAAGAGCGCATTTTTTATTAGATTATTGTCATATTAATAGCAAATAAAATTATGGTCCCAAAAGGACTTTTTTACCAATTCTATAGAAGAATTAATATATATATATATATATATATATATATATATATATATATATATATATATCTATAATATATATATATCAATTAAAAATTTATTTTACTTTGTTTTTTAGACTTGGTTTTAAGACAGATATGGTAAAACAACCAGCTCCTCGAATGTACTGTGATATATGTGAAGAATTTGATCTTCATGAGACTGAAGATTGTCCAACACAATGTTCAGATGAACCCGTTAGTAATGCCCAGTTAGGAAAAGAGAAAAAGGAAAAACCTCCTCCCAGACCTTATTGTGAGATTTGTGGAGGTATGTATATCTAGTAATTAATAATTCTGTAATTTATTGCTCTTTTAACAAAAATTATTGTAAACTACACCAACTTGTGGCGTGAAAAAGTCTTGTTCCTGAGACAAGACATAAAAACTTAGGAATTTATATTATTTAATTAGAAACTTCCCTGATATGTTCCTTTTTAGAACAAACATTTTGAAATGGAATTTTTTTTATCTCTAAATTTAATACAATTTTATTGTTTTTTAGTGTTTGGTCACGACACAGACGACTGCACAGATGACCAGGAATTTTAGCCACCAATTATTATTATTTGTAATTCTAATTTATTAACATTGTTAACCAAGTAGGCCCATATTGTTGTGTTGTTATGTACAGAAAATACATCTATTTTCATAAAAAAAAAATGTGTTTTATTTACGAATCACTTAAAGTTATGAAATATATAGTATAGAAAATAAACTATTTATTAATACAATATTTAAATTAAAAATATTATTTAAGTCATACATATCTATCACTAGAGTTAAAAAATTTAAAGAACTCAATTCCATGATTTATAATACTTGCTTAATCCAAACCTTCTTTCTTCTCTTTTATGGCTTCCTACAAAAAATACATATACAGGATTTAATTAATGAAGTTTACATTATTAACAATGAATTTCCCAAAACATTAATAAATTTAAACTACAATATTTTTACTAAAAATTCAAAATAAGAAACTAAAATAAGATACATGTCTCAAATATCATTTCTAAAGATGTAAGAAATATAAGATATCCTGTTAAAGACTAAGGCTTTTTCGAACATACAATGTACGACAAAACAAATGCACGAACTTCTACTCGCTAATATATGGCTAAATAACATAGTCAAATGCACTTAAATTTAAATTCTTTTTACTTATTTATGATCGCGATGGACTTTTCTGCTAAAAAAAAAACACACACACACAAACAAAACCAATTTTTTTGTATCAAAAAAAAAATAGTTTTGTTTACATCACTTTTTGTCTATGACAAAACCAACGCAAAATAACAGGAATTTACATTCTTTATGAATTAAAAAAAAAAATATTAACAACAAGTACCGTGAAATAACTAATAACTCTCTTTTGAACATTGTAAGAATGTTTATAGAAAACTTCCACGTGTTTATAGACGTTCCTGGTCTTTCAAAGTCATCGGTCATATGGTACCAGTTTTTAATGAAAAAAATTGCTAATAATAAGAACTCAGTGCAAGTAAAGGAAAAAATAATTAAATATTATAATAGTGGTGAATCAGTGACATCAATTGCGAAGAAATTTGGAATTCATCATAGCGTAATTTCGCGAATTATAAGCCGCTTTCGTTCTTCACGCTCGTTGACCACCATCCACAAAGGAGGTCGTCCACGGAAAACAAGTAAACGAGACGACCAGACAATAATTAGATTAATAGAAAAAGATCCGTTCATATAAGCAAGGTCCATTGTAAATCGATTACCACTATATATTTCTGAAAGATCCATCCAAAGACGAGCTGTTGAAGGTGGATTAAAATCATACCGAAGTGCCAAAAACCATTTATTTCCGCCAAAAAGAGACCAGCTAGAATTCAATTTGCAAAATAACACTTAAATTGGAGTACAACCCAATGGAAAACCGTACTCTTTTCTGACGAGTCGAAGTTCAACTTGAAAAATTCGGATGGATTTCGGCTAGTACGCAGACCTAAAAGGCAACGTCTTAACCCTCGCTATACGCAAGGCACAGTTAAGCACGGAGGAGGAAATGTTTTGGTCTGGGGATGCTTTTCCAGACATGGAATTCACAAAATTAATGGTATAATGGATTGTTTTGTGTATAAGGATATCCTAAATAATATTATGTTGCCACACGCAGAGGAAGAAATGCCACTTAAGGAGGTATCAACATGATAATGACCCAAAACACACTGCTAAATGTGTGAAAGAGTGGTTCGTAAACAACAAGATTGACGTTTTGAAATGGTCAGCGCAATCGCCTGATCTCAATCCCGTAGAAAATCTATGGGATATTGTAGATCGCAAAATAAATCGCGATAATTGCAAAAATGCAGATGAGCTTTTCCGACAAGCGGAAATTGCATATAATGGAAATTCTGATGAAATTTTATCTAACCCTATAGAGTCCATGCCACGCAGATGCGAGAAGGTTTTATCGCATAAAGAAAGTATTGTTAATTATGAAATATGGTTTTTGTTGGTTTTCATAACAAATCTTGGATATTTTTGTTTTTGTTTTAGTAAATTTGGTTTGTTAATTTTGTAAATAAATAAACAATTTGAAAAGCAATGTTTTTTTGTCTTGTTATTAAGGCATATTTTAATATCCACCAGTTCGTGCATATGTTTTGTCGCACACTGTATGTAAAAAATCAATGTTCCTAATATAAAAATGTTCATTGCTTGGAACAAAAATTAAGCAAAAATGTATCATTATTTTTAATTAAACAGTAACTTAAACTTTATATCAGGGGTTCCCAAACTTTTTTTTACTAAGAATCCCCTTACAGATTGTATTTTTTTTGCGACGCCCTCGTAAAATAAGATATCTGTATGTAGCTCTAGCAGACATTAAAAATTATTATTCCAAGAAAATTCCAAATAATATAGTTTTAATTATTTATTAGAAAACATAAAAAACTTCAAACAATACAATTAATGAGAAGGATGAGCTTGCTTTTCTGAACAAAAGTTCTCAATCGCGACACACACTCACTCATTACGTCGCGTGCAGGGACGTGTACATAACATCTCACGACTCCCCCTCCCCTGGGATAACGCCGCGAGACGCACAGTTAGGAACCCCTGTGATACATTCAATTTTCACTTTGTTATCAGAATGGATTATTTATCTAAGATATACTTTAGCAATATAAATTTTGATTCAAAAAATTCCAAAGAATTTCAACATAATTACCTTAAAGCGTTCCTCAAAAAGTGATAACTCTGAAATCAAGTCAGTGATGGCATGCATCAAAGCATCTTGAGGTGAGTAATCTGAAGTTGTCTGAATACGTATAACAAACTTATGTTCCAAAGGATGTGGAACTTTATAGCCAGCAAAAAGTACATTTGGATCTTTTAAAAGTTGACTAAAACATAAATTATAGTTTAAAAAACTAAATATTGAAAAATCCTTAAATAATTTTAAAATATATGCACCCAGAAGAAAAAACTAAGTTTAGTTATTTACCGCTGAAGGTTGCTCCACTGGGTATAGGATTGATAAACTACATAAAATAAGTCTTATGAATATATGCTGGACATGAATAATATTTTTTATTTTTACATACTCATTGTTTTTTGGGAAGTATAATAAAAAAACATAACAACTTATTATTTCAAATTAGAATATAGGGGGTTCTAAAATGAAGTAAGGACAGGATGTCTGGTGAAACCTTATGTTCTATTTGAGAGTGAATAAAGATTGTAACTAATTTATATAATTAATCTCTTCATTGGTTTCTGTAAAAATTAATGTTAAAAAAAGATTAATTCAAATAACTGCTTGATACTGAAGTGCTTTCAAAAATAGAGTGATCTTTATAATGATTCTTCCTTAAAATCCCAATTGAGGTAATGGGTATAAAATATAGATATTTTAGACTATGTTATAGGTAAGCCAAGAACAAAGCAGGTTTGCTGCATTTTACTATATATTGGTTCTGGTAAACTTACTTATTCATATTGTTGCTCTTTTTCTGTTGAAAAATTGCAATACTAATAAAAGGTTTTATGTATTAATTAACTTACTTTCTAATCATGTTTCCCAAGGTGTGATCCTCTTTGTTTATTGTGAAAATTGCAGCATTTGGTACCTTTGTGTCTTGTTCCCGTATAATTCTAAAATTATTAATAAGAAAGCAGTAAATGAAATACAAATATGCATGGAAACTATGTCTTAATTCACTACTTACTTTTTCTCACCTTCATAAAGAAGAAAGGATTCAAAGGTTGGCGGTGCATTCATGGTTTTTCAAATTCTTGTACACACAACAGGATGAAACGAAAAACTTAATTACACAAAATTTATTTTAACCTAACTTAAAAAACTAATGTCAATTTTGACGGATCAGATTTTTTAGAGTGAGAAAGGGACCTCTAGGGGCTGGCTTTATAAACAGAGGAAGTGTAAAATCTAGAATCATATTTCAGAAGTTCATCTCAATGTTAATAGAGGTCTCACTACAACCAAAGAAAATTATAGGTATATTCTTTTGAGTAATTATCACTTTCAGTTCTCTCACTTGAAGTAATCATGATCACGTCGACCCAGTGAAAAGTAAATGCATATTCAAAAGAACATGAAGTCAAAGAGGAATCCTATTAATTTGTGAATTATTGTGAATAATCTTTGAAGAAGTTATCGGTTCGCTTTTTTCACTTTGATCAGTGATAATTTACTCAAAAAAATACAGCCTATAGCTACACTAGAAGATTATTTTTTGTGAATACCTTCGAGCATTCACTAGTGGAGACAGCATGTAACATACGGCGCACGATACCCGGCATCGAGAGAGAGGGCGAATATGGGTCTCTCTTACTCGTATAATTTGAAAGCTTGTGCTGGCCAATCGCAATTCGGAGTGAGAGAGATAACATAACTCCCGTATTCGCCCTCTCTCTCTTTGCCCCGTAACGCGCGCATATCATTGCATGTTGCCTCCAGTAGTGTACGCTCAAAAGTAGCCACACTAGAACAACAAAATGTTGATGCAATCAACTATAAATCAAAATTACAAAAAGAAGAAATTTCTTATTGTGTTTACGATGATTATAATGTCACTATATTTTTTCTCTCTTTGTATTATGTTCTGCCATCTGCTATAAAATAGAAAAATGAACAATGTAAAAATAAATTTGAAAAAATGGGAATAGATTTCTGGTTTGTTATCATTTGATGGTTTAATGTCATACGTGTCAAAATAGATGTCATAATTGTCATATTGTACAACTAGAAATAAAAAATCATTTTTTATCTGATGATAAAAGTAAGCCGCACAAGCCATAAGATAAAAATATGAATTAGTTATCGCGTATTTACATTTTTTTACTTTAAAATAAAGTATAGCGGCTCCACTTCTGTTTACATACGTCAGCCGCACACAGGTGACAAAAGGTAAACGTTCAGAATAATCAAAAATCGATTTTTTTACTTCTCCGCAAAGCCGGCCCTTTCGGGCGCTTCTTGTCTTCGCACTCTTCGTAGTGTCCGTGAGATTGTCGCGTTGGTGTGCCGTTTTGTGAAAGTCCCGATCCCGACCAAAAATGGCGGAAGCTACAGGTGTGTCTAATGTGAACCCCAACGCGGAAATCGTCAGGGGACAAGTCTTTGAGGTGGGGCCCCGTTATACAAATTTAGCCTATATTGGTGAAGGCGCCTATGGAATGGTCGTGTAAGTATTTTATTCATTTGATGAGTTTATAAATATTTAATCTGTAGATGTCTAAGGCCTCAATGGTAAAAAAAATTGAGAGAAAATTTTTTGTTAAGAATAAAACTGCCAGTGGTTTTAAATTTAATTCAAATTTTCTAAAATTAGATTCTGTAGAGGCCTATGTATTTTATAATTCAAATGATAATGCATTGAGCAAATAAGTTAGGTTATGTTATCAATCTAATAAGATACTACCACCGAATTTTGCTGTACCTATATCCTTTTCTGCATTACTTAAATGTACCTTTTTAAGCTTGTATTAATATTTTCAACGCAATTTGCTGAACTGGGACCAAGTTGTCCATCCCCCCATCACGAAAGATTGATATTTGTAATGACTTACTCGTGCAGGGAAGAAGTTGAAATACCTATGCAAACTTTAGTGTAAATTAATTGTCAAATTGTAAATAAAAGTAGTGAAAAGCATCCATATTTATTAAGGTTGCCAGAAGTGAGAAAAATTTTGCCTTTTTAATTTATCTATAAAATAAATTTTTTACAATAATGAATTCTTATGAACCCCAATTTATTACTCTTTTATTTTGAATAATTTTTTATGCTGAAAACTATATGAAATCCTTTTTATTAAGCATAATTAGCCAGTCAGTAATTATTATACTGATATAATACACAATAATATCTTTATCCTAATGTCATAAATAAATATATTGAATTAAAATATCATTTCATTTAGCTATTTTGTGTAGATGGTAATTTAAAAGTCCCTAGATGAGAAAAGCAGCTGTACTAGTTACAATACAAGTATTGTGAATATGTTTTTTTTTTCTAACTACTGCTATTGATATTGTATAGTTAATTTTCATTGTCAGTTTGCTGCCATTGACTTCCCTATTTTGTGTTTTTACAAAATATTTTAGTTTTTTTACTTATCATATTTTAAGTTTTCTTATATAATCTGATTTCTGATTTTTGTAGTATATTTGCGGTATGTTTGAGGGCAAGGTTAAATAAATTTGCTTTTTATTATTCAGTTACTGTGTCACCTGTGTCACATACATTTGAAGAAAAATAAGAATAATGTAAAGAGAATTAAAACAAAACAAAGAGTGGCTTTTAAAGTAGATTATTTGTTTTTTAATTTGGATATTACCATTCTTTAAATAAACATTTTTAACAGTGATATTAAACATAAGAGAAAAATACGATTTTAAGATGGAAAAATGGAAACAACCGCGCATTCGCCATTTTATGTATAGGTAATAATGTAATTAATGTTTGTTCCCCATAATAAGAAGTTATAACAAGCCTATAAAGGCATGGAATGATATCAGTGAAAAGAAAATACTTAAGGTAAGGCCCCAAAAAAATTGGTTGGTGAAACATACAAAATATAAATTAAATGACATGATATATAAAAATATTAGAGGAACACTTTAATAATTCTAAGAAAATTTATCAGAATCACAAATAAACTCGCCTAAAAATGCCCTACCTCAAAGATATTCAGTACATTTTTTAATACGCTTCCAGATAGATGTAAAATTTAGTCAAGGAAAGTATATATTTTCATAATGCAAAGGAGACATTTGTTTAAAATAAAAAAAGAAGTTAATTCTTTGAGACAGAAGGTCAGATTTGTTTCTTGTACAATACTCATGCTTTTTATCACTATTATCCCAAACAAACAATACCAAGTCCAAAATGTAGTACTTATTTGTTAGAGTAACATATTGTTCTTAATAAAAACATGTTTACATCAATCCTATTTTATTACACAGATATTATGATTATATCTTTTTTGAAAATTAAAAACTCTTTGTACATCGAGTTATATTCTCGCCTGGATATAGCAGTAAGCACCCACACCAATATTGTCCGATAATATTCTTAATACACATGCATATTTTGAAATATTCCTCACAACACGGTCAACATGCACTTTCCATTCTAACCTTCTATCTTTATAAAACCTAGAATCAAATTACTTTCAACAGATTTAATGTCATAAAAAAATATTCTGAGTTGTGGACACATTTAGAGGCAGATCAGTGACTGAAAAGTATCTGTCAAGCTCATGCACTACATTTATAAGTTTTCTTCACTAATTCATTAAATATTAGATTAGTGCCATCTGCATACAACATTGTATACTCTTTGGTAATAGAAAAGTCTTTTATTCCTATGTAAAGTCTTTATTTCTAAAGTAATTCAGGAATTTGACCTGGTTGCAGAATTATATTTTATAGTAATGAATATTCAGTTTATCAGATTGGTAAATATTGCAAAGAAAATAGTATATATATATATATATATAATATATATATATATATATATATATATATATATATATATATTATATATGAAGTAAAATGCAAACAGTTACTTCATTCATATATGAAGCTGCATATAGTTGTACGTTTGCTGAATGTGATTTCAGCACTACAATAGCATAATGTGGATATATCCACTGCTATTGCATCTCACACGGATGAATTCGTGAAAGCTGCATAAACATGTATTCGTCATCTGGCGGAAGGTCGGCGAAGCCGCGTTCAGTATTTGCATGTTTCCTTCCGATCTGTCCTTTGCACAGCCAGGTGCATGTCGGTACCCTGATGAGTCGAAAAAGAGACGAAACATGTACTTCTGCCGTATCACTGTGGCGGGAGGGTAAGTTTTGATTTTCTTCTCGGTATGGTGGTGCAGGTAGGCCATCATCTCGATGGTGGTGGAATAGGATAAATTGGGTTCCTTAGCAATTTGTTCCAACTGTGAAACCTCTAACACGGAAAGGATATGGTTGGAACGAAGTTTGCATTTACTGTTCGCATTTTACTTCATTCATATAGGGAGCTGCATATAGTTGCATGTTTGCTGAATGTGATTTCAGCACTACGACAGCATAATGTGGATATATCCACTGCTATTGCATCTCACACGGAGGAATCCGTGAAAGCTGCATAAACATAATATATATATATATATATATATATATATATATATATATATATATATATATATATATATATATATATATATATATATATAAATATATATATAATCATCCACATTAGTTCAACTAAACATATGTGCCCAACTGATCTGTTCCAGTTCATGTTTAAAATTCACAATTTTTTTTAATATTTTTAAAACATATGTGGAATAATTTTTTTGTACAGTTTGGTTCTTTATTGTATTCAGGATCTTTATATGATGGTCAGGCAGGGCAAAGTTTGAACAGAATACTCAAAATCCTAGCTCAATCTATAGAATATGTTATCAATTAGGAATTTTAGATAACATTTTAAATAACAATTTATCATTACCCAGAATTTAATGTGGGGAATGCCAGGTTGGTTGTAACTGTAACTTTTATTAAGTGATGAATAAATGTACTAAACTAACAAGAAACAACTCAACTTGCTAAAATATAAAAAAATTTTTTGTAACAATGACTGAGTTATTGTTATTAATAAACTCTTTTATCATTGATAAGTTACTTCAGGGTTAGGAGCAGATCCAGCCTTTCTCCTTGGAAGGGATATCATAACAGGAAGGAAAAGGTCGAGATTACTTCCACCCTACTGGTATACAAGACAGTACAGTATAACAAGCGAAAGCGAGTTGACAGGATTAATTGAAAGTACCACAAGTCCAAGCTATCAAACTCACATAACTGTAGTTTAGCGAGATCCATTTTCATAATTTCATTTAACATTCGAAAGGCATGGACTCCGTTTTGCCTTTATAAAAATTTTAATTTTGCCATAACTAAGAACACTACAGAAATTTTCCTTAAGTCTTGAGTATCGCTAGAGATTGGGGCAGTTATCGCGAGTGAAACATAAAAAATGCATTGATTTTCATTGAGTCGAAAAAGTCATTTTTGATTTTTTTCTCAAAAAACAGAAGGTCCTATAGACAAGTTTTCAGGACCAAAGTTGTGCGAAATGAAACAAATAAATAATTAAAAAAAAAAATGTTTTATTAACGGCCAAAACAACTTAAAAATTTACAACACTTTAGAACTTACAAACAAGCTTCCAAATAGATAAAAAAATACTAAACAATAAACAAACAAATCCAAAGTATCCGTTAAACTACAGTAAGCTTACATTTAAGACCACATGTAGACCAGTGAGAAGTAAAAATTTGCACTATAGATATCGCTTTAAAAATTTTTTGAAACCATTTAAGGACATGTTAAAAATGTCCAGATCAACGTGATTACGGGATTAACTTATTAGCTAAAATGCACATTCTATTTAGTGGTGTATAGGTGGAGTAGTTGGTTCTATGAGTATCTACAGAGAACACTTCAATCCAATCGACTACTTCTCTGAGGCACATTGAAACCAATATGCATTAGTAATTCTGGTGAATTTATTATACTATTCACGATTTTAAAGAGATAAATTAAGTCAAAGTATTCTCTGCGATGTTCAAGAGGCTTTAAATTTAATTGAAGTAGTAAATGACGATAGTTGATATTTTCTTTACGAACACCTAATTTATAAGCTACGAATCTTTAAAAGCGCTTTTGCACCCTTTCTAGCTCTAATTTGTGTACATTGTAGAAAGGTGACCATATTGGTGAGGCATACTCCAATACAGAACGCACAACACTGCAATAAACATTTTTAAGACAAATAATATCGTTGAAGTCAGATAGATTCCGTGTAACAAACCCCACTAATTTCATTCCCTTTTTCGTGATATTATATACAGGGTGATTCAAAAATCGATCACGAAACTTAAGAGGGTGATTCTACTTGACAAAATAAGGGTAAAGCTTCATACAATTTTTTTTCAAAATGTCATTCGTTTTCGAGTTACAAGCCGTCCAAGTTCAAGTTTTTATTTTTTGTTTTTTGAATTACTCGCTTACAGGAAAACCGATTTGACTAATATTTGAAAGATAGGCTAAGTCTTCTGCGCTTCATCATTTTAGTAACAATTCACATTGATTGTTTGCCGCTAGAGGGCACTTTACCTACATTGAAAATTGTTTTTTTGTCATAATTTTTTAGTGTTGACAGCTACAGTAGTTTTTGGCATAATTTCTGAAAGACTGATGCCAGGCCTTTAAAAAAGGTGCTCTTTATTTACATCGCTAAACCCAACGGTTTAGACGTAAATCACCCTTAAAAATTAAGTGGTAAATTTACTTTTCTCATTTCATTACCACCAGCTACCAGGTAAATAGCTATCAAAGTATACTAGAGCTGTCAGTTTAACATCAAATAAATTCGCTTTTTAAACTATTTAATTTATAATCTTAAAATAACTAATAATGGCTAATCACCAATATTCAAATATCGAATATTGTGATATCCATTTTTGTTATGGAAAAGCAAATGTAATGCAGAGTTGGCAAGAAGATATTATATGGAGAGTTATCCGGAAAGAAATATCCCTCATGCTCAAACATTTTCCAGTGTGCACAGGAGGCTTGCGGAATGTGGTTCCTTTAAAAGTTATAATGGAAATAGGGGAAGACCTAGAACTGCTAGAAACGTGCAACAAGAAGAAAGAGTGCTTGAAATTATTGAAGATAATCCAGGTATTAGTACTAGAAAAATTGGGAATGAAGTGCGGCTCTGTCAGGCTAGTTCATGGAGGATACTAAGAGAAGAACAACTCTACCCGTTTCATTCAAAAAAGGTGCAGGCTCTTTATGACGATGATCGGCCGAGACGGTTGGAAATGTGCAATCAGATCCTAGCTAAGTATGAACACGATAATCGATTAATTGGCGTCATATTATTCACTGACGAAGCTGGTTTCACTCGTGATGGCATAACAAATCTACACAACATCCACACATATGCTTACGAGAACCCAAACAATGTGGTAGAAACGAAACATCAGCGTAGATTTTCACTAAATGTGTGGGCAGGGATAATAGGAGATTACCTTATTGGTCCTCATTTCTTTGATGGCCCATTAACTGGTGACGTATACTTAGATTTTATCCAAAATCGTCTCCCATTGTATCTGGAAGATGTGCCATTGGAAGTAAGGGCCAACATGTGGATCCTCCAAGACGGAGCTCCGCCCCACTTTAGTATACGTGTCCGACAGTATTTGAATGCAACGTATCCTGAGCGATGGATAGGACGAAGTGGACCATTGGCATGGGCAGCGAGGTCACCAGACCTTAATCCTATGGATTTTTTCTTTTGGGGTCATTTGAAACAATTGGTGTACGATATTCCAGTAATCAACGTCGAGGATCTTCGCTTCAGGATAATCGAAAAGTGCCAAATTATTAAAGAAACACCAGGAATTTTTCATCGAGTTAGGCGACATTTTTTGAAGAGTGTTAGGAAATGTATGGAAGAAAATGGGGACATTTTGAGAATCTTTTTTAGTTTGTTTAGTACTGTTTCATTAATATTATCAATTAAATGTATATCGCAATAATCCATAATATGAATATTTACTGATTAGCCATTATTAGTTATTTTAAGATTATAAATTAAATAGTTTAAAAAGCGAATTTATTTGATTTTAAACTGACAGCTCTAGTATACTTTGATAGCTATTTACCTGGTAGCTGGTGGTAATGAAATGAGAAAAGTAAATTTACCACTTAATTTTTAAGGGTGATTTACGTCTAAACCGTTGGGTTTAGCGATGTAAATAAAGAGCACCTTTTTTAAAGGCCTGGCATCAGTCTTTCAGAAATTATGCCAAAAACCACTGTAGCTGTCAACACTAAAAAATTATGACAAAAAAACAATTTTCAATGTAGGTAAAGTGCCCTCTAGCGGCAAACAATCAATGTGAATTGTTACTAAAATGATGAAGCGCAGAAGACTTAGCCTATCTTTCAAATATTAGTCAAATCGGTTTTCCTGTAAGCGAGTAATTGAAAAAACAAAAAATAAAAACTTGAACTTGGACGGCTTGTAACTCGAAAACGAATGACATTTTGAAAAAAAATTATATGAAGCTCTACCCTTATTTTGTCAAGTAGAATCACCCCCTTAAGTTTCGTGATCGATTTTTGAATCACCCTGTATATACTCTTTAAAAGTCAACTGACTATCCAATATTACACCAACATCAGATGTAGAATCTGTCAATTCCACAGACACACCGTTAATCTTATAATCATACTCAGTTAAAGTCTTCTTTCTACAGAACCGCGCTGTCTTGCCCTTTCCGATGTTAAGGTACAACCTGTTAATAGTACACCATACACTAAATATATCCAAATCAGACTGCATATCAATGTAATCCTGTAGAGATCCAATGCACTTAAAATTTTTTAAATAATTAGCGAAAAACAGTTCCATGCGAAAAAGACTAGACAATATCATTCAAAAACAGAAGAGGAACCCCAGAGTGTACCCTAATTTCACGCGACGAGTAGTTCTTATATCGTGCAATCTGTATTCTCCCTGTGAGATAGCTTCGCATCCACGAAAGGAGCGGATCTTGAATACCAATAGATTTCAGTTTAGTTAAAAGACAAGTATGATTCACTGTGTCAGACGCCTTGGAAAAATCAGTATATATAGCATCAACCTGGCAACGATCCTCCAAAGCACACAGCAAAAAGTCAACATAAATCAAAAGATTTGTAACTGTGGATTTCCCCTTACAGAAACCATGTTGTTCCGGAACTGTATAATTTCCAAAAACAGTTGTTAATTCATCAGTTAAAAGAGAATCGAATATTTTTGAAAGTATGGAACATTTAAAAATTGGCCTATAATTTTCTATATATGCTCTATTGGAATTTTTATAAATAGGCTATACATAACCTCTCTTCCACTCAAAACACTCTATAAAGCGTTTTTTTTTACATTTTCTAAATAATTTCTTTTTCTCGCTGGTCGCATATCCTTCTTCTGCCTCTCTAGGCTTAGCTTGGCCGAACGGTTTGTCGGTTCTGCGTTCCAGGCCCTCAATTCAACTAGGAAAAACTTTCTGTTGACATTATCGGAACTACTGCTCTATTGCCTTTGTTGCCCCTTTATATCATGAATTGCTAATGAAGGAGAATGTTTACCGATTGAGTTTAGTAATGCACTGCGCCTTTAGATTCTATTTATTCAAAATTGTGTTAATAAATATTAGAAGCAGCAATTACAGATGATATATTTTTTATTGATAAGCTAATCCCTGAACGCAAATAAAATAATTTAATATATATAACATGTTAGTATATAAATTAAATGTTTTGATATCAGCAGTCCCCTGTTAAGCAAATAAGATATTAGAAACAGTTAATATATAAACCTAATCGGTTTTAGTAGTCGCTGAGTATTTAATAGGAAATACCTTTAATCACCTTTTGAAGTAAAAGTCTCGCTTTCAGATATTAAATGTGAAACAAATTCGGGGTACTAACGTAGCAGATTTTTGAATATCGATTTATACCAGGATAATAGTTTTATCCTTAAAGTACCAGGGTAACGGTTTATTTTTCGGAAATTTATTATTGAAAACGGTTTTTTTGTTTATCAAGATATTCTCCATGATGTATACTTTTGCATGCGTTTAAATCAGACAACATTTTTACACCACTGTGGAGTTAGCATTCTCCATTATTTGGTTTTTGAATGTACCAACCACCTCTTCAAGAAACTAGTGGAAGGCTTGAGGAAACAGATTTAAAAGCAAGGCATTTTGTAGATTGGCTTTTAGAGCATGGGAGAGAAAGACGAAATTTCCCTTGGGAATATTTACCTTGGAGTGTTAAGCATTGGAGTGATGTGTTCTTTTGTAACGAAACAATTGTATCATCTAGATGGATGTAATTTAGGGTAGAGGGGAAGAAATGAACATTTTGCACCATGAAGAGTAGTGAAAAATTTAGCTTTTAGGGTAGGCTCAGTGATGTATTGAGCAGATAGAACATGTGTAAATAACTTAAAGAATGACAATTGTTTCCAAGAACATAATCTCTCATATGTTGACTTCATTGAGTATGATATGTTTATTTTGATGCTTGATAATGTCAATATTGAACAACTGAAATTTG
Source organism: Diaprepes abbreviatus (assembly GCA_034092305.1). NCBI lineage: Eukaryota > Metazoa > Arthropoda > Insecta > Coleoptera > Curculionidae > Diaprepes > Diaprepes abbreviatus. The sequence goes on along the minus strand of JASJET010000236.1, from coordinate 488,064 downwards.
AATCGAAAATGTTCTGCAAAAAGCCCGAGTTGTAATCCAATAGAGCAGGTATGGGACTATTTACAAAAAACATTTGGGAACGAAATTTGCTTCTAGGAACTCTACAAGACTTAAGGGGTCGGTCTGGGTTTATTGCACCAAATTTCAGTAATTTTTTTTTAATAGAAGTATTTATTCAAATATTTCAAAACTTCTGAACAATAAAATATACTGTACATGGTGAGTCAACGATTGGATGAAGTAGGTTTGTGCCTTTTCGGTGAAATTAACAAAGAAACTATATTTATTGTTTGATACAGTTTATTTTTTACGCAGATTTTAAAAATATTTAGAACTCTACAGGGTGAGCCAAAAAACTAGGACAGCATAAAGTTGTATTTTTTTAAATAGAACACCCTATATACGAATCGTATTTTCGATTTAGCTTATAATTTTAAATCTTTTTTATTAAGGGTTTACTATAACAAAACTTTATAGTTTCTGAGAAGTCACATTTTCAAGCATCAATTCAATCCTAAATAACGTTTTCAATTTTGTGACAAATATATTCAAATTTGGAATTTAGCAAGGCCAAGGACAAGTTAACATAATATTTACCTAATATTTGCAATAAAAGCTACAGGGTGTTGAACACATCGGCTCAAATTTGAACAAGTTTAAATGAATAAATATCTTTTTTTTTTAATGGTACACCTTGTATATTTTCATGTTATTTAATAGAGTAATAAAAACCCTAAAAGTTTTGTTCAATATATCCTATACCTATTTATAATAGTTTTTGAGATATTTCAGTTTTTCTTATTTTCCATACTTTTTTACAGAAATAGTCTTCATTATCATAGTAGCCATGTAAAATAATAAAAAGAAACTACAGAAACAAACAGAACGTGGTTAAATATGATGAAATACATTATTCGTTATATTACAACGGCAATAGTTTAATTAAACATAATGTGAAACTGCTTCAAGGTCTCGATAGGGATGAGCTCGACAGTATGTGGTTCCAGCACGATGGTGCGCCTCCGCATTACCATCGTGAAGTTCGTGCGTTTTTGAACCAACGATATCCGCAAAAATGGATTGAACGTGGGGGTTTCATTGAGTGGCCACCAAGGTCTTGCGACATTACCCCATTAGATTTCTTCCTATGGGGTTATATTAAAAATAAGGTGTATGTTAATCCACCAACAACTGGAAGATATGCGAAACAGGATTAGGGATACCTGTAGAACAATAACGCTACTAATTTTGTCCAGGGTCCGAGAAAATCTGCAAAAAGACTAAATTTGTGCATTGCACAAGAGGGTCGTTTATTCGAACACTTATTAAAAGAAATAATTAATCTCAGTATTTAATAGGTAATTTTTTTGTTTCAATTTAGTATAAAAGTAAATATGTATTTGCCTTGTCGTTATTGTTGTGTTAATTTTTTCACATTATGTTTAATTAAACTATTGCCGTTATAATATAACGAATAATGTATTTCATCATATTAACCACATTCTGTTTGTTTCTGTAGTTTCTTTTTATTATTTTACATGGCTACTATGATAATGAAGACTATTTCTGTAAAAAAGTATGGAAAATAAGAAAAACTGAAATATCTCAAAAACTATTATAAATAGGTATAGGATATATTGAACAAAACTTTTAGGGTTTTTATTACTCTATTAAATAACATGAAAATATACAAGGTGTACCATTAAAAAAAAAGATATTTATTCATTTAAACTTGTTCAAATTTGAGCCGATGTGTTCAACACCCTGTAGCTTTTATTGCAAATATTAGGTAAAAATTATGTTAACTTGTCCTTGGCCTTGCTAAATTCCAAATTTGAATATATTTGTCACAAAATTGAAAACGTTATTTAGGATTGAATTGATGCTTGAAAATGTGACTTTTTTTCTTTAAACTTAATTATCTCAGAAACTATAAAGTTTTGTTATAGTAAACCCTTAATAAAAAAGATTTAAAATTATAAGCTAAATCGAAAATATGATTCGTATATAGGGTGTTCTATTAAAAAAATACAATTTTATGTTGTCCTAGTTTTTTGGCTCACCCTGTAGAGTCCTAAATATTTTTAAAATCTGCGTAAAAATAAACTGTATCAAACAATAAATATAGTTTCTTTGTTAATTTCACCGAAAAGGCACAAACCTACTTCATCCAATCGTTGACTCACCCTGTATTGTGTTATTGAGTGATCCATCGAGATGTCACCATTGTGTCTTATTTACTATTTTTCAACTGTGAAATCTGTTTATCAGGCACAGATACGAAATGATGATTTGTACGAAAGCCAATGGCCTGATGAGTCCCACACTAGACGAAACAACGCTATCGTCATTTTTCGGACCCGGAGCTTTTCTATTATCTTTGAAATCTCCGCACTTTTTAACATGAGAGTAATATTTATCAACGGTCGTAATGTTCGCATTGCCGAAAATTTCTTATTTTATTTTGAAATTACACGGACGAAAACTTATCTCTTTCAAAAAATAAACCAATTGCCTCCTCAAATTCTAAGATACCTAACAAATTCATCATTTAATTAAAAAAATTATCCTGGTTTATTGTTTTCTAATAAAAACATTTATCTATCAATATTCAGTATGCTGGCTAAGCTTGTCGAGTTTGGCTTTTCTAGGAATGCTTACCTGTTCATGAAAAGTTATCTTTCGTGTAGGCCGCACATGGTGAGAGTGGGAGGGTCATTTTCTCGGGCTTTTATGGCAACATCTGGTGTACCGCAGGGAAGCAACCTGGGCCCACTGTTATTTTTAATGTTTATAAATGATTTACCTAATAGTGTTAAACATTCTGATGGTCTCTTATTTGTGGATGACTTTAAAATATTTAAGAAAGTAACAAACAGTAATGATTGTAGTGCACTGCAAGCAGACTTAAATTCAGTAACAGAATGGTTTCAAGTAAATAAAATGTTTTTAAATACTAACAAATGCTTCTTTATGTCTTATACAAATAAAATAAATCCTATTAATTTTAATTACTTTATTGATGGAGCAACTACAAAAAAAAGACTGAATGTAGGGATTTGGAGGTGCGCTTTCAGTCTAATTTGAAATTTAATACCCACTACCGCAATATTATTAATAAGGCTTTTAGGGTGCTTGGTTTTGTGATTAGACATACAAGTCAGTTTAAGAACCATAATATAATAATAAAATTGTATAATGCACTTTTTCGTCCTCATCTAGAATATGCATCTAATATATGGTCTCCTAGTGCAAATGTACATTGTGATGCTATTGAGCGTGTTCAAAAAAGGTTTTTGAGATATTTATATGTTAGGAAAAATAACATATCCATATCTGATCTCTTATAGCAGTATGTTAGAAAGCATTAAATTTCAAACTCTTCAGAAAAGAAGGCAAATTCAATCTGTGATATTTGTTTATTGTATTATCAATAATATAAAATTTAACAATTGTTCTTTGATTATTTATATACCTCTTCATGTACCAAAGATAGGATTAAGGATACAAAAGGAAAAATTCTTTCATGTCTCCATTGGTAGTCGTTCTCCAATGAATTTAATGTTAACTGAGTGCAACATACTATATAAGAATAATGATATTGACTTTTTTAATTGTACCAAGAAATTGCTATTGCAACTTATGCAGTGACCTTTAGGTTTATTCAGGTTCTTGTCCGTGCTGTCTTTATTCTGTGTTAGTTAAGTCTGTAAAATTTCTCTCACTTATAATTACCTTGTAGCATGTTATATTTAGGTGTTTGTAAGAGTATCAATAAATAAATAAATATTTTACATAAAATTTCGTAAATGAGTCGTATATACTATGCTTTCTAAACGAAACATTGCAGTTAATAAAAAGTTAATAAATTATTTTTAAAATTCAAAATATGCAATATTTTTTTACTCATGAGCGTGTATAAATAATAATTTTTGCTGTTTCAGACAGACTTTATGTAGCCATTATTTTCAGTTTACTAACAATATTTTGTTTTTTCCAATATATGGGAATGGACCCCCTTGTCGGCCGCTTGTTGGTCACATTGTAATTGTGAAATGTGAATTATGATAATTCTACTAAACTATAACTATTAACTCGTATTAAAAAATACGTGTTAAGATATGTTTAGGATAATGTTAAAGTATTCGGTATTTTTTGTGGTCTATTACACCTATTATTAAGTTGATAAATTACGTATGTATTTAGTCAGCGTTAAAATTAAGAATGATAATATGAAAGTAAATATTTGTAATATGCAGTACAAGGTAAAAAATTTTATAAAAAATTTTCCTGGCATCTTTATTGCTGTTCAGTCACTACGCATGTTAACAAGTGTTATCTTCTATTAATTTTTTTAAGGTTCTAATCTTCTTTCTTATCGCGCTTTTTATTTAAGGTACTGTTGTGAATACACGCTTATTTTACGACAAAATATTAAATTTCAGGTTTAATATGTCCGCAAACTCCCTAAATAAATAAAATAATACGACATACAGTGCTAAAACTACAATCTTCGGTTGCCGAAACGGGGAAACTCAGATATTAAACGGCACGGTGGCGGCACTTTGACTCGATGCTTTCCGGAATTTAGAGCGCTATGTCACCACTACTATAAAGGCGAAAAGTCGGCTGTAAAATTTAGGACATTACGGATTTCTCTTCTTGAGATAATTCGTCTTTTTTCCGATTGAGCTTAGCTCTCGGGGGGCCACGTAGACTACTATATTTTTTAGGCAGTTCGTGCTTCTTAAAGTAGGTTGTTTTTGACGACGTAACATGCTACAGACAATAAAGGTCATGCACGTGTCTTAATTCCTGAAATTGATATCGTTGATAAAAAGACGAGGTTAGCGGCGTGTACGAGCTACTTAACCTACGCGTCCTGACTTAAAAATAATTACCAGAACGTGAAAAAGGGGAGATAACCTGATATTGACATTGTGACTAATAGTCAGCTTCGTGTTGGCTATAAAGTTATGAAAAAACCCAATCTTGACAAATCACGAACGTCATGGTGGGGAGTAAAATAATCCCGAACTTGTCTTGCGAAAAACACTACTAAAAAAATAGTGAATCAAAAGTTAACTAAGGGTCAAGGATGAGTGTTACTTGATAATCTTTTCCTAAATAACTCATTCTCTAGAAGTCTTCCCAAACAAAATTAAAACTTAATTAATCTTCGTTAACTCTGAGCTTCACTCATTCCCCTTCTATCCCGGTGAGCGAGAAGAAAAGTGAGGCGGCTACAGTTTTCATTCTAATCGAGAAGGTTGGCGGGACTTCACCAACAACTCCTGATTTGTGTTAAAACTTAGGATTTACATAAATAATTGATAATGCAAAAATCCTTACAATAAATTAATCCCGACGGAAACGAACTTCCGCGTTTCCTGAAGGATAAAATTAATCCAATAAATCCGGTAAATGCGTAAGTAGATCCATATTCTCGGAGATGAGTATAAAAATACCGAATAATGGCGAGGTGCGTTGACGTCTCGCTAGAATCGAAAAATAGTTAAAATCGCGAAATTTGAAAGAGACCTTTGGAAAAAATTAACTAAAATTCGGTAAATAAAACCGTTAATACAACATGGAATTCGAAAAGGGACATGATTCTTATTGGCGTTTCAAAAGTTAAAAAAAAAACTCATAATCCGTTAATTCCACAGAACTTCAAGAGTAGTTTTACTGAGCGCATTTCCGAAAATGGTTTATAGGTATATATAGGGTGTTCTGATAATGCAACAGGATACTTTGAGAGGTGATTCTACTTATTTTTATATTATTATTATTTATAATAATATTTCAAACAACTTTCGAAAAAAAATCACTAACTACTTAATAGCTTCAGTGCAACGCCTAAGAACATAAAAAAAAGATAAACTTTACCTTAAACTACCTACGTTTCGAAAATATTTAAAACTTAGAGCAGCTCAAAAAATATAAATATAAAAGACAACTTGAAATCATAAACTTATAACTTATTATCATTTGCATTTTCATTGTAAAATTTAAATAGAAATACCAATTTTCCACCTTTTTCAACCCCGCCTTCGAAAAGAATGGGAATTTCACATCAGAAATGGTATTTTAAAATTTGTTATTCTGTTGTGGGAAGGCTCAACTGTTTAAAAAGGGCCCAGAAGTTCTTTTACGAATTTTAGTGGTTTTATGAGTATATTAAATGTTGAAGGCGACTTTAACAAGTACTTGGTGAAATGCACAAGTTTTGATTATCTTGAAAAAATGGACCTTCAAGCCTATTTTCAAGGTTATTGAAGAATCGAGGTCATTTTTTAAAATAAAAAAAATGCAAAAGTTATTTATTTTCCCTTATTGCTTAAATTCTTCACCTTGTGGATGTCCCGCAAGGTCCAAGAGGGGGTCACCGAAGGTCATTTTCAAAAGAAAAAAATTTTCACTCATCCAAACTCCCAGTGTTCTAATTTTCTCCTATGCCTTAAACAATCTCCAATATCTTGCCATTAGGGAATTTTTTGATATTTAACTTTGAAATGTCATTGACTTTGATCTTCGTCATTTCAGGTTCATTTCCGACTGTAAAATTTTCCGATATCTCCATTTCGGGGTGAAAAACATGAGGTCCCATTAAAAAAATTATCGTGACCCTGATACGACCATCAAGGTCAAGGTCAAACTTAAGGTCACCTTAACATATACGATTTAATTTCCGAAAACTTTTTTAGAAAAAGTTTTTCTCCATTGCTCGTAGTTTTCGAATTATTGATTCATCAGGGTATGAGGACATTTGACCTTCTAATGACCTCTAGATGTGATTTTATCCCTGATGTTATGCATACTGTCAGATAGGAAATTTTCTCCGTTTTTCATTTCTGCAATAAAGAATTGGGGTTTCCATTTAAAAAAAAATTGCCTTGACCTTCTAAATTGACCTCAAGGTCATTGACAATTTTTATCTGAACCATTTTATTGTAGATGGAGAACTTTAAAAGATATTTGGATCTATAGATTAAAATGAATAGATATAATAAGAATATATACAGAAAATGTACGCATACTGGTAAAATATAAGTTTGGTAATATAATATAAATAATAGAAATTATTCAACGCCGCTACATCTGAGGGAACAGGATATTGCGTCTCACCACCAAGCAGGCCAAGAGAAGTTTCAAACCTGGCTACGAAAGTCACTTAATGGGCGGCATCCAAATGAGGTCAATCAGGACAATTTCGACAACTCGGCGTCGAACTACTGGTTGATTTTAGGACCGATGCTTCCGGAAACGGAGGGCTTTTTGTTAGCTATCCAAGACCAGGTTATCCCAACGAAAACCTATCGGAAGTTCATCATCAGAGATCGCTCAATAGAAAATGACCACTGTAGATATGGCTGTCGAACATCAGAGACAATGTAGCACATAACTGGAGGATGCCAAGCGTTTGGCACAATCGACTATAAGGAAAGACATGATTCAGCCACTAAGATAATCCACCAGGGTAGCTATTCTGGTTCTTCATAGGAAGTGTTCGATCGTATATAGCTAGAGGATGTAACACAGCTACTTTACGACAGACAAATATGTTAAAACATTATCAAAACGATTGAAAATATATATCAGGCAAATACGATTCAAGCTAGGATAAACGGTGAATTGACCGAAAGAATAGAAGTAAATAATGGCATCCGACAAGGTGACTCTCTTGGCCCCCCACTATTTAACATCATCATGGACGAGTTGATAAAGCAGGTACGTAGATTGAAAGGGTATAAAATGGGAGACAGGGAAATCAAAATAATGTGTTACGCCGACGATGCAGTGTTAATAGCTGAAAGCGAAGACGATTTGCAAAGACTACTGCACCAATTTAACATAACAGCGAAAAAGTTTAACATGAATATATCAGCGTCAAAAATTAAAGCCATGACTACATCTAGAATACCACTCAGATGCAAACTAGAAATAGATAACAAAATTATACAGCAGGAAATGAAGTTCAAGTATCTCGGAATAGAAATATCCGGATACGGGGATGTTGAAACGGAGGTGAGGGGACAAGCCATGAAAGCAGCAAGAACAGCCGCATGTCTTAACAGTACCATATGGAGCAATAAACATATAGGAATCCAATTTAAATCCAGAATTTATAAGATAGCAATAAGACCCATACTAACATACACTGCAGAAACCAGACCAGAAACCTCGAAAACAAAACAAATACTGGAAACAACAGAGATGAGAGTGGTGCGCAGGATAGCTGGCAGGACACTTATGGATCGGAATAGGAGCGAGGATATAAGAAGAGTGTGTAAAGTCGATAACATCAATGATTGGGTATTACAAAGAAAAAGGGAATGGAACGAACACATTAACCGCATGATCGACGACAGAATAGTAAAGATCACGAGGGACAAATCACCAATAGGACATAGGAGCACTGGAACACCCCGTAAACGATGGAGTGATAACCTCGCAATAGATTGAAACCAGGCAAAGAGACGAAGAATAACAAGCAAATTGCTTATATATAAAAAGAAGAAGAAGAATTTTGTTACCGCAAGCAGTTCTTCTTCAAGTGCCTTCTCCATTGTGGAGGTTGGCAATCATAATAGCTATTTTATTTTTTGAGGCAGTTGCTCTAAATACTTGTTTTGAACTGCATCCAAACCTTAGGTTTTTTTAGCCATGAAATTCGTCGTCGTCCCACGCCTCTTCTGCCACTTATTTTGCCTTGGATTATGAGCCGTAAGATGCTGTACTTTTCTCCCCGCATAATGTGTCCGAAATATTGCAGTTTTCTCTGTTTTACTGTTATCTCGACTTCCTTTTCTTTCCCCATTCTTCTCAACACTTCGGCGTTCGTAACTCGATCCACCCACGAAATCGTCTGAATTCTTCTATAGGTCCACATTTCAAAAGAGTTAAGTCTTCTCATTGCCTCTCGATTCAGTGTCCATGCTTCTATTCCATAATATAGAATACTATATACGTAACATTTAGTCAGTCGTATTTTCAGGGCTAACGTTAGATCTTTGCTGCAGATAACCTTTTTCATTCTAATAAAGTTGGCACGTGCTTTCTCGATTCTGGTTTTTATTTCGACGGTATAGTCATTATTTTCTGTTATTAGGGTTCCCAAGTAAGTGTACTTTTTAACTCTTTCTATGTGCTGGCCTCCTACCATTAGGGTTTCATTATTATTGGTGTTGTTTTTACTAATTATCATGAACTTAGTCTTTTTTGTGTTAAGAGAGAGTCCATATTCTCCACTAACTTTTAATATTTTATTCATTATCTTTTCTAGGTCTTTCAAACTATCAGCTATTATTACGGTGTCATCTGCATACCTAATATTATTGATTAAAACTCCGTTTACTTTTATCCCTGCTGTTTCAGATTCAAGACGTTCCAATATGACCTCTTCAGAATAAGCGTTAAATAGTAAAGGTGACAATATACACCCTTGTCTGACTCCCCTTTGCATTTCCACATCTCCGGATATTTCCTGTCCAAATCTTACTGCCGCTCGATGATTGTAATACAGATTTGATATCAAACGTAAATCCCTTTCATCCAAATTTTTGCTTCTGAGAATCTCTATCAGTTTGTCATGTTTGACCCTATCAAAAGCTTTGTTGTAATCTATGAAGCAGACATAGAGGTCCTGATTGATATCTAAGCATCTTTGAGTAAGCACATTAAAAGCAAATAATGCTTCTCTTGTACCCACCCCGTTCCGGAAGCCAAACTGTGTGTCACTAATATCCAGCTCCAATTTGGAATGTATTCTAGCGTGTACAATTTTAAAAAGGGCTTTCAAAGTATGTGACATGAGACTGATTGTTCGATAGTCACTGCATTCTTTTGAATTTGCTTTCTTTGGTAAACATATGAATGTTGATGTTAACATTTCTCGGGGGATAGTTCCTCTCGTGTAAATTGTATTAAATAATCTCACCAATAAATCCAAATTCTTGTCATTGATCAGCTTCAACAACTCACTTGGCATTTCATCTGGACCAACAGCTTTATTAGTTTTTATCGACCTTAATGCATAAATGTAATTTCAGGCCCTATGTCACCGCTCAGACTGTTTATAGAAGAATTTTCGTGTCTTTGATCTTCAAATAGTTTTTCTATGTATTCTCTCCACCCGCAAGCAGTTAGGCAAATTCAACTAACGAGTCTTCTTGGATTCGCAAAGGCAATCTTCCTCGAATAACCTGCAGCTATCGTGGGATGTAAAGACCCCATTGGGGGCCTAGGCATCGATGATCTAGTATCACCACCCCCTTTTTTATTCATTCATTTATAATCCCTGGAAGAAGTGCAAAGCCCTTTGGCTTGTAAATCTATAAAATAATATTGAGTGAATTATTTACGTCAGTATTTATACTCGATAATAGAATTCATTTTATAAATGTGATTAAATTCTCTTGACTTGCTCCCTAAAAATCTTTAAAAAATGAATGAATCAATTTTTTTTTAATTTTAAAAAACCAACCCTGTATGCAGGGGTGCCCCTCCCAAAATCCCCCACAAATGCATTTAAATAGTTTTTTAAATGAATATTAACTTTCAGATTTTATTTTAAATTATACGCATATCAATTTTAATTAAATATGAAAAAAAATCACGCAGTATTTCTACCGTTTATAAAATATGTATAACGATAATTGCCCCAGTTATGTCAAATTAGACAGCTACCCAGCTCATAGTTAATTGAAATGCGCGAAAGAAGTGTAAACATTTAAATGATGAAAAAGCTAATTCCATTTAGTAGCACATTTGTTAACCGTAATTTCGTATTCCGTTCGTCAAACTGAAATTAAATTAGCCATTCGAAATACGTGCACACTCTTCCCCTCGCTCGCGTATAGCTTTTTAGCTTATTACACCCTACTTACGCGCGCCAGTTAGCCCTTTACGTAAAAAGGATTTTCGTCGTTAAGCTTCTGTTAAAAAGTACGTAATATTATATGGTTACATCTCGTCGCAATGCGGTTTTGCCGTTCGATAAACGCCCGGTGCTAAAAGGGCAAAAGACAACGGGTATATGCTTCCAATTTACCCTTAAAATAATTTCCCTCTTAAGCTTCGGCCTGATTTATTATCGAATTTATTTTATTTGACAATCTGTTCAACGGGAAAAAGTCTGCCGTTGGTTATGAAATAATAAAGTTTGCTGAAGAATAAAAAATGTAAATAAAATTTTTATAAAAAATTCAACTGACTTCTAAAAGTGTGAAAAATACCTATAAATTTTTCTATAAAATGGAATTTTTTTGAAGTAGGGGCCAAATTAATACCTGATAAAATGCGATTCACATAAACAGATTAAAAATACTTTATTTTGATTGCTTTCTTATCATAATTTGTATGTGATTTTCCGGGAATTTGATCGATCGATTGCGGGAAAATTATAATTACGAAGAATTTGAAAATTTGACAGTGTACTAACGTGCATGGGGGACAGCCGGCTAAAATAATTTCAAGATGTCGGCACTTAGTCCGGTCAAGTTAGCATCAAAAATAGGGGTAAGGTTACATTAATTCGCACCTTGCTAAAAATTGGCATGAATGTTGGGAACCCTATTATACACAATTTGTCAATTATCCACATCAATCTGAAGTGTGGAAAAAAATTTATTCAAGGTCAAATGTTGCAAAAATCGTTTCTTGAGTTTTCCAGCTAAAACGGTAAGTTTTATAATAAAAATAGGTGAGACAAAAATTATTCATCATGCAATTATCTATAAAAATTGTTCATACACTTTTTTTTCCTAAGAATCACCATTTCGGAGATACAGCGATGCAAAATGTTGAAAAAGTTGTATTCTTCATAATTTCCGCGCCACCCGTGAGGTAGTGTACATGGCGCGTTTTTTTTTACGTGGTTTCCCCGGTAGGCCTATTCCACGATCTATTGTGCTTCTGTTGAGTTAAAAAGCTATTGTATTAAATTGAAAATGGTACTATTGTAAATAACAAGAGCGGTGTAAGTAATGCGTAAATTGAGAAAATTATTCGTCTGATTGATACTCTTCTAATGGAACATAATCCATACTGTCTTGCTCTTCTTCTTCTCCTTCTTCTTCTTCTCCTTCTTCTTCTTCTCCTTCTTCTTCTTCTTCTTCTTCTTCTTCTTCTTCTTCTTCTTCTTCTTTTTCTTCTTCTTCTTCCTGCTGAGTACAAATAAATTGTTCAAAGAGCAATGCATCAGATGTCTCCTCGCCTATATCGTAAGAATCCTCTTCTACTGGCGATTCAACATTGGAGCACGATTGGCCTCGACAACTGATACATGCTAATGAACAAAACAAACCAACTTTTTTACAGCCGCATTTAGCATTACACCCCGTTTTGCAATTGCAAAAAATTGAATTGAGGAGTTTTTTCCGGTGCAGGAGGGAGTAAAGTCTGAATTGGTTCCAATATATTGTCAGTTAACTTCCAACCCCAGTCTTCTGGGTTTAGTTTATTACCAAGCCATACTTGAACTTGATAATATACTCGAAATAGATGTTGATGAGCAGAAGCAGAGGTTGGAGGAAGACAAGCTAATTGTACTTGTTTCTTTTTATACGTATTTTTTGCAAAAGATAAGTATCGAAACTTATCTAAGCACGTAATTTTTTTTGGAGCTCCGTAAATTGAAAGAAGAAAGCGAATTCCGTTGGTGATTACAGCTTGTGGAGTAGAGGTACTTTCTTTGAAAACATCAGCACAATCAACTAAATCTTGTCTCTCAAACAATTTCAAAATCGATCTTTTACCTCTCCTGAAAAATGCTGATGTCGTGTCGCAACCAGTTAGTGCATGTAGAAATAAGATATGATTTTGGCATTTTGAAAAAGCAGATAAACTCTTGGATGAATATATTTTTGATTGTTGTTGAGCCTTCCCAGGTTTTAAAAAATAAATAATTTTTTCAGTTGGCGTTCGAGCAGTAAGTAATACCAACAAATCAACATCTTCACCAACAAGAATAGTTGGATTTGTCGAGTTAAATTGTTCTATTGCTGTTTCAACTATCAGGACATCAGCATCATTATCAGCTTGCTTTACAGAGATATTTTCAGACGTAAATTTTTCTTTCAACATTGTAATGAACCGAGACTTGTTGTGTGTATTTGCGAGAAATTTCTGTTGGCTTGTGGTAACTGTCATAAATTCATCAAAAGTGACGTCCGAAGATGAAGATGTTGTAGCTCGACGACGTTGTTCTGCAGCTTTAATATTTTTTGTACAATCAGCATAGCCATCAAATACTACAGTCACTCTATGGTCAAAATGTCTATGTACATACCGCACGTATTTATCTAAAATATGTTTAAATGTTTCTTCGTGATCCCACACTACACGGTGTAATAGATATCCTCCGTCGATTATGTACGTAGCATTTATGTCGTCAATATCTATGTTTACTGTTTCAAAACAATCGTAAATAGCTGACTTTTGTGATTTACGCATTCCAGCATCATCGAACAGTGACAACGGATACGGAGCCAATTCATATTCGAAATATTTCTCAATTTCATCTTCGAAAGCGCTAGTAATACTCATGCGTTGAAATAATAATACAGGGTCGACAGGAACTTTCTTATCGTGAACTTTTACGGTGCTACTCATAGCTAAGAGAGGTACTACTTTATCAGCGCGTATCTCCGAAATGGTGATTCTTAGGAAAAAAAAGTGTATGAACAATTTTTATAGATAATTGCATGATGAATAATTTTTGTCTCACCTATTTTTATTATAAAACTTACCGTTTAGCTGGAAAACTCAAAAAACCGATTTTTGCAACATTTGACCTTGAATAAATTTTTTTCCACACTTCGGATTGATGTGGATAATTGACAAATTGTGTATAATAGGGTTCCCAACATTCATGCCAATTTTTAGCAAGGTGCGAATTAATGTAACCTTCAATGTCTATTTTGACCGGACTACACTTCCAGTTATATCGGAAGTAGATGTCAACTTGCTTATTTTAAATGGAACACCCTATATATTATTGCATTTTTGATTTCTACGTAAAATTCTAGACATATTTCATGTATAATATTCTGTACTTAAGTCTCACCGCTTTGAACATATTTAAATTTTTATGTCAAAAATGACGTTTGCGGACTAAAACTTAACTATAAATTTTTCCTATAAGGAAGTCTTTATTGTTTAATTTGGGTTAGTTTTCTTGTAGACGAAGATCGACTTTAGTAGTCTTTTTATGATATTTTGAAAATTATTAATACAGAGTGGTTAAAAAAAAGGAAAATAAAAATTAAATTTAAAAAATCGTAGTCAATTTTTTCAAATCGAGAGCGTGCCTATTTTTATAACTTTATCATATTAAGCATTAAAAATAAGGATAACTTTGTACAAGGTTGTCTATTCATTTGACAAATGCATCAAACTAGTGACATTTTTTTTGAGAACTGTAACAGGATCGGAGTGGCTCAGTCTACTATTTTCTTTTTCGGTTATATAACAAGAAATTATATCGTAATATAATAAAAATATCACAACGTTGTCGACAAAAATGCGTTTAATAAAATTTTATAGCCGTTATTCTAGAAGGACAAAATAAAGACACAGTCTGAGGTAAGGTTATGTAAATAACAGCAGCTTTTTTTTCGTGTTACTTGCTCCTGATCTGTGGATATCTTTTATCTCTTTCATTAATATGAATAGAAATAAGGAGGGAAAATCATCATCTCCTTTAGTATTTTCCGATTTCTATTGTGTCTGGAGTAGATACGGAGTAGGTAAGCGTGTTAAAGTTCATATTTTTATAAAAATATTAATGGGATATTTTGTAGAATTATTAAATTTTAGATAATAAAACATGTTAAAAATTATGAAATAAATATAAATGTTGTTTCAATTGTAAAAATAACTTATTTTTCTCTACTTCGAGAGGAAGACAGAAAATCGAAATGAACGACCCTAGATATATTTACGAGGAAACATTTTTTTTTGATGTATGGCAACTAAAAACCGTTACAATTACTAAATTTTTAAAGATATACACCGTTTTGAGTATAGGAAAGTTTTACAAAATCACTTAATAGAAGTACAAAACAACAACAAATTACAGGAAAATAAAGAAAAATTACAATATTTCTTTGAGCAGATTTTTAAAACTATTGAGAATGGAGAATGTGATAGAGTTATTTCAAGAACATGCGATACATTCGCGATCCGATATCCGCAGAAACAGAAACCAACACCACCAACTGTTAAAAGGATTATAGAAAACTTCAAGAACTTTGGATCCATAAAAGCCAAAAGAAATAGAAATAAATCAGTTGTTATTAATGAAAATACTGAAACTACAATTTTAGGATATCGTGCCGCATATCCGACAATGTCTACAAGGCAAATAACATTAGTCTGCATAATCTCAAACACCAGTTTTAAGGATTTTATGGAAACACAATTTTCATTCCTATGTATATTCAATAATAGAATATTTAAAAGGCACTGATTTTCCACAAAGAGTAGAGTTCTGTCAATGTATTTTTCTTCGGTCACAAGAAAATGCTGATTTTTTGGATAATATTATTTGGTCGGACGAAGCCAAATTCACAAAAAATGGATTGTTTAATCGACGCAATTCCCACTATTGGAGCGACTTAAACGTACATCCATGTAGAGAATTAAATTTTTAAGAGTCTTGGCAGTTTAACGTGTATTGTGCTATAAGAAATGACAGTGTCGTCGCCCTAGAATTCTACCAAGATAATCTGAATGGTAAGTTAGCAATTTTTGAAGACTTATAGATACAAAATACGGTTTTTAAATTATAGGTAAGCACTACTTCGACATCTTGGAAGCGAACTATTTAGATAACTTGCCGCTGGCTGCTCATAGAAATCTATTTTATCAACATGATGGGGCGCCTCCATATAATAGTCATTTAGTAAACAATCATCTGCAAAACTTGTTTTATAATCAATGGATAGCCAAGGATGGGCCAAATCTTTCGCCACCTCGCTCCCCCGACCTAACAGTACTTGATTTTTTTATTTGGGGGACGATCAAAAATAAAGTATACAACACCGCATTAACCACTATAGAAGAGTGAACGCAGCGCGTCAGAGTAGCATTTGAAGAACTTAATATAATAACACCCATGAAGAGTTCCTGCTTAGGTGCGAAAAATGTTTGGAAATTCAAGGGTTCAATTTAAACATTTACTCAAATAATTTTTGTAATTTTATTTTATTACTAGTTTATTTATATTTCTTTTAGCTTTTATAGATCCAAAGTTCTTGAAGTTTTTTATAATCTTTTTAACAGTTGGTGGTGTTGGTTTCTGTTTCTGCGGATATCGGATCGCGAATGTATCGCATATTCTTGCAATAACTCTATCACATTCTCCGTAAATAATAAATAAGTTTAAATAATCTTCGTGCGTGTAATTTAATCGCCCCAGCATGATTATTATTAATGAATGTCAATGGCAAGAAATAGTGACAATTTTGTAGGGTTCGATTGTTTTATTTTCGCTACGCCTCGTCGTCATGGCCATCTAATAACAAAACTTAAAAGCCGTATAGCATTTTTACAATAGAAAAATGTTGAATTGCCAATATTTTGAAAATTACAAATTTTTGGAATAGACAACCTCATACAAAGTTACCCTTATTTTTAATGCTTAATATGATAAAATTATAAAAATAGGTGCTTTCTATTTGAAAAAATTGACTTCTGATGTTTTTTTAAATATAATTTTTATTCTCCTTTTTTGACCACTCTGTACTAATAATTTTCAAAATGTCATAAGAAGACTACTAAAGTCGATCTTCGTCTACAAGAAAACTAACCCAAATTCAATAATAAAGATTTCCTTATAGGAAAAATTTATAGTCAAGTTTTGGTCCGCAAATGTCATTTTTGACATAAAAATTTAAATATGTTCAAAGCGATGAGACAAGTATAGAACATTATACATGAAATATGTCTAGAATTTTACGTAGAAATCAAAAATTCAATAATATATAGGGTATATATATATATATATATATATATATATATATATATATATATAAATAAAAGACAGCGAAGAGCTTATTACTAATGACAAGGAAATCTTAAAAACCTGGAAGGAATACTTCTGCCAACTGCTAAACGGTGGAGCTAGCACGAATACATCAAATATAGAGGTACATACAGCTGAAATAGAAGACCATTGCCCGACATATGAGGAAGTAACCCAAGCAATTAAAAAACTTAAAAATAATAAAGCCCCAGGCAGCGATGGTATACCCGCAGAGTGTCTGAAGCACGGAGGGGAAGCACTATACAGATCTATATACAAGCTAATTCAAGGTATTTGGCAGGAAGAAACAATGTCAGACGGTGTTATCGTACCAATTCACAAAAAAGGTAACAAAAAGAAATGTAACAACTACCGAGGAATAACGCTCCTTAATACTACCTACAAAATCCTTGCAAACATTCTGTTAGAAAGAACCAAATCGTACACAGAAGAAATCATTGGAGAGTATCAATGCGGATTCAGACCCGGTCGATCTACTGTTGACCAAATATTCACTATAAAACAAATAATGGAAAAATGCTGGGAGTTCGATCGAGAGCTTTATCAGATGTTCATAGACTTTAAACAGGCTTTCGATAGAGTATGCCGGATGAGACTGTGGACAGCGATGCAAGAACTTGGCTTTCCT
Organism: Diaprepes abbreviatus; assembly: GCA_034092305.1. Taxonomy (NCBI): domain Eukaryota; kingdom Metazoa; phylum Arthropoda; class Insecta; order Coleoptera; family Curculionidae; genus Diaprepes; species Diaprepes abbreviatus. The sequence continues at coordinate 470,386 of JASJET010000236.1, read as the reverse complement.
AAAAAACTAGTCAACTTGATACGGATGAGTATGGAAGGACTACGATGTAAGGTGAGAGTTGGGCAACAGTACTCGGAGACATTTGAGATTAACAATGGACTGAAGCAGAGAGATGCACTCTCACCACAACTCTTCAACGTAGCTTTAGAACACATAATCAGAAATGCAAGAATTGATACACCGACTTCCATATTCCATCGAGAAGGACCAGACTTACTGCTGGCATTTGCAGACGATGTAGATCTAATAGAAAACACAAGAGTAAAAATGAAGGAAACTTTTATCAGGTTCGAGAAGGAAGCAGAGAAGATGGGGCTACAAATAAATGAAAACAAAACTAAATATATGTACACGAGCCGCAATATTCGAAACAGAGACAGAATTGGACAGAACATCACCATCGACGACTACAACTTTGAGCGCGTCAGAGAATTTAAGTATCTTGGAACAACAATAACTGAAGATAATAACGGATCACAAGAAATAAACAATAGGATCGAAGCTGGGAACAGATGTAGCTACGCCCTTCCAGACCTGATAAAATCGAAACAACTAACAAGACGAACAAAGATAAATCTAGATAAAACAGTTATAAGACCAGTAGTGATGTACGGCAGCGAAACTTGGACAATAACAAAGGCAAACGAAGAGCGACTGCGAGTTTGGGAGAGAAAAATCCTAAGGAAAATCTTTGGCCCGTTACTGGATGGGGCAACGGGACAATATAGAATAAGAACAAACAAAGAGTTAGAAGAGTTATACGCAGACGCCAACATAGTAAAAGAAATAAAGTCTAGAAGACTCCAGTGGACGGGCCACCTCATAAGACACTCTAACGAAAGAATAGTGAGACTGGTGTGGGAAGAAACCCCAACTGGAAAAAGACCACTTGGACGACCCCGGCTCCGGTGGCGGGATAATATAGCAGGAGACCTTAAAGCTATGGATGTAGAGAACTGGATGGAGCTAGCAAAGGACAGAAACGAATGGAGGCATATTGTCAAGTCGGCTAAAACCCACACGGGGTTGTAACGCCACGGAGTAAGTAATATATATATATATATATATATATATATATATATATATATATATATATATATATATATATATATATATATATATATCTGCGGTAAAAAAATCGGCTGCCGTCGAAGAAGCATCACTTGAAAATGCCAGCTGAGATGTTGGCGAAACGTGAAGATTTTTCTACGGACGGACGGATTGAAAACTGGAAAAACGCCAGTGCACAAAGCTTCAAAGAGAATTGCCAATTGGCTGTTTACAGACCTGAGAAAAATGCTCGCCGGAAAAAGATACGGCTCTAATGAAGAGGTAATCGCTGAAATTGAACCGTATTTTGAAGGGTTGGACAAATCGTTCTATAAGAAACGCATCGAAATGTTACGGCGGCATTGGAATGATTGTATTCACTCTAGAAGGAGACTGTGCTGATGAAAAAAGTCAATTTTGTCAATAATATGTTAGTTTCGTGACTTTTCAAACCACCTGTTAACTACGAATGTTCTAACCTTCTAGCAAAACTATAGATATCACCTACTATCAAAACGTGCTAAAAAACAATTTATCTAATAGATCCTGTTGAGTTCTCCAGTTGAACCATATTGCCAGGAATATATTTAGAAAATATTATCAAGCGGAATACTAATTAGGCCCAAAAACCACCAGTTGAATTTTCGGCTCTCTCTATAATCGTATTTAACTGGGAAAGGTCGAACGTTGGGGCGTTTAGGTTAATGTGAAAATGTGTTTTCCAAATGTTTGTGTGGCCTTTTCTGTTTGGAAATTATTTTTCTAGGTATGCCAGGAAAACAGGACAGTTATTAGAGAAAATACTAATTTAAATAAAGATATTCTGAGCATGCATGACATTTTGTAACCGAGTTGAAGTAGATTAAATTCAAATAATAAATAGAATAACCTAAATTAAGTTAGGGCTGATGTAAAATAAAGCAACTTACGGCTACAATTTTAAATGGAAGATGGGGGGGGGGTCAAGTAGCATATCATTTTAAAGCTCGTTGATTTTCCTTTTCAAGACTCTTCATTTATTTTTTTCTAATCATTCGTTTCCATAAAATCGGGTTCCAAATTTATAGAAGTAATTAGAAAACCTACCTGCACTGAGATTTATGGTTTATTGGTTATTATTTAAACAAAAAAAATGTGTTGACTCCCCTTTTAGTAGAAATTTTATCAGGACCAAAGTAACCTAGAAAGGATCCCGCACCAACCTAATGGAAACTGGATCCTGGTCAAATTCGTTGAAAATTCAGTATGTAGGTTTAGATATCCTGATCAAAAGTTCCTATGGGCACAAAGTTCAGAAGTTAATAGTTCTCGAGATACAGAGGGATGAGTTGCGCCAGATCGACCATTTATATAGGCAAGGCGTAAGGGTCAATTTTTCCTATTTATCTCTTTTTCTCTCTTTCTCCCTATCTTGTAAACTTGTTTGGCTAACGTAACCGAATGTAAAGGTACAATAAATATTATTTATATATATATATATATATATATATATATATATATATATATATATATATATATATATGGCTATATTCTTTTGAGTAATTATCAATTGATCAAAGTGAAACTGATAACTTCATGTTCTTTTGAATATGCATTTACTTGTCATTGGGTCGAAGTGATCATGATTACTTCAAGTGATAGAAGTGAAAGTGATAACGACTCAAAAGAATAGCCCTTATATATATATATATATATATATATATATATATATAATTTATTTTTGTATCTTAAACCTTTTGTTAAATATTTTTTTCTAATATTTTCTTGGGTATAGGTATAGGGTATAACCTATACCCAAGAAAATATTAGAAAAAATATATATATATATATATATATATATATATATATATATATATATATATATATGTGTGTGTGTGTGTGTGTGTGTGTGTGTCTGTGTGTCTGTGTGTGTATGCAGCGTATCGAAATATTGAAATCGCGTAATCATAGAAAAATATTTCAGTCGATAGGATAATAATGGAGATCACCAATTGTAATCTTGACGATAACCTTTAGATCAAGAGTCAAGGTCAAACATTGTCAAGATGTCATTTTTTATGGAAAAACTTTTTTTAAGAAGTAGATTAAAAGATAAAAACTTTTTTTTTTTCAGAGATATTTTTCGGTTTTCGTTATGTTTGAACCTTATATGACCTTGAGGTCAATGGTCAAGGTGAGGCTTGAAGTTTGAATGATTTTTTGAACGCAAAAGTCCATTTTTAACTTTGTTTTGGTACTTTTCTTATTCATGTTATTTTTCATCATCAAAAGGTTATGAGCTAGAGGCTAAAATCGATGCAGCAGGTAATTTAATTTTACAGGAAGATCTGTTACATTTGTAGCAGAACGGTGCTGTGTGTTCTTTGTAGTTGTTTTGTTTTAGAGCTGTTGTGATATTGTTGAGTTCATCTTGGCGGTTTGTAGGTTTGGTTAGACGCAAGGATCTGGAGGTCAGTGTGTTGGCGACCGATTATAAGTGTGATGGATGGTGGTAAGATTCGGACTTCAGGGATCTGTTTGTGTGTGTGTTGCTGAGATGTTGGCGAAACGGATTGATTACCAGAAAAACACCAGTGCACATTCCACCATCCGTGAAATATATATATATATATATATATATATATATATATATATATATATATATATATATATATATATATATATATATATATATATATATGCAAAGTAGGATTTTAAAAACATATTTTATTTTTTTAAACAATAATATTATTGCAGCCAAATATTGCTACCGAGAATTCAGCAAAAATACAAATCTTTTCTAGCGTAAACGGTGGTATTACGAGGCTTATAAAATGTGGTTCGATTTCCAGGCAACTGGAAAATGGAAGATCTTTGCTGCAAATAACGAAAATTCAAACGCTTTCCGTGAACTGTCTTCGTTACAGGAAAATAATTCCTGAACTAATTTGTCATAAATTGCATGGAGATTAAGAATATGTCGCTGACCAATTACTTACGAACGATTAAGCTTTAAGTAGTATAAAATTTTTCAAAAACCATGGGGATTACTGAAAAGATAAGTAATGTGTCAGATGTCGAAATATTTTTGTTTGTATAAAATGTTTTCTAAGCGTGTTTGTCTGATGACCTTAATTAATCTTTTGCTTGTATAAATTCTGATCAACAGCCAAATATTTATAATCTTTCATGAAACTAACTGTAGATTATGTTAAATCATTAATGTTTAATAAATAATAAAAGTTCTTTCTAAATACTACTGTGTTGTCTTCCAATTATTGAATTGGTAATGCAATGCATACGTAGGTCAGAAGAAACCTAATTTTTTTTTATATTCCAAACCCCATTAGGGTTTTGCAGTCCAAACCAGGTACGAGGGTACCTGTAGCTGCTTATATTTCCGGAATGAGAAACAAAAACGAAAATTTATCATTGATAATGTTTTTTTTTTATTTTTCACAATAGTCTTCAAGATTATCAATACACTTTTGCATGCATTTGAACTAATCCGAACTATTTTTGTCACTATGAAGGTGGTATTCCCAGTACATGGTCTTTGAACGCCTCAGCTACCTTGTGTGACAAATCAAGGCCGTATGGTGGATGACCCATTAATTCCACATTTTGAATACTCAAAAAGTTAATGTGTGAACTTACATTGAAAATAAACCATCGTATTCTATTTATTTTCCCCAATTTACCTAAGACTTCCGACAAACAAATGGTTGGGTACCATTCTAGGATTAGATACGGGCGATATATAGTAACGCTCAAAAGTATATTGTCAAATACGATTTTGAAATTAACTAAAAGTAAATAAAAAAATATTTGCTTCAACAGTAGAATTTATTTTAAGATATCTGTTTTTTTTTACAGGTGGAATGATTTTAATAATAAGCTGCTTAACAATTGAATATAATATGCAAAAATTATAATAGCGAAGGACCACAAGTACTTTGACATTCCAAATAATTTTCCGATTGTGTATTATTCTTCTGTCAGTATCAGTATTTTGTTGAATATCCATTGGCTTTGATGACAGCTTTATAGCGCGCCGGTATCGAGTCCACTAACTTTTGTAAACGATTCAAACCGATTCGGTTCAGTTCCTTTGTTCGAAGCTCTGTCTACAGCTTCCTTAATGGAATAATTTCGGCATCTTACAAGGACGATCCAACTCCTTCCACAGATGCTCTATAGGGTTTAAGTCGGCACATTAACTTGGCCAGTCTAGAACTTTGACCTTTTCATGTTTTATGACGTCACTCAGGTGCTTTGATTTGTGCTTTGGATCAGTATCATGTGGAAAAAATAATTCTGGTGGCATATTATCTGTAGCATTTTCTATCACTTGGTTTTTTAATATATCATCGTACGAAAATTGATTCATTTTCTCTTCAGTCCGAATTAATAGTTCAACTTCATGACGAGAAAAACATCCTCAAACTATCACGTTGCCGGCTCCATGTCTGACGGTGGGTACTTGGTACCGAACATCTTATTCTTTGTCTCTAGGACGTCGAACATACTTTTTTCCATCCGATGATACTAAATTGAACTTGCTTTCATTACTCCATAGTATTGTATACCATTCTGAGCGTGTTCATAATAAGTGCCTCTTTGCGAACACAAGCCGTAACAGTTCTTTGCAGATACGAAAGGCTTTTTGGTTGGTTATTGCCCATGTAATCCGAAGTTTTTTAGCCAAGGTTTTACGGACATCACTAGAAGAAAATTATAAACTTTATTCCACGCATTAACAAGCTGCCGAGACACTTTAATATTCTGAGCGACTTCTATTTGTCGCTTTTCTTCCTTTGAGGTAGTTATAACATTTTCTATAAAGTCATTTGAATATTCCTGATTCTTAGACATTTTAAATATACCAGTGTAACGATAAAATACAAAACTCACGCTGTGATGCAACCGTATCTTCGACAAGTCGTAGCTGAATGATTTGTCAAAATGTGTATTATGGTCAGTGCTATACGTTCTTCTTAGAATACCTGTTAAGTAAACAAATAAGTTGATATCGATCCCTTTCAATAATATCGAGACGTCGCTAGTTAAGATACATTTTTTTTCATCAATTTGTACATATCGATACACTTAGAGATATCGCCCGGTCCTATCTACTATTCTTTAAAGGCACTGTTGCAACATGACCTGTTTTCCTAAAAAAACGGGCAACCAAGTGAATTCCCCGTAGAATTAACATATCGTTAGAATTAAGGCCCGTTGTGTACATGCTGAAAGACATGATAATATTTTTATTTATATTTGGAAAAGGATCGATAAATAATTCGAGATCTTTTATTTCTTCGTACACACCCATTCGATGCTATCCTTTTTTAATTGCATTATTTAAACTAGTATAACATGTTAATCAGTACGTTAACTAGAAAATAAAAAGTCGAGTTTCCAATTGCCTAAATTATTACGTTTTTTATAAGATGCACTTTTGTTGAGATAAATTATGTAGAATTGGCACTTCGAGTACCCTCTCTAGGGTATGCCGAAAACTTCATCCTCGTAGATATGGACACTAAATGAAATAATAATTATATTTACATTTGATTTTTATCCTCTTGAGAGGTTGTTTATCAATTTCGAAACGTCCTGTCTATGACGTTATTTTAATAAAGAAATACAGACCAATAAATTGTTCGCCTATCTGATTTGCTTTATCTAATAATGGTGGTAATACATTGGACATCCGACAAATTAATTATCCATTAGTTAAATTAAAGCCCTGCAGCTATGCGGACTAAAATCAATAACACGTAGATATTTTTTACAGTATTTTTGAATTTATTTTAGAAAAATGATATATCAGTCACACAAAAGGTATATTTATTTTAAAATAATGGTATCCGAGCAACTGGTTGTTTGAAATTCGGACCCTGGAGCGTAAAGGTTTTGGGTTATATCAACACTGGTTGGTGTTTATATTTTGTCATTTATGTATAATATTCTATGGATATTTTGGGTTTATTTTATAAGTTAATTAACAGTTATGATGCACGCTCATACCAGGAAGATTCAAACACGTTTTTTAGGTCTTTGTTAATGGGGAAGCGGGTTTTTTTTATCTTTGACAGACACAAATATTTGTATTTCAATTCAATTTATTTCTCAAAAGTATATAAATCATTCACATGACATTACATAGTTCAGGAGTAAATTAAAACTAGGCCATATACGAGGTGTGGCAATTAAATTCCGGGAATTTGTCAATAAAAAGCAAGCAAATTAAGTTTCGGACAAAATTTTATTATCGACCTTCACAATAGTCTCCCTCTAACTCTACACAACGATTCCAACGTTGCTCCCACGATTGGAAGCACCCTGAGTAATCTTCCGAAGTTAACCCATTCAGCACCACGGTTACAGCTTCTTTGACCTGTACGCCATGATGAGTACCCTTAAGGTGTGACTTCATCTTGGGGAATAACATATATATATATATATATATATATATATATATATATATATATATATATATATATATACAGTGCCTTCATTTCAAAACGAACCATCCTTAATAACTTTGTTAAATAGAAAAATTTAAAAAAAAATAAAAAACACGTCAATTTAGATATACAGGGGGAAGTTTAATTTTGCATTTGTTAAAAGTCTGTCAATCACCTCCTCACCTCCAGCTAACCTCACTTTGATATGTCAAATGGGAACCCCCACCTTGTGACACATCATTGTAAGCAGCATAAAATTGTCTATCCAACCGTATAAAAAAAATTAAATCGGTTGACGTACAAGCGAATAGTGTGCAAAAATGTCTTGTAATAATGCATAATATATCGGCCTCGAACTTTAGTATGTCAAATGATTACCCTATAGTGTGATACATCATTTTAAAGGACGTACGATCTGCTATCCAACGATGTCAAAAAAAATTAAGTTAATAGACGTTATAGGCAATTAGGATACAAAAATGTGTGTTAAATATAAGCAGTTTATTCAGTTTTATTCAGTTGAAGAAAATTATTTTATTAAATGTTCAAAATGTGCGCCGTTATTAGCGAGACAATAAAAAGCCTATTTTGAAATTCCCCACGAACATTGGCAAGGGTTTCTCTGCTAATTCCTCTACATTCCCGAACAATTCGATCTTTTAAATCGTCAATATTTTCAGGTGGGGTTTTATAAACCTTGCTTTTTAATTACCCCCAAAGAAAAAAGTCTAGAGGGGTTAGGTCTGGAGACCGTGCTGGCCATTCAATTGCACCACGTCTGCCAATCCACGTCCCTGGAAAATGTTCATCAAGCCACTCTCGAATTGCCAAAGCGTAGTGCGGGGGAGCTCCATCTTGCTGGAAATGCAAATTATTTTCATTTAGTACCATAACAGCATTTTCATCCACTTTATTTTCTAAAGATTGCACAATGGCAGGGTATATTGTGTTTTCTAAAAGGTTTAAATAAATTTGCCCAGTTAAATTATCTTCCAAAAAAAATGGCCCGATGATTTCATTGCCATAAATTCCTGCCCACACGGTAATTTTTTCGGGATATTGAGTATGCCCTTCTCGGAAAAGGTGCGGATTTTCATTATCTCAGTATCTGCAGTTATGTCTGTTAACCAGTCCATTTAAAAAAAAAGTTGATTCATCACTAAAGCAGATATTCTTAGGTAAATGGGGGTCCTCGTCAATTCGTTGGCACATAATCCGCAAAATTGAATTCTCCTATCAAAATCGTCTTCTCCGAGTTCTTGAAGAATTTGAATTTTGTAGGGAAAAAACTTATTTTGTTTTAAAACTTTATGCACAGAGCCAGCAGAAATGTTGGTTAAATCTGCGACCTTTGAGATGGATAAAGTTGGATCTATTGCAAACTGTCCTAGTACCTCGATTTGGCAGGCTTCATCTACAACCTTTTTCTCAATAGATTTTTTATTACAAACGGATCCCGTTTCTTCAAACTTTCGTACCAATTCGAGTACATATTTATGGCCCACGTTTTTGTCTTGATGCCTCTCGTTAAATGCTCTGGCGGTTCTACGAGCGCACCGATCTTCAGCTCCATAGAGAAAAATTATTTCTATTCTTTCGGCTAGCGTATACACCATTTATATTCACGTTTCAACTAGGCGTCACAATGACAATTTTAACAATAATAAACAACTGGTGTTTAAAGATCTTAAAAATTTTATTTATTGCAGTGATTTTTTGTACCTATCAGGTACCGCAAAAAATATCATTGAAATAAATACACTAGATTGATTAGACTGCAATGAATTTTGCGATGAATTTTAAAACAGGCTTAGTTTTTTTCTCGCAAATATTTTAACTGTTTATTATTTTAAAAAAATATTTATTTTAAATTTAAAATAATATTTTACTCTATGAAGTAGCCATTTGACATAATAAAGTTTAATGTGATAAGGTGTCTATTATTACCACACATCTTTTCTTACTATTCGCTTGTACATCAACAGATTTTGTTTTTTTTTTATTGGCTAAATAGGAGATAGTATGCCCTTTAAAATGATGTATCACACTATAGGGTAATCATTTGACATACTAAAGTTCGAGGCCGATAAATTATGCATTATTACAAGACATTTTTGCACACTGTTCGCTTGTACGTCAACCGATTTAATTTTTTTTATACGGTTGGATAGACAATTTTATGCTGCTTACAATGATGTGTCACAAGGTGGGGGTTCCCATTTGACATATCAAAGTGAGGTTAGCTGGAGGTGAGGAGGTGATTGACAGACTTTTAACAAATGCACAATTAAACTTCCCCCTGTATATCTAAATTGATGTGTTTTTTCTTTTTTTAAAATTTTTCTATTTAACAAAGTTATTAAGGATGGTTCGTTTTGAAATGAAGGCACTGTATATATATATATATATATATATATATATATATATATATATATATATATATATATATATATATGTTTATGCGGATTTCACGGATTCCTCCGTGTAAGATGCAATAGCAGTGGATATATCCACATTATGCCGTTGTAGTGCTGAAATCACATTCAGCAAACGTACAACTAAATGCAGCTCCGCGTATGAATGAAGTAAAATGCAAACTTCTCTCCATCATATCCTTTTTGTATCCTGTGCACAGCCAGGTGCATGTCGGTACCCTGATGAGTCTAGTAGAGACGAAACATGTATCTCTGCCGTATCACTGTGGCGGGGAGGGTAAGTTTTGACTTTCTTCTCGGTATGGTGGTACAGGTAGGCCATCATCTCGATGGTGGTGGAATAGGATAAATTGCGTTTTATAACAATTTATTCTAACTGTGCAACCTCTAACACAAAAAGGATATGATGGAGAGAAGTTTGCATTTACTGTTCGCATTTTACTTCATATATATATATATATATATATATATATATATATATATATATATATATATATATATATGATTCAGTATTAATCCGGGAATACATCCGTTTGTTGGTATGGTTTCCTGTAGAATTTTGCAGACGTTTCACCAAAATCTCATTTGGCATCTTCTGTGCTTGGTGGTTGTAGATCTACAACCACCAAGCACAGAAGATGCCAAATGAGATTTTGGTGAAACGACTGCAAATTCTACAGGAAACCAAACCAACGAACGGGTGTATTCCCGAATTAATACTGAATCACACGTTCCCATCCGTGAAACACTATGCAACAATATATATATATATATATATATATATATATATATATATATATATATATATATATATATATATATATATATATATATATATATATATATATATTCATAGATCTTGAGACAAGAAAAAAACCTTTTTTGATTCTGTGAAGCTTTCGAGAATTTATTTATCTCTTCTTCAGGACATCTCTATAATATTAATTACAAGGTTAGAATATTAAACCTAACCTATAATTATTAAGAAACTCACCAATGTAGTTTGAATATGAAGCAAATAAATATGTGAAAAATAGGGGAAAAACACCATTAAAACTTTTAAATTCTATTTAAAGGCATAATATGATAGGATTGTTAGAATTTGATTAAATTTTTAAAATTACGAAATAGCAAAACATCTCACTAGACTATTTCTCCATTTTGTAGTGACACATGTCTAAGTACTAAAAAAACTAAAAATCCATAAAATAATGGCGTAACCGGGTGTGATGTTTAGCAAAAAGAAATAAAATTACTTGTTTAATATTTTTTTACATGATATACGAGCATATTATGGAAAATGCCTATTCATCTGGACATGGATTGTTCAGTAGTTCAAATACTATTCTTTATCCAACTTTAAAATATATCCATAAATGACACACAGATTCTCAGTGTCGCCTTTTTTATTGTTCAGCCAGAGCACGAGAGGGCAAACCTCTATTAATATCATTACGATGGGAAGTGAGTCTGGCTTTGAGGCTTCTGGAAGTCTGGCCTCCGTAAACTAACTGACAGTTGGAACAAGGAACTTTTTACACGATACACTTGTAAAAGTGTTTTAGTTTTAAAGTAAATTTTAGAAAGAGTTAATATTTGTCTTCTAGCTATTTTGATATCTCTATGTTTAAAATTATTCATCAATATGTCTGCACGACTTTGTATGTGAGGTAATATAGGGATAAACTGAACTTGTACTATTGTATTTGAAATCGTGTTAGCTAAACTTAAAGATTGAGTATTCAGAAGGGAATGCTGAGTATTCAGAAGAGAGGTATCAACCTTCTCTTCTGAATACTCATTCTTTAAGCATAGCTAACACTATTTCAAATACAACAGTACAAGTTCAGTTTTTCCATATATTACCTCACATGAAAAGTCTCAGAAAAATTGATCAATATTTTTAAACATACAGATATCAAAATAGCTAGAGGACAAATATTAACTCTATCTAAAATTTCCCCTAAACATCTTTACAACTGAATTAGACATCCTGTATCGTGTACAAAAGTCATTGTTTCAAATGTCAGTTTACATAGGCCAGACTTCCAGAAGCCTCAAAGGCAGACTCACTTCCCACTGTAATGATATTAATAGAGGTTTTCCCTTTTGTGCTCTGGTTGTTTTTCATCACGATCAAATCATGAACTGGAATGGCATTGGATTCTAGAAAGATTTCCTTTATATCATAAAAGGCTCTTTCTCAAAATGGTCCATATTAACCAAGATGGCAACTATATGAATAAAAAAAACAACACTGAAAATTTGAGTGTCATTTACAGATAGATTTTAAAGTTGGAAAAATAAAAGTATTTGAGTCTTCTGGACAATCCATCTCCAGATGAATAAGCATTTCCCATTATCTGCTCGTATATCGTGTAAAAAATATTAAACAAGTGACTTTTTTTCTTTTTATTAAACCTGACACTTAGCTACGCCACTGTTTTACGGATTCTTATTTCATTCACAACTTAGGCCACCCACGCCACTATTCCCGGTTGACACCTGATATGTGTCACTACAAAATGGAGAAATAATCGAGTGAGATGTTTTGCTGTTTCGTGATTTTAAAAATTTAATAAAATTCTAACCATTTTATCATATTATGCCTTTAAATAGAAATTATAAGTTTTAATGATTAAATCTCATTTCAATGCAAATGTTAGCCTTTACTGAAATAAACTTACATTTTTATATGTCAAAATGACATACAAATTATATATAATATCAATGTATAGTGATTCCAGTTAAATCTAAAGCGAAAACCAGATGCTTGAATGCTTGGAATGTGCGTCGGAACGAACTAAACAAATTCCTAAAATTTAAAATTCCTTACTACAAAATGACATCTGGTACATTAAGCTAATAAATGTCCTGGGGATAATTTCTCCGTATAACACCACATTTTTTGATGTACACCGGTGTAATATTTATCAATATAATCAAGTAGTATGAGAGTTATGAAAAAATTTCATATTTATAAGTGCAAATTCTCATTTTAAGTAAGGCACTGACATTGATGCTCACATTGTCAGGCCATCCTTAATCGAACTACGTGTGTGACGACAAATTTGAAAATATGAATAAGTGTAAACAGTTTGCGTAAATTACAATTTATTTTTTTTGTTCCCCATTTTTCAAATTACTTTAGTAAATATATGATAAACAAACCTTTAGGGGTAACGCAAAAAGGAAAACAAGCAAAAAAATCGTTACAACAACAAAATAGTCATCGTCTTAAATAAGCAAATTTATTACGAGTATTTTTTTTTATTCTTGCAATAAATTTAAATTTTGTGTTTTTTTAAGATGTAGCACCCACTATCTAATCCTGTATTCTGATGTATTTTTTAATCTGGTATCTCAGTATTTTCGAGATTTGGTATATTGATATTCAGTCCGGGAGTGCAGTGGGTTTTCGTAGCCAATATGGCTCCACGAAAGGAATACTACAAATTCATATAAACTTTTTTCGTGTAGGCCTCCTCTTCAGAGATATGGGCTCTCAAATAGCTGCAATGGAATCAAATTTTTTACACATAATTATTGAACCACCAGGTATATTGCAATTTTTATTTAATATGGTGTATACCAGGTAAGATCCTTCAAAATACTATCCAAGAAAGTGTTGTGAATTACTCACAGCTGCAGGGACGAACTAGCTGTGCACATGACTCCATTTTTTTTACCTCTGTATGATAAGAAATTTGGACAACATTTTTTATTTACCTGTAACTATTGACTAAAAATTAAGTACTTCATTCATGTCCTTAATCCTAACCGTTTTCGAAAAAACGACCTTTTATTTACACTGTCAGTCCCCTAACTTCGGTCGAGTTGAATAGGAATTTTCCCCTGTCACCATAGTTTCAATAAAAAGTTAAACTAACTGCTTAGTTAAAAACTTCGTAAGACCATGTCAAATGAGAATTATTATCTGACGTTTCGCTTACGATTGCACGAAGCATCTTCAGGGATCTTTACTCCACGAGAGTAGAACACTAAATGACTATCAAGGAGCAACAGTCCGGTATTTATACCCAACTGGTGCTCAGAGAACCGTAATCCAGCCTTACAATCGGTTTCCACGTGTGATGTAGACTGTAGCCCGCATCTTTATTAATATTATTTGGATATTTACAAATATCGACTGATTCTGTAATTTTACGTTTAAAAAAACCAGGCACTGATGCTAGCACCTTAGTTTCTTTTACATTAAAAGTATGACCTGAGCAATGCTGGTGTTCGGGTTAGATTATACAATTTGTTTCTTTTTATAAATCTTTCATATTCCTTAAGCCTAGTGTGGAAACTCGATCTCATGATCCGTGAGATAAAGGAACCAATTACAATTAATTTGGGCGAAGATAGCTTCACTGACTTGGATTACGAATTAGATACGTAATGTTTACCAGCGTAAACACAATTTATTATTTAAATATTTATAACATTTGAATCCCTTTTTAGTGTTTAATTGTGGTTTAAGAAATAAATAAACTGAAACGTCAAATGTCCTAAAAATGTTTTTAATTAATAATAAAATGACCGATAGCCCAAAAAAATTTTCACATTATATGGACGAATTTATTTTTTCTATATATGTTTAACTTCTTGTATTTTTAACAATGGGTATTTTGTAAGTATTTAAATTATAACTTGGAATTTTTGGAGAAAAAAAGGCTACGTTTTATTCTGAATGTACCTAAAACGGTTTCTATGCCAAAATTAAAAATAATAAAAATACAGTTGTGATTTGTGTTACATATGTCAAAATTATCTATATTTTCTAATGTATGTGAATTATTAAAAAAACCTAAAAAAATAAAATAATAATTTAAAAACTTTTTATTTTAAGTTTATTATCGAAATACTATTCTATGCCATAAATACTTTGTGATAATTTAAACCTCTTTCCGACGCCTATGACCAGAATTAAAATCCTTTTTGACACTTCACACATCCAAATATCTATTGTTATCCAACCCAAATGGTCCATTGTTATAGACCGGTATTTTTGATTATAAAATTTCTAACCCATTCCTATGAAAAATATATATTTTTCCAAAGACACCGCACACCGGACACCGCAAAATGCCGTGTTCTTTAGAACACAGGTTTTTTGCGGAAAAAAAAGCGTAAAAAATGATTTATTACTCTCTTTAGTTCTTGAATAAATTGTAGTATAAGAGGCAAAATCGGGTCTATTTTCCTGAACTCAAAGCTCTTGGGGGGGTCGCCCCCCCCCCCCCCCCCCCCCCGGATCCGTGCTTGCGCCCATATCTCCAAAGAAGAGGCCTATACGACAAAAAGTTTATATGAACTTATAGGATTCCTTTGACGTATTTTTTTCATATTCGGGAGATTTCTCCCATTTTCCCGGACACCCTGTATATTGTAATATTGCCTAGAGGTAAAACATACTTTTAAAAGGCTAGCTCTTAAAGTAATGAACGGCTATGAATTTATGATACTGGAGTTTATATTTTGAACCTCTTAGAAGGGATTAGGCGAATAGGAATCGTGTTGTCGGAAGCTAAATAAAGTGGAAATGAGTGAAAACTAGTTGAATCGGCAAATATCACAAAGAAAAGTAAATAATTTTGTTAAAATCGCCATTAATTTTTCATGTTTAATCTTTTCTGGTAAACAGTTCTAAAATAGTAATTAAAATCTAGTTTTTATTTCTCTTTCGCATTTGCTTTATTACTTGACGATAAAATCAGATCAATAACATATACGATTTGTTGGCTAATAAATTTAATTGATTGGAGCATTTAATGTATTATTATTGGTTCATTTTAGAAATTAGCATGAAACTATTCTGAATAATCTGTATTATGACAGTGTTAACCAAAGTGGTCCATATGGATCCTCAAAAGTCAACTGCGACCTGCATAAGATCTATATAAATGGGGAAAATTTTTTTTCTATTTGTTGACCGTGTAGTTATTAATTAGCTTTTACTTTTTTGGGTTTCGGCCATACTATTACTTTATAAGAAATTAACACATGTTTTTTTTCTGACGTTTCGGTTTATTTTATTGATTAAACCATCTTCAGAGAATTACTGTAAATATGAAAAGGAAATTGTAAATTGTTATATAAACTGAAAATTTTAATTTCTTACCTAATGTTAACAGGTGGTTATTAACTTATATATAACTATTTTATTATTTTAATGCAAATATAATCAAAAACTTCTTTTTTAATATAAATATAGAAAACTGATATTATTTTTTGAATGCATTTTTTACACATCTGGTTTGTTTTGTTTTTGACAGAGTACTACTAAAGAGTTTGAAAGTTTCTGGACCATCTGCAATTTTATTGCCCTATTAGATTGGTATACACAATACTCAGGCCATTTGTGTCCGTTCTGAAATTCATTGTACAGGGTGTTCTTTTAATATGGATCATTTCTTTAATTGTTCTTTTTTTGTAATTAATTTCTTTGTCTACTTTTTTTAAAAAAGTGCTAAAACCATATGATATCCAGATAGGTGAAAAAACCTTTATACAAAACTTAAACCCGATATCCCTAAAGATGAACAAACAAATGTCATTTACAAGATCAATTGTTTAGATTGCAACCAAACATATGTCGGTCAAACCAAACAGTATTTAAAAAATAGAATACAAAATCACAAATACAGTATTAGACATCATAATAACGATAATAAAACCGCCTTAGCCAAACATGCAATACATAACATGCACAACATCGATTTTAACAACGTGGAGATTTTAGACAAAGAAATTAATTACAAAAAAAGAACAATTAAAGAAATGATCCATATTAAAAGAACACCCTGTACAATGAATTTCAGAACGGACACAAATGACCTGAGTAATGTGTATACCAATCTAATAGGGCAATAAAATTGCAGACGGTCCAGAAACTTTCAAACTCTTTAGTAGTACTCTGTCAAAAACAAAACAAACCAGATGTGTAAAAAATGCATTCAAAAAGTAATATCAGTTGTCTATATTTATATTAAAAAAGAAGTTTTTATTATATTTGTATTAAAATAATAAAATAGTTAAATGTAAGTTAATTAAGTGAACCACCTGTTAACATTAGGTAAGAAATTAAAATTTTCAGTTTATATAACAACAATTTACATATTCCTTTTCATATTTACAGTAATTCTCTGAAGATGGTTTAATCAATAAAATAAACCGAAACGTCAGAAAAAAAGTGTTAATTTCTTATAAAGTAATAGTATGATCGAAACCCAAAAAAAGGGGAAAATATTGAGAGGGTGATCGCCAACTAAATTTAGACATTCCATAAATGTCCTAATGTACTTAACAACCAGTGTAGGGGAACTAGGGGCAAGATGAGAACGCTTTGCTCAAATGAAACAAAGCCCATAAATGAGTTAACTTTAGTAATTCTTTTAAAATAATTAAAATTTTTCAACCTTTTAATTTTAGGAACAATACATCAAGTCTTTCTAATCATTAACATAAAATAATTATGTTTTTAATTTTTTTTTCCTATCTTACCCCTTATGCGGAGCAAGATGATAGGACGAGTATTTGAAATTGCATTTTCGCAGATAAAAGTGAGTTCATTCTCAACACCTGCACATTATTCATGCGCACATAGCCCAGAAGTTTGTCATGCAACCCAGTCTTCTGTTGATTGTGAATACAGTTCTGTACAGACATTTCGAGTCTTCTTGGCTGTCATTCTCCTTTCCCTTAACTTGTTTCTTAGTTTATATGGTCTGACTCTTAGTTGTATTCTTAGCTGTGTTTATTTTATTTGTCTCTCCCTTTGGCTAATTAACTTTCTAGATTTTTGCGTTTTTTTTTCTTCAACATTTTTCTGCAACTCATTTTGATAAAGAATTTCTTTCCACGTTGAATATTCTTTGAGCTTTCATTTGGAATAGGTAGAATGGATTTTGGTGATATGGTAAAAACAAGAAGCCGGATTACGACATGTTGAATTTGACGTAGATGGGATTAACAATACCCGTTTGTCAATTGTAATGGTGAGAACACCCCGAAGTACGTTCAGGATTAATGTCACAAATGTTTTCGATATCCAATCTCTTAGATATCACAACATTATTTTATTATTCCTTTGCACGCGGCGGAACCGTAACAATGGTTTCATCGTGGTTATGTGACAAAGACATTGTCTTATTGTCTACGTCGACATCTAGAGCAACGTCTGTGGTATCTGCAGTAATAAGACTGTCATCATCAAAAATTAATGGACTAAATTGTCAGATACCACATTTCTTAAAATCGTTCGCTGGAATAAACATGGTTGCAGCTCGAAGATATGCATTTCCAAATATTTCTCCTTCATAATAAAATACGCTGGCTATCGAAAGTCTTATGTTTGACAAGATTTTTTTCAGTTTTTGGGAGTCTTTTAGAGTTTTTGGATGTTACAGATCCTATTTTAAAAGAGAACACTTCATCAAACATTGCTTATTTAACAAATTTGTTTATTAAATTTCATGAGGTTAACTTGCAACCCCAAGGTAACAGTTACTCCGAAAGCTGATGCTGGTGGTGATGGTGGGGGGGGGGGGGGGAGGATACGTTGATGGTGCAAATTTATGTTACTTTAGGTTTATCGTTGCGTTAAATTAACTTTTCGTGGTTACCAAGGCTAAATTTGGACAAAAATCTTGGTTTTCCGACTTTTCCGGAAAAATAAAAAAATTAAGATAGAGATAACCTAATTTTTATTACATATTATTTAATTTTAGACAATTTTTGTCTTGTAAATTTTACGTTAAACTAATATTTTAAGCGTAATTTGACAAAATAGATTAAAATCCCTCATACAGGGTCTTAAATGGGATTTGTTACTGTTTACGTCTTTAAATTTTAAATAACTTTGTTTAATAATATGTTTATATATATTTATTCAAATATAAAATGTATACTTAGTATTATAATTCACTGAGGTCAAAATAAAAATAAAATACATTGAAGCTGCAGTATATTATACTAATGCTTTTTCTACTTACATTTAATGTAACTATCTACTAATTACAATTAATTGAAATCAGAAGACAATGTTACTAGTTTTTTTTTAAAATCATTTTATTGATGATATTTAAGTCTAAAATAGACAATATTATAATAATATTAATTTTAAATATCAAATCTATGTACTGTATAATCTGAACTGTACAATCTAAAAAAAGTTATATCATTCAACGTCCTGGTTGCTTTTGTGGGGAAATTTCTTCTCTTCAATTGAAATCTCGGTAGAGATGAATACAGCCAATTTGCAACATTATCAGCAGTGTTTGCAAAACAGAAAGATTTACTTTCTTTACTACTTGCACTTGGACGTTCTTCATGCTGGAAAGGTTTTTATTCCAGTGTTATCGGACATCCTTTATAGAAAAACAACATTTTTCGCCTTCGAAAAGGGATTAGCCCACAGGCAGCTTAATTTTGCTTTAATATCATTATAGCTAGATGGCTGAACAGACGGTTGTCATTCAGTTATTGTTGGAACACGAGTTCATTATATTAATGGAACTTCAAGAAATGATTAATTACCTTTTAATGACGTTTCTTGTGTTAGATACTTGTCGTTGTTATCAAAGTTTACTCTAAATTTATGGGAAACTAGTAATTCAGTTTGTGCTCTGAAGTGTCGCTAAAATAAATTTGAAAATGTTACAGAAGTAATAATAACTAACCACAAACTATCACTCATTTCGCTTGTCTCTACTGCCTTTATCTTGTTTTAAACCATGTGCGTACTCAAAATTCTGTATATATATATATATATATATATATATATATATATATATATATATATATATATATTAATAATGTAAATATAAATGTGTAATTCGTATTATTACTTGCAGGTCGGCATTGGATACACTTACAAATACCAAAGTAGCGATAAAGAAAATATCCCCATTTGAACATCAAACTTATTGCCAACGGACGCTACGAGAAATTAAAATTCTTACGAGGTTTAAGCATGAAAATGTAAGTATAAATTGAATTCAAAATTTTTTTTTCAAAGGTCTTCTTGTGCTCGGATCTTGAACCTTTTTGTCCCATTTTTGTTTTATTTTATTTTTTTTGACGACGCAATGTATCTTTGAGAAATCCTAAAATAAAATCCTAAGACATTTTAGATTAAAATAGAGACCATCAAGCCGATTCAAACCATACACTTTATAATGTGTGAAGAAAAAACTATATCTTTTTACGCGTCATAAAAAAGTTTGGTGATTCACCACGCCGCCTTTTTTTAAAGAGAAGCGTATATTTCACTTATTTATTTCTTCTTGCAAAATACACAGTGGTTTACCATTGTTCATAACTTAATTCACTTTGTTTCACAAAGACAAACCGATATCTTTAAAATAGGACTAAAAATCAGCCAATTATCACAAATTACAGCACAATGACTAATGATAAGCAACATTGCCGGATTGTGCAATTAATCTGGAGAAATTATTAATATTACGAATTCTAGCTACTGGTTAGACAAACATTAGAGGCAGATGCAAAGGATTTTTAGGTAAAAGCAATTGTTTATAGATCGAAGAATTTCTTTATTTAACATTTTAGGATATTTCAATAATTACAATATGTTAATTAAAAATAAATTTTCTACCATTTCAATGACTTTAATTTTATTTAGGAATTTTCTTCTTATACTAAAATTTATTTATTAATTTCAAACTTTTAATGGATGAAAGAAGAGGCTTCAAGACAATTTTTTAAGTTTTTTTTTTCATTGTAAATATCGCTGGTATGGCCGCCTGAAGTTACCTCTGCTTGAATCTGGCTGACACGATATCTCAAATTGGGACCCTCTGAAATAGAAAAAGTATAAAATTAATGAAATAGAGACTTGTTATTGTGTGACGTAGGATAATTCGCATGTGATAACAAAAAACAAAATGGCTGCCTTTTGAAATTTTCATTTTTTTGACTTAAATTGTTTAAACAATGGACTAAATAATAATAAAAATATATAATTCTACGTCAAACGATGGCTGTATATGTGTAGAATAAGCTCACAAAATTTCAGCTTGATCGGTGCAGTTTTTGTTAGAATGCCAGCCGGGTTAAAAAACTTTGGTACGAGAAAAACGCGATTTACTTTTTTTCTTTGGTAATATACCGAAAAAAATTATATTTTTATCGTTTTTGAAAAAAATAGCCTTTTATTCCCAATCGGCGATGCATCCCTTGGGCTTAACTCGAAACTTTGATTCTCTTCAAATCTGGTATTTCTAAGAGCTACTCTATGTTCTTTAGAATATTCGCCGCTGCGCTGAGTTGATTGGGAAATACACGGCTCGTGTATTAACTACTTTTTCGCCTACTGAAACGCCCATTTACTTCAAGATTTGGATCACTTTTCGTAGTCGATGCACTTGTACGGCTTGTGTTGTTTTTATATGTACAGGGTGAGTCAGCGATTGGATGAAGTAAGTTTGTGCCTTTTCGGTGAAATTAACAAAGAAACTATATTTATTGTTTGATACAGTTTATTTTTACGCAGATTTTAAAAATATTTAGGACTCTACAGGGTGAGCCAAAAAACTAGGACAGCATAAAGTTGTATTTTTTTAAATAGAACACCCTATATACGAATCGTATTTTCGATTTAGCTTATTATTTTAAATCTTTTTTATTAAGGGTTTACTATAACAAAACTTTATAGTTTCTGAGATAATTAAGTTTAAAGAAAAAAAGTCACATTTTCAAGCATCAATTCAATCCTAAATAACGTTTTCAATTTTGTAACAAATATATTCAAATTTGGAATTTAGCAAGGCCAAGGACAAGTTAACATAATTTTTACCTAATATTTGCAATAAAAGCTACAGGGTGTTGAACACATCGGCTCAAATTTGAACAAGTTTAAATGAATAAATATCTTTTTTTTTTTAAATGGTACACCCTGTATATTTTCATGTTATTTAATAGAGTAATAAAAACCCTAAAAGTTTTGTTCAATATATCCTATACCTATTTATAATAATTTTTGAGATATTTCAGTTTTTCTTATTTTCCATACTTTTTTACAGAAATAGTCTTCATTATCATAGTAGCCATGGCAAAAACAATGTAAAAGAACATTTTTCTGTGTGTCAAATTTATAACCGCAATCGCTTCTTTTGGTTTTTATGTAGTGTAGTTTGGTTTCTTTTTGCATTCATCTTATATTGTAAAATGAATTTTCCAAAGAATGAGTTAATAGATATGACTTATACAATAGGAGAGGCTCAAAAAAATTGCCTTCTTGCTCAAAGAATTTACAAAATGAAGTATCCTGATCGACGCCAGCCTAATACCCATACTTTTCAAAACTTAATGCAAAGATTTGATTCTTCTGGTACTGTTGATTATCCAAAACGTAAAGTGGTCAACAAACCAGTAACTTATGAAGAAAAAGAACTACAAGTATTGTTAAATGTTCAGGAAAATCCTTATATTGGTGGCCGTCAGTTAGCAGCATTATGTGAAACATCACAATTCACCGCTAATCGTACTACCAAGAAATATAGGTATCATCCATATCACATGGAATTACACCAAGAATTGCATGGACAGGATTTTGAAAGTCGTGTAAACTTTTGTCGTACAATAAATGCGGAGATTCAATTAAATCCAAATTTATTATGCAAGGTAATGTTTAGTGATGAAGCTACTTTTAGAAGTAACGGTGCCGTAAATAGACGCAACATGCATTATTATGCCACAGAAAACCCATTTTGGATTAGAGAGGTGCAACATCAAAACCACTGGTCATTAAATGTTTGGTGTGGTATTCATCATAATCGAATTATTGGACCCCACTTTTTTAATGAACCACTAAATGGCCATAGTTACCTGAACTTTCTACAAGAAGAACTACCCCAACTGCTTCAAGGTCTCGATAGGGATGAGCTCGACAGTATGTGGTTCCAGCACGATGGTACGCCTCCGCATTACCATCGTGAAGTTCGTGCGTTTTTGGACCAACGATATCCGCAAAAATGGATTGGACGTGGGGGTTTCATTGAGTGGCCACCAAGGTCTTGCGACATCACCCCATTAGATTTCTTCCTATGGGGTTATATTAAAAATAAGGTGTATGTTAATCCACCAACAACAGTGGAAGATATACGAAACAGGATTAGGGATACGTGTAGAACAATAACGCCACTAATTTTGTCCAGGGTCCGAGAAAATCTGCAAAAAAGACTAAATTTGTGCATTGCACAAGAGGGTCGTTTATTCGAACACTTATTAAAAAGAAATAATTAATCTCAGTATTTAATAGGTAATTTTTTTGTTTCAATTTAGTATAAAAGTAAATATGTATTTGCCTTGTCGTTATTGTTGTGTTAATTTTTTCACATTATGTTTAATTAAACTATTGCCGTTGTAATATAACGAATAATGTATTTCATCATATTTAACCACATTCTGTTTGTTTCTGTAGTTTCTTTTTATTATTTTACATGGCTACTATGATAATGAAGACTATTTCTGTAAAAAAGTATGGAAAATAAGAAAAACTGAACTATCTCAAAAACTATTATAAATAGGTATAGGATATATTGAACAAAACTTTTAGGGTTTTTATTACTCTATTAAATAACATGAAAATATACAGGATGTACCGTTTAAAAAAAAAAAAGATATTTATTCATTTAAACTTGTTCAAATTTGAGCCGATGTGTTCAACACCCTGTAGCTTTTATTGCAAATATTAGGTAAAAATTATGTTAACTTGTCCTTGGCCTTGCTAAATTCCAAATTTGAATATATTTGTCACAAAATTGAAAACGTTATTTAGGATTGAATTGATGCTTGAAAATGTGACTTTTTTTCTTTAAACTTAATTATCTCAGAAACTATAAAGTTTTGTTATAGTAAACTCTTAATAAAAAATATTTAAAATTATAAGCTAAATCGAAAATACGATTCGTATATAGGGTGTTCTATTTAAAAAAATACAAGTTTATGCTGTCCTAGTTTTTTGGCTCACCCTGTAGAGTCCTAAATATTTTTAAAATCTGCGTAAAAATAAACTGTATCAAACAATAAATATAGTTTCTTTGTAAATTTCACCGAAAAGGCACAAACTTACTTTATCCAATCGTTGACTCACCCGGTACGTCTGTAGACAGTAATTTTTTTTTTCGAATGATCTGCTCTAGCATTACTATATTTCATACTTTTTCGATCCATTTTTCCACAACCTTCCTATACAAAATGTTACCATGAAAGGCTCTAAAACTGGAACGAGAATAAGCAGCTACCCAATATATGACAGCTGTAACTTTGACGGGCCAGATGCACGATCAGCACATCCAAGACGTTCCCATTGCTTTACGTTTTTCTCTCTGTTCTCGAACTTTCTGACCTAAATAATAGTTTCCATAGTAATTCTACATATGTTTAATATTTTTACTAAAATCTGTGCTTTTTTTGAATCGAATTTTTCAAAAAAAAAAAAAAAACAGACTGCCCCCTTAAATCTTAAGAATGTCATATTTTCTTAGAAACAAAGTAGATCATGACCTGGCGATTACCATAGCTACACGAGTACTCGTGAAGTACTAAATATTTACATAGGTAGAGAATTTTAGACTGGGTTTTTCTTGTTTGTGTCTCTATCTCTGTTTTAACCTAAAATCTCTTTGATTAAATCGGTATTAATTTTACTCTATGAAACATTTAGGACCGGTTTATATTATCTTTAATGTGCCTTTGATCGTATTTTGAAACACCTGAATTAAATTTATCTACAAAGTATAAGCACCCTTAAAGTCGTAGATTATCAGGTGCACTTCCTAAATTGGTATTTGAGAACCAAATTATGATCAAGGACAAAGCGATGTTACAAAAGGTAGATACGAAATATTATATGAGAGGATGTTCACTTGAATCGAAATATTGAAGTGGGTAACTTAATACGTTTATGAAATTGCTTCGTTGTTACACAAAACAACATTGGCAGAATTATTTCTAATAGACAGGGGAATAGTTTTGAAATTTTATACGTCTACGTATAGTCTGAAATAAATTAACTAATTATTTCAATAGTTTTTTGTGCAAAAAAATGCTCGGTATCGGGCAAAAAATTTAAGGACGCATCCCACTCGAAAAAAAAGTTGTTTTTGCTATTTTTTAGCAATTTCTGTTATAGATATAATTCTTTTTGGTTTATATTAATATATATATATATATATATATATATATATATATATATATATATATATATATATATATATATATATATATATATATATATATATATATATATATAGTCAAAAAAATATAAGTCGCCGGCATTAGAGGTTTAGCTGTGCTGATCTATTTCAAATAAAAATACAAAATACTTTCATAATGAGTATGCTTGTAGCTATCGCTGATAGTAAAACTATGAATTTTCATGCAGAAATAAAGAAATGGCCATTGTTTAATCAAAAACTTGTAAAAACAGGTCTTTTTTGTATATTTTATGCCAGGAAATATGAATTTTTGCCTTTCCTTTACTATGGGATATAGCCATACATGTATCTAAAACGTAGAGAGGATCGGTCCAATGGTTTTCCCAAATTCCTTAACGTCTCATGCAAAAACGTTGTTTCTAAACACGTTTACCATTCTTTTTTATGAAAAAGCAGTGATACCTTCTGCTTCTTCATAAAGCTTACATTCTTGTGATCTAGCATCCTGTCGCTAGTTTCAGGACCCCCCGAATATTATTTCTTTTGAAAAATGTATTTTTAAAAAAAATCGATTTTTTGAAATTGATAAAGTGAGATGCCTCTTTAAATTTAAGCAGCCGACGATTCGTTTTCCGATTTTACATCTCATTAACATAAAATCAGTTTTATAATACCAAAGATTATTATAGTAGCGTTAGCTATAATAATCTTTGAAAATACCTTACCCTTCACACGGGGCTCTATAAGATGCGCAGCAACGAATCGTCGAGCGATTTGGGCGACTTGACGAAATGAGGCTGAAGCTAGCGACCAGCGGCCAAATCGAGATACAGAACGCTAAGTATAGGTTAAAATGATTTATTTAAAACATCATAAAATAAACATTTATCATTATTTTTCTGTGATTTTTGGTATTTATGTTTGTTGCAAATTTTTCTAAGTACCTTAAAAGATTATATAATTTATTCCCCAAAAACAACCCCATTGATCAGGGTTGATTAATTATATTTAATTATATCGTACAATCCAAATTTATTAAAATTTTTCAACGATTTTTGGTAACTAAGCTTCTAATAATGCCCTTCAGACACCTATTTGAACTATATAATTTATTCCCTAAAAACAACCCCCTCGGCAAGGGTTAAGTCCTTTTGGATGTATGTTGGCTGTAAGAGTAAAAGGTATGGTATGCCAAGGGTTATGTCTTATAATGGAGTATCATTGGAAGAGCACGAACATATTGCCAATGCTTTTGCACAGTATTTCAGTTCAGTGTTTGAGTTGTCATCAGTGTCCAACGGCGACTCTATAGATATTAATAGATGGGGAGACTTGGAATTTTCTTTAATATCAGAGGAGACTGTAAAGAAAGATATAAAAAAACTAAAACCAAAAAAAAAGAACAGGAGAGGATAATATTCCCTCATATATCTATAAAGGCTGCTCAGACCTTTTAGCAGCCCCTATTGCTCATATTTTTCAAGTTGCCCTAAAAACAAAAATTTTTCCCAATAAACTAAAAACAACAATTATTTCTCCCATATTTAAAGATGGTAAACAAACAAATGTTGAAAATTATAGACCAATTAGTATACTTAATTCACTTGCTAAGATATTTGAGATGATCCTTTCAGATGACATTGTGACCAACATCACTCATAAAATAGTAGAACAACAACATTGATTTGTAAGTGGAAAGTCCACAGTAACAAATTTATGTGTGTTTACAAATCATGCCTCGGAGGCTATTGATGGCGGGAAGCACTTGGATACAGTGTATATTGATTGTGCAAAGGCATTTGACAAGGTGGACCATCGGGTGTTGCTGGCTAAGCTTGTCGAGTTTGGCTTTTCTAGGAATGCTTACCTCTTCTTGAGAAGTTATCTTTCGTGTAGGCCGCACATGGTGAGAGTGGGAGGGTCATTTTCTCAGGCTTTTATGGCAACATCTGGTGTACCACAGGGTAGCAACCTGGGCCCACTGTTATTTTTAATGTTTATAAATGATTTACCTAATAGTGTTAAACATTCTGATGGTCTCTTATTTGCGGATGACTTTATAAAATATTTAAGAAAGTAACAAACAGTAATGATTGTAGTGCACTGCAAGCAGATTTAAATTCAGTAACAGAATGGTTTCAATTAAATAAAATGTTTTTAAATACTAATAAATGCTTCTTTATGTCTTATACAAATAAAATAAATCCTATTAATTTTAATTACTTTATTGATGGAGCAAAACTACAAAAAAAAGACTGAATGTAGGGATTTGGGGGTGCACTTCCAATCTGATTTGAAATTTAATACCCACTACCGCAATATTATTAATAAGGCTTTTAGGGTGCTTGGTTTTGTGATTAGAAATACAAGTCAGTTTAATAACCATAATATAATAATAAAATTGTATAATGCACTTGTTCGTCCTCATCTAGAATATGCATCTAATATATGGTCTCCTAGTGCAAATGTGCATTGTGATGCTATTGAGCGTGTTCAAAAAAGGTTTTTGAGATATTTATATGTTAGGAAAAATAACTTATATCCATATCTAATCTCTTATAGCAGTATGTTAGAAAGCTTTAAATTTCAAACTCTTCAGAAAAGAAGGCAAATTCAATCTGTGATATTTGTTTATTGTATTATCAATAATATAAAATTTAACAATTGTTCTTTGATTAATTATATACCTCTTCATGTACCAAAGATAGGATTAAGAATACAAAAGGAAAAATTCTTTCATGTCTCCATTGGTAGTCGTTCTCCAATGAATTTAATGTTAACTGAGTGCAACATACTACATAAGAATAATGACACTGACTTTTTTAATTGTACCAAGAAATTGCTATTGCAACTTATGTAGTGACCTTTAGGTTTATTCAGGTTCTTGTCTGTGCTGTCTTTGTTCTGTGTTAGTTAAGTCTGTTAAATTTCCCTTACTTAGAATTACCTTGTAGCATGTTATGTGTTTGTAAGAGTATCAATAAATAAATAAATATTAAAAAAAAATTGTAAAAATCACATTTATTCAAGATTTTCGGTGATTTTTAGTAACTAAGTTTGTAATCTTGTCTTCTCTATAGTTATAATTAGTTCCCTTAAGACAACTCCAACGGCTAATGTCCAGCTTTTATTTCAAATTGTAATAATAAAGTCCTCTAAACACCTATATGGGTCCTATAATTTGTTCCCCTAAGACAACCCCAGCGGCCGTGATTCAGCCCTTATTTTGAAATGGCCATAAATTTCACATTTTTCAAAAATTTTCGGTGATTTTTGGCGATTATTCACGCAAGACTTGAATTTTCCGCCGTTTGTGCCGTAAAGTGTTGACAACTAAAAAAAATAGTTTGACAGTTTTAGGACACCCTTTAGTTTACTGTAGTTTTATCCACACGCCTGGCCTTTTTTTACATGACATCGTTACAATAGTTGTTTTTGTTTATTGCAGATAATAGATATTAGAGACATACTCCGTGCGGTAACAATAGACCAGATGAAAGACGTCTACATCGTGCAGTGTCTTATGGAAACGGATCTTTATAAACTTCTTAAAACACAGGTAAGTGTTGATTATATAATTTTTCAGCTGGCTGTTCCTACATCCCCGTTACAATATACTAAACTGTTAATAAGTCAAGCAAAAGTGTATGACTTATGACGATTATCTTTAAAAATTCTTTATTTGTAAAATGATTTTCTTTTTATCAAAAAACAGTTAGTCCCTTTCCTTTAATTATTTTGATGCCAACTTCAATAATTTTAACTTCATATAAAAATTTATAGAGCTATTTTACGCTTTTTATCAGGTAGTTCAATTTTGTTTTGATTGAATTTTTTATATTTAACATATCCCAAAAAAAAAACAATAAAAGAAATATATACTTTTATATTTTTAATTAATTGAATTTTTTCATTATTAAATACCGACTTTAAAAGGGCTCCTTTTCACGAAGAACTTTATTCATTTAAAAACACACACATAAATGGCCCGTCGTATTTTGCTTTTCTTTACTTTTGATGAAATGTCAGCCACACGCTTTATTTCATTATGTGTGATCGCTGATAAATTGAAAGACGTCAAAAAGGGAAGCCAAAACGGCAGGATTCACAAAAGCGAAATGTTCGAAATAAATCTCTGCAACTTAATTTCCGTTAAAAAGCGTTTTGCCGGTATACTTAACACAGTGGTGCCTAACTAATTAGGGGCAATATAAAAAAATTAATAGAATTTGAAATATTAAAAGTAATTTTTTGTTGTTAGAATGAAATTTCAGTGGCGAAAAAAACACTGTTTTTCCCAAATGAAGAGAGATTATTGTGAACATGCTTAAAGGAGGTGTGCCAATGTTGCCGTTTCGTTACAATTGTACTGAATTCAATAGAGATTTAAAGAATGCAGTACTTCAGTACTACTTTTTCAAACAGTACCAAATATTGCCACACTCTTTTGAATCTGTAGCACTTTTAGTTCTTTCATTTTTATCGTTTTAAAGTACTCATGATCACTTCAATAACATGTCAGCTAATTGTGTGTTTGATCACTAATAACACAGCACGGCGTGAAATTTGTACATTGAATAAGAATAGTCATTCGCTGTACGTACAAAGCTACTTTCAGTCAGGATCAGGGGCGGATCCAGCCTCTCTCTTTGGGGGGGGGGGGGGCGGTGATATCACAAATGTACAGTATGGCAAGAAAAACAAGTTGTCAACGGGGGGGGGGGGGGGATGCAAGCAGCATACTCATTCCTAATATAAAAGACAGAATGGGTTCTATTTTCCTGAACTCAAAGGTTTCGGGAGGGGGGGGGGGGCGATCGCAAGCATACAGACTCCTATACTCTATTCAAGAACTAGAGAGAGAGAGAGTAATAAAACTGTTACCGAAACCTCTAACGTACCTGCTCCAGTGCCGCAGGTAACTGAGAACTGCCGTAAATCTAATTATATTTCATTATATTTAAATATATTTTATAAATTAACTGCAACATAAAATTTCTGATAGTTTAATTTAATTTCTGTCAGTGAGCAAAGTACAACTTACAGTTTTTTCTTAGTGATTTATCTTGTTTGCGCTTGTTTTTATATATTATTTGAGATTAGTGAGATACCCAAAAGATATGGCTTTCACCTCTATATTTATTCCAAAATCGTTAAACCAGGGGATTTTTTCGTCAACGAAAAACTTATTACGATGAATGTTTATGATGCCTTATGATATCAATATCTAGATAATAATGTTAAAAGCTCTATTGAGATATGTTCCAACATGACAGGAGTTGGAAAATCTACTATGTACTGAAGGAGAAAAAACGACTGGAATTGTTAGTACTCCCAAGCCACATTCGATCACAGGCAAACGAAAAACCTCGTTGGAAGAAGAGATGAAAACTGCAATTAAAGGGGTTGTATATACATTTTATTATGAGAAGCAGATCCCAACCATCTACAAAATTCTAACTAAAATCATTGAAGATCGCAATTTACCTGAAATTAAAAGAACTGATCTCTGGAAATTGCTCGGAGAACTTAATTGTTGCTGGGAAAAAACAGATAGAAAATCTGTTCTTATAAATCGTCCGGAAACTGTCCGTTGGAGACGTAAATATCTCTCTCAAGTAAAAGGTAGAGTTGCTAGAAATAACACAATTAATAAAATTAGTAATTTAACTAAACTTTTGAAAGATTTTTTTGAATAAAGTTACTACGGAAAATTGGGAGCAGGAACCAATTATAATTAATTTTAGCGAAGATAGTTTCACTGACTTTGATTAGGAATTAGATACGTAATGTTTACTAGTGTAAACACAATTTATTATTTAAATTTTTGTTTTTGTTGTATTTTATTGTTTAATGTTGTTTATATGTTTTTTATTTTTTTATATATTTGTATTTTAGTGTGTCCCACTCTTTAATTTTATATATATTTAATTCTAATTAGCCGTAAGTTTTTTATTATTGTGTTTGCGTCTTTTTCTTAAGCGTGTAGAATTAACATGTTTATCTTATTTTTTTGGGGCTATCGTATTTCCATATATAAAAGTAAATTAAATTAAGATATCAGTACAATAGAAATAAAAATAAGTAGGTCTAATTTTAATTACAACATAAAAAAAAGTAATTACATTTGAATCCCTTTTTAGTGTTTAATTGTAATTCTGCAGATGGTTTAAGAAATAAATAAACTGAAACGTCAAATACCCTAAAAATGTTTTTAATTAATAATAAAATGACCGATAGCCCCAAAAATATTTTATTTTTATATAAACGAATTTATTTTCTTATATATGTTTAACTTTTTGTATTTTTGACAATGGATATTTTGTAAGTATTTAAATTATAACTTAGAATTTTTTGAGAGAATAATCCTACGTTTTAGTTTATTATTATAGACCGGTATTTTTGATTATAAAATTTCTAACCCATTCCTATGAAAAATATATGTGTCTAACAAATTTTGCTAAAAACACCGGACTAAAGAACACAGGTAGTTTGCGAAGAGAAAAAGGGTAAAAAATGATTTATTACTCTCTCTAGTTCTTGAATAAACTATAGTATAAGAGGAAAAATCGGGTCCATTTTCCTACACTCAAAGATCTTGGGGGGGGGGGATCGCCCCCACGGCCCCCCCCCCCTTGGATCCGCGCCTGGTCAGGATGAAGGTACAGATAAATATAACATAACTTTAAAAAAGCTGACTATGTCGTGCGAAACATTAGAATTGTCGTCTTTTAATCTTCAAATAAGAAAACCTATACCCAAGAAAATATTAAAGAAATATATATATATA
The DNA here is from genome assembly GCA_034092305.1 of Diaprepes abbreviatus. Lineage (NCBI taxonomy): Eukaryota > Metazoa > Arthropoda > Insecta > Coleoptera > Curculionidae > Diaprepes > Diaprepes abbreviatus. The sequence goes on along the minus strand of JASJET010000236.1, from coordinate 438,471 downwards.
TATATATATATATATATATATATATATACAGCGCTGTCACCATCTGTCGGACCCGAAGTTTTTTCATATTTTAGTGCTCCGCACTTTTTAACATAAGACACGCCAATATTTTATTCTATTTTATATATACATATATATACATATATATACATATATATACATATATATATATATATATATATATATATATATATATATATATATATATATATATATCAATAATAATACTAACTTTCTTTAACCATGCACATATTCTTTGGAGGTTCCTCTTCTTGGGTATAGGTTTGTAATTTTAAAAAATAAACAACTTGTTTATGTTGATGTTTCGCCCATGATTATATGCTTTGAGGCCCGTAAGGCCGCTGACGTTTCGGTGAAATCTCATCCACCATTTTCAAAACTCACTGTACGGGGTCTATGAGCTTTTTCAAAACGTTTTTTATTACAAGATTCCTACAATAAAAAGTTAAAACAGATTTAAAAACACTCAACATTTCCTAACATAATTTCAAAAGATCGAAAAAACAATAATGTAATGAAATAAAATAAGTTTTTTAAAATAGTAACACATATACGCACCTTGAAAATTCGTCTTTCAGGTACAAGCAGACTAAATTTATTGACAAGATTTAATATATTTGTGGGTTTGTTTATTTGTTGTTGGACTTTTTATGTATTTATTTATACATGTCTGATATGAATATTGGTTTACTTCTTTATGTTATATACTGAGGGTTTAAAATTTATTGACTTTAATTATGAACTTAACAAATTAGATTGTAATATATCTGACTAAGGTTTTTTATATCTTGTTTATCATTAACAGTATGTTGTTCCTTCTTTATATGTATAATTTCTTTGACAAGTAATTTGTGAGAGTTTTGGTCTTGGGTTAAAATTTTGGTGTTTTTCTAATCAAATTCATGTTTTAAATTTAATTCGTGTTTGTGTAGAGCACTGGCATTAACCTCACCAAAATATAGATCAGAATCACTTAGAAAAGTTAGAAATATCCTTAAAGAAAACAATTTCTTAGAATCACAAATAAATAAAATCATCAAACAACGTATTTTCAAATTTTATAATAAAATACAACAAAATAAAAACCTAAAAACGAAAAACAAAATGAAGTACATTGCAATGCCATATACACAAAATTTATCTGAAAAAATTTCACATATCCTTAGAAAACATGACATCAGTGTATGCCATAAAGCTCAAAATTTGTTATCTTCACTATTTACTACTCTTAAAAGTAAAGTTCCTGTGAAAAAAAAATCTAACCTTGTGTATTCCATACCATGCCTAAATTATCCTAAGAAATACATTGGCATGACAACTCAATATTTAGAAAATAGACTTAATAGACATAAATACACGAAAAATGCATCTACTGCTCTACACAAACACGAATCAAATTTAAAACATTAATTTGATTATAAAACACCAAAATTTTAACCCAAGACCAAAACTATCACAAATTACTTGTCAAAGAAATGATACATATAAAGAAGGATAACATACTGTTAATGATAAACAAGATATAAAAAAACCTTAGTCAGATATATTACAATCTAATTTGTTACGTTAATAATTAAAGTCAATAAATTTTAAACTCTCAGTATATAACATAAAGAAAAAAACCAATATTCATATCAGACATGTATAAATAAATACATAAAAAGTCCAACAACAAATAAACCCACAAATATATCAAATCTTATCAATAAATTTAGTCTGCTTGTACCTGAAAGATGATATTACTATTTTAAAAAACTTATTTTATTTCATTACATAGTTGTTTTTTCGATCTTTTGAAATTGTGTTGGTAAATGTTGAGTGTTTTTAAATCTGTTTTTGTTATTGGAATCTTGTAATAATAAACGTTTTGAAAAAGCTCATAGACCCCGTACAGTGAACTTTGAAAATGGTGAATGAGATTTCACCGAAACGTCAGCGGCCTTACAGTCCTCAAAGGGACCCAGCACATACAAGGGATACCGAAAACCTTCAATTATACATTACTCCCATGAGAATATCGGACATAACATATATATATATATATATATATATATATATATATATATATATATATATATATATATATATATATACATATACATGTACATGTACATATACATACATACATACATACAACCACTCAAAAGTATTTGGCTACCTACATTTTTCTATTTTCTCTATTAAAATCATTTTAGGTTTCATTGTTCGTGTCTCACCGCAAAATGCGTATACAACTTATTGTTATTTACCGACTCCTGGTCATAAAACTAAATAGTGTTATCGTGGGAATTTCTTTGAAGTTAGACTTTCAAGGGACACTTTTATTTTGATGTACTTACTGGGTAATAAACATAAATAAAATTTCGACCAGAAAACAAACACTCCATACTCATTATTTTAAATGTAATATTATTTTCTGCGTTCGGTTTTTGGAACAAAATGGGTAAAATCAAGGAATATTTTCAAGAGACAAGAGGCATAATTATCGCCCTTCATAAATCCGGTAAAAGCAATCGTGGGAATTCAAGACTACAGCAGATACTAAAGTAAACTGTTGATTATATTGTTAAGAAATTTTCGATTTAAGGAACATTTAACTGCACCAAAAATAGAAGCCCAATTCAATGTGGGCCATGATAAACCTGTCAATGTATCCTACAGTCAAAAGGACTTTTCTTGTAGGATTTAAGGAATGCATAGCTGTCTCAAAACCCCTTCTTAAAACAATTAATAAAAGGAAGATACTTAATTGGACTAGAGAACACAAGAATTGGACAACTACAGACTGAGAAAAGGACCTTTGGACTTGGAAACAAAATTTGAAATTTTTGGATCCAAAAGAAGAGTTTTCGTACGGCGGCAGTCGACCGAAAGGGTGAACGAGGCATGTACTGTGGCTTCAGTGAAACACGGTGGAGGGTCTGTGATGATCTGGGGCTGTTTGGGTGGTTCTGTCGTCGAGGATCTTGTGCGAATAGAAGGAATTAAAAACAGAAGATGTTTACAAAAGCATAGAGAAGATGTAGTGCATTTTGGGATTCGTTTAATTAATCCCGGATTTATATTTCAACAAGATAATGATCCTAACCACACATCAAAGCTGTGCAAGATTTTTTTTTTAAAGGAAAACAACAACATGTGTTAAAATCATGACTTAGCCTCCGCACTCACCGGACCTGAACCCTATAGAATTATTGTGGGATCAGCTTGATAGGCAGTTACGAAAATATTGTCAAGCAAATCAGGAAGAAATTGTTTATTTTTATATCGTCTATGATATTTCAGAAGCTACAGGTACAATTTGATGTTGTTTTGTTTAGTAGTTTTTGAAATTTTTGCGAATATAGAGACATTCTTTTGTTCTTTTTATATCAGTAAGATAAAAAGAATTCTAGTGTATTTTTTAAAATTTTTTTGATTTGATTCACCGTGATTATATAAAATTCTTTTAAAAAATTGATACAAAAAATACTTTATTTAAAAAATAATGTAAAAATAATTTTCACTCCGACAAAAACAAGTTATGGGGCAAAAATGTAATTTTATTATTTAGGAACCGAAAACGGAGCATTATCATAAAAATATGCCAGTATTCCTTTATATTGAAATTGTTTTTCCGAAAAAAATTGTTTATTTCACCCAGTGTTCAATTAATTACCGTAAACTTCATGTTTCTCTTTACAAAAATATCGAAAAAAAGTTCTAGCCTGTTTAACATTAATAACGGTAATGGGGAGAACCAATTTAAATAAATGTTCTCTCGGAATAACAGCCCGGGGCAGAAGCAGCATCTAAATTGAAATTTAAATACACATGATAAACAAACAAAGGGTGCGCTCTCTACCGGCATTGATTGTGCCCCCGGAATTTTTTAAAAAGTTCAACGGTCATGTGTACCTAGTTCGTTAATAATAAATTAACGGCACCGCTGGAGTTCGACGATAAAGTTTATTTGTACTCCATTAAAAGGATTTTCAGGTATTAACACTGTTTTTTACAATAACACACAGAGAAAAATACTATGGCTAATGGTGTGAATAAACAAAAATGTTTTTGTAAAACGTTCCAAAGCCAAATTATTTTCAAGGATTGGGACACTCCCACTATACGGGGTGTCTCATTTTCGACACTTTTAGGGGGTATTAGACCGTGTCAAACTGGAATTATTCTCCGACGTTTCGTCTACAATTGCAAGATACATCTTCAGGAATTTTTACTTCACGAGATTACAACACTGAATGACTATCCAGGAGCAACAATCCGGTATTTATACCCGAATACTGCTCAGCAAACCATCGTTACAATCGATTTCGACGTGTGATGTAGACTGTAACCCGCATCTCTCTTAATATTTTTTGGATATTTACAAATTTTGATTGATTCTCTAATTTTACGTTTAAAGAAACCAGACACTAATGTTAGCACCTTAGTTTCTTTTACATTAAAAGTGTGACCTGAGCAATGCTGGTGTTCAGTTACTGCAGATTGTACAATTTATTTCTTTTTTATACATTTTTCGTGTTCCTTGAGCCTAGTGGATATAGAGATTTAGAGACTTCAAACATTGTCCAAATTTCTTACATGTGTTGAAAATTGTCCGCATGTTTGATTTTCGGAGCAATCTGGCAATCATGTCCGTGGTTCCGTATATGCAAGGTAAGACAACGCTGTCCATAGGAGATACATTTATGACATTTTGTTGAAAGTTGGGTTTTAATATTTATTACTAGAATGTCTTATATCTTCAGCACAATATCCGTTGCCTCTCAGAGCGGCCATGAGATCTCCGCTATCATCTGTGGTAGCTTACATTTTCATGGAAGCTTTCGAAGAAAACGCCTTATCTTCAGCTCCTCTAAAACCTAAATTTTGGTGCAGATATGTAGATGATACGTTCGTAGTTTGGCTTCATGGTGCACATAACCTCCATAATCTCCTGAATCATCTAAATCAACAAATCCTAGTATAAAATTCACTATGGAAACTTAATTAAATGGGCCCTTCCCTTTCTTGATGTACTAGTACAAAGGAAAGAGAATGATAAATTAGAATATTCTGCTGATGATACGGCCATTCTTGCAGAAAGCATCGGGGATCTCCAAACGTTAGTAAATCTAGTAAATAAGGCGAGCTACCGAAGAGGCCTTAAAATCAACATCTCAAAAACAAAGTGGATGCCTCTTGGAAAGATTAATGTAGATAAATGTCAACTTTGGCTCGATGAAGAGAGAATAGAGCGTGTAAACCATTTCAGATACCTTGGCAGTTGGTTGATTGTGAATGGGGACTCAGATGAAGAGATAATAGCTAGGATCGAAATATCGCGGAAGGCCTTTATGACATGGAAACCAGTTCTATGCAACAGGAACCTGTCAATGCATATTCATAAAAGGGTCCTGAGATGCTATGTATGGTCTATTCTGTTATACGGTTGCGAGACATGGACACTAAAAACCACAACGATAAACAAACTGGAAGCTTTCGAATTGTGGTGCTATCGTCGAATCCTAAAGATATCATGGGTTTCGCACACTTCCAATGAGGATGTTCTCAGAATGATGGATACAGATCGACTGCTCTTGAATATTATAAAGAGGCAGAAAACAGAATACTTCGGCCACATAATTAGAGGACCTAAATACCATCTACTTCGCCTTATAATACAAGGAAAAGTGGAAAGAAAAAGATGGATAGGCCGAAAGAAGCTTTCATGGCTACGTAACGTCAGGCAGTGGTGTGATTGCACGGTGGAGGAATTATTTCGCGCGGCAGCCGATAGAGAAAAATTTTAGGAAATTGTAAACATGATGACCACCAACGTCTGAACACGGACGTGGCACCTAAAGAAGAAGAAGTATACAAAAAACCAACACATACAAATCGATATCTCAATGCAACGTCACACCATCATCCTTCTCAAAAACAATCCGTCATAAACTCTTTGGAACATAGAGCACTTTCAATATGTGACGAACAATCAATGAAATCAGAAACGGAAAAACTGACTAATGCTCTGAGAGACAACGGATATTGCGCTGAAGATATAAGACGTTCTATTAATAAATATAAAAACCTAACTGCTCAACAAAATGTCGTAAATGAACCTCCTATGGAATGTGTTATCTTACCTTACATACACGAAACCACCGACAAGATTGCCAGATTGTTCCGAAAATCAAACATTCGGACAATTTTCAACACATGTAAGAAAGTTGGACAATGTTTGAAGTCTCCAAGACACAATTCCATTGCAAACAGAGGGCGTTTACAAGATACTTTGCTCTTGTGGTAAAGTGTATGTAGGTGAAACAGGACGGTCAATATCCACTAGGCTTAAGGAACATGAAAGATGTATAAAAAAGAAATAAATTGTACAATCTGCAGTAGCTGAACACCAGCATTGCTCAGATCACACTTTTAATGTAAAAGAAACTAACGCGCTAGCACCAGTGTCTGGTTTCTTTAAACGTAAAATTGGAGAATCAATCGAAATTTGTAAATATCCAAATAATATTAATAGAAACGGAGGGCGTTTTCAAGATATCTTGCTCTTGTTGTAAAGTGTATGTAGATGAAACAGGGCGGTCTATATCCACTAGGCTTAAGAAATATGAAAGATGTATAAAAAAGAAACAAATAGTACAATCTGCAGTAGCTGAACAACAGCATTGCTCAGGTCACACTTTTAATGTAAAAGAAACTAAGGCGCTAGCATCAGTGCCTGGTTTCTTTAAACGTAAAATTAGAGAATCAATCGAAATTTGTAAATATCCGAATAATATTAATAGAGATGTGTCTATATCACACGTGGAAATCGATTGTAACGTGGCGTTTGCTCCCCGATAGTCATTCAGTATTCTAATCTCGTGAAGTAAAGGTACCTGAAGATGCCTCGTGCAATCGTAGGCGAAACGTCGGATAATAATTTCATTATGACACGGTTTAAAACCCAAGAACCATGATTTTTATATAGCGTTGCGGTTTTCACTTTAGTGTCCTACTTTTTAACGAAACGAAATATTCCGGTGTTAAATTTATCATAGCCCTCTTAATTTTTAATCTACAGGGTGATTTTGAAAATCTTCGTTTTTTGGACACATCTCGTATTTTCGTTTTGCTGATTTTTAAAGAGTTTTTTACGTAGAGTTCAGTGGTGCAGTCAGTTTTTTTTTCCTAAAAAGTTTCGTTTTTGAGATATTAACCAACCTTATGATGTTTTACACGGGACATCCTGTATATTTTTTTAAATATTGATTAAGTGTAATTTAGACTTTTTAAAAATATGTAATGTGATTATTTTATTTTGAAAAACAAGGTTAGAATTCGATATTTTCAATAATTTACTTTATTTGTAACAGTAGGCCATGGCCAATTTATAAGAAACAAATGCAAAACTTTGACAATAATTATACCAAAGATTAGACACTTTAAAAGTTGATTTTAATGTTTTTCTATATTTTCAATTGTAAACACTTAATTATTATTACATTTTTTGCTTTAAACAACACTGTTATAAAATCAGAATATTTAAACTTTATTGCAAAGAAACAAGAACATTATTTTATAAAACTAAAGTAACAAAAACAAAAAGAAACACTGAAACTTTAAAAAAAAAGCCAAGAGCTTTTTTAAAGATAGTTTTCAAAATGATGGTCATTTTCTCGAATGCAATATCGGCACAGTTTTGTTATTCTTCTAATTGCATTTAAAAGAATCATAGGTCTATTATGAAGAGTTTGGAAGGCCAAACCAATTGCCTCACGAAATTCCGCTATAGATTCATGTAGTGTCTTATGCACTTGATTTTGCATAAAATCCCACAAAAAAAAAACAAAACAGAAAGATCAGATCGTGGAGACATCTCACTGACTCGTTGATACCAGAAATGTCCTTAGTAGCCCAGAGTTGTGGCTCGGGTTACCGTCTTGTTGAAGATAAATGGAATTGAAATGGGCCAATGGAACATTTTCAAGCAATTCTGGAATAATTTCCTCAAGGATTTCTAGGTATCTACATGCTGTAGGCTATGCGTGGCCCAAAATGAAACACAAGACCCCAACCCCAAAGCGCCTTTGTTGTGCCTTTTCGAAAATTAAATGGTGATTTTCTGCAGTCCAGTGCTTCGGGTTGCGATGATTAAAAATTCCAGCACTTGAAAAATAACATTCGTCAGACCAGATGACAGATCTGCCAAAAGATTCGTTGGTGCGGATTTGTTCTAAATACCATTGACAAAATGTTACTCGTTGCTCATCATCTCCGGTGTGTAAATGTTGGTGGGTCATGACCTACTGTTACACATAAAGTAAATTATTAAAAATATCGAATTCGGACCTTGTTTTTCAAAATAAAATAAACACATTATATATTTTTGAAAAGCTTAAATTATACTTAATCAATATATAAAGTAATATACAGGGTGTCCTGTTTAAAAAATCATAAGTTGGGTTAATATCGCAAAAAACTAAACGTTTTAGAAAAAATGCCTGCCCCACTGAACTCTGCGTAAAAAACTCTTTAAAAATCAGTTTTTATCTTTTTGATAAATTAACGCATAAAGGAAATACGAGATGTGCCTAAAAAATGAAGACTTTCAAAACTACCCTGTAAATTAAAAATTAAAGCATCACGCCCACTGGTTCGGTTCGGTTCAGACCGCTCGGCTCCGTACAATCGGTCAGTTTTGGTTTACACGTAAATAAATGAGAGCCCGCTCACTGGTTCCGACCGGCCAGAACGCTTCAGCGCTTTCAGCATCGGAACCAGTTAGCGGGCTCTCATTTATTTACGTGTAAACCAAAACTGGCCGATTGTGCGGAGCCGAGCGGTCTGAACCGAACCGAACCAGTGGGCGCGCTGCTTAAGAGAGCTATTATAAATTTGTCACCGGAATCTTTCATTTTGCTGACATTAAATTGAAAACCGCAACACTTTATCTTTGATAATAACTTCAATACCCCCTAAAAGTGTCGAAAATGGGACACCCCGTACATGTATATTTTATCGGAAGTTATCCCAACCTCACGAAAATCATCGGGAATCCCGCGGCTTTATTAGCATTTATTCGAAATTACGCTGTGACTAAGTTAGTGGGAGACTGTATAAGTTCGTGAACATTGTCACGGAGTTGTTATTTCACTAAAAATTATCAAAAAAAAAAATTAATCAAGTTATCTTTTATATAATTAAGAATATAATTTAAAAAGTAAAATTAGAGGTATTTCAATTTTCGGCCAGAAAAAATTGAAAATTTTCTGTGTATTTTATCATGTACGAGAGTACACGTTTATATTTCGGAAATAAAAAACAAAAGCAAATATTAATCGTTGAAAATGATTTTATTGTTTTTCAAAATATTCTTTCTTCACTATGATTTGCATAGGTTTGAACCAATCTTAAAAGTGTTTTTGCGACGGCAAAGGTACTCTTCTCAATCGCCTTTTCTGGTTTAGAAAATTCTTGACCACGCAGTTTGGTCTTTATTCGGAAACAAAAACAAATCACTAGGTGCCAGATTAGGGTTGCATGACGGATAACCTATTAATTCCAAGTTTTGAGTGCTCAAAAAATCATTTGGTCGATACCACCGTAATAAGACAGTGGAAAGAGCTTCATTTTTTCAAAAAATTTAGTCGATACGTTAATGTAGGCAAAGAAAAAAATTACTTAATTCCTAATTTTATCGCAATTGTTTTTGTTTAATTTCCACTATATTTTGTAGTTTAGAAAACACATAACGCGTTTCGCTCCGACCCTCAAAAATTGCATTGCGGGGACATAGTGATATTTACTATACTTATTTAGCTATTTTCCCTCTCTTTACTCCTCCTCTCTTTCTTCTTATCCCTTTTTCCTCTGCTCCAACTAAATATCCTTTAAAATAAACCCGAAAAGTGAAAGGTTGTTTTTTCCTCCCACATCTTTTAAGTAGAAGAATTTTAATTTTTTTTAACGACATAAAATTAAGTATCGATTTTTTTTCATTATTCTATTTTAAAAATCTTTATTGTTTCTGAATTTCCAATGCCAACCTTTATTATTGTATGTTAGATTTCGATTTTCAGTAAATACATCCCATAAGCATGTTTTGAATATTGAATCGAATTTGTTGTCCTCTTTAAATTATTAAATATAAACAAGTATGATTATTTTACTCAATTTACATAGGCCAAAAACCTTTGGTCGCTGACCCTTTAGAAAACCAATGGATTTTATTAAATAACAGTAGATCTTATAAATAAAATGGGTAAAATTTTAATTGGAAACCTCAAACACGAACTTCGTTTAAATTTTATTTTTAGAATAATATGGAAAATAAACCTCCGTAATAAATATTGCTAATAACTTTTCCGCAATATGCGTTTAAAATATTTTGCATTTATCAGATCGACAAAGGAGGTAATTTCTCTTTGTTGTGTGAAAAAACTCTATTTTTATATATACAAAGAATAAACTTCATCCAGTTTCATTAGTTATTGACTGTAAACATTTGAATTAATCATCCTGTCACTTGGAAGCAGCTCAAAATACCTTTTCTAGGGAGTTTTTAGGGCCTAGATTTATGAAATCTTTTTAATTAAAAATTAATTTCTTAAAATTCAAGATAGCGTATTTACTACTAATTAAATATTTGTCTAGTACAATTTCATTCAAAAATGGAGAATTTTCAGAAACAAAGAATTTTTTGTTGTTCAATTTAGTGTGGTTTACAACTTTGGATTAAAATAGATACTTTTTGCGACCTTAGAAATCTTGCGAGGTACACTACACATCTCCTTTAGTACTTAGTTCAAATAATTTATGAATATCATAATGAATTTAAAACTATACATCAAAAAATAAATCTTTTATAAAAAATTAAACTTACTTTTAAAAGAGCGCTAAAAGCGAAAATTTTCAATATAAATTTTGAAATCGGTGCCAAATCATTACTCAATAAACAAAAAACTACTAATACGAGATACAAACGAACTATCTACAATAAAAAAGCAAAAACAAATAAAGTATTTTTCAATCTTTTTATGTTAATCGCATTTTCTCAAATATTAATATGACGTCGACTTCAAAACTTTCAATTTCGTATAAAAATTTTAACTGTTATTATTCGCTTTTTTAGAAGTTGGTTCTATTTTTCTATAAAAATTTTATTTTATTTCTCAAAGTCATAAAATCGATTAAGTTACCGAGTAACTAAAAGGTTTATTTTCAGCAGGGTTTTATAAACATAACAGGAAGTTTTTTCTGATAACATGTTTTACCGTCAAACAAGGTTAAAAAAGAAAAATTCCACCTAGGGGATATTTTTGTATTCGTAACACATATTGTGCTTCAGCGAAACAACGTTTATAAAAATGCTTACAGGCCTAAAAAAAGGGGGAGCTTGTTCTCTTGCGAGTTTGTTAAGTTTAAAATAATACACTGTGTTGATTCTGCAGTCGGTTCCTTTGGGAATCATTTTTTGAATACTTGTAAATAAAACACTGTTTGTATTTTTGGTTTTTTCGATGATTTAATAGAGTTTAATTCTACATATATATATATATATATATATATATATATATATATATATATATATATATATATATATATATATATATGCTTTATTGTTTATCCGGGAGTTCATCCGTTCGTCATTGTTTCCTGTTGAAGGATCTTGATCTAAAAAAAGGGGGAGCTTGTTCTCTTGCGAGTTTGTTAAGTTTAAAATAATACACTGTGTTGATTCTGCAGTCGGTTCCTTTGGGAATCATTTTTTGAATACTTGTAAATAAAACACTGTTTGTATTTTTGGTTTTTTCGATGATTTAATAGAGTTTAATTCTACATATATATATATATATATATATATATATATATATATATATATATATATATATATATATATATATATATATATATATATATGCTTTATTGTTTATCCGGGAGTTCATCCGTTCGTCATTGTTTCCTGTTGAAGGATCTTGCAGACGTTTCGCCAAGGTCGCACTTGGCATTTTCAGTGCGTACTGATCGAAGTTTGGGAGTTGGAAAGTTCACTTTCCAGAGGACAGCAGTGGACACCTCCTGAGATTCCTAGGTGGAATTTTAAAATTAAAACCAGCCAATATATCAGGGGACATTATTAAATTATTTATTACCTTATAGAAAAAAAGAAGTTCAAAATATCGTCTGTAGTCCTCCAGTTTGATAACACTCCCTTACCTCATCAACGTCAAGGTGCAGCCCTCTCTGCGCCAATCTATACCCTGGATATTTTTAAAAAATTTACCTGAACAGCCTCGAAACGTTTTTTATGTATATCAAAGTATGGGCTCCAAATCAAACTACAGTATTCCATTATTGACCTTACGTAACTCACAAACAACGAAGAAACACCACATAGATTATTAAAATCCTTGGACATTCTTACCACCATACCCAACATACGGTGGCCCCTCTTAATGATTGCATCATAATGATCAACATAACGAAGTCTGCCATCTAGAAATAATCCCAAATCTTTAACTACATTCACCCACTTCATTTCTGTACTCGACTTCGTTCACGCTCTTGTTGGGACTGAATATAATATATGAGCACTTAGCAATATTCAGCTTGAGGTTAGTTTTCAAGCACCATGTTTCTAAAATATTTAAGTCCCTCTGAAGCAATTCACAATCTTTACTGGACTCTACTGCTCTAAAAAGTTTCAAATCATCCGCAAACAGGATATATATATATATATATATATATATATATATATATATATATATATATATATATATATGTAATCGAAGGTTTTCGGGCATCCCGTGTATGTGCTGAGTCCCTCTCAGGACTGTAAGGCAGCTGACGTTTCGATGAAATCTCATTCACCATTTTCAAAGCTCACTGTATAGCGTCTACAAGCCAACTGACAGTTCGCTTTGAAAATGGTGAATGAGATTTCACCGAAACGTCAGCTGCCTTACAGTCCTGAGAGGGACTCTGCACATACACGGGATGCCCGAAAACCTTCGATTACACATCACACCCGTGAAAATATCCGACATAACATATATATATATATATATATATATATATATATATATATATATATATATATATATAATTTCGCCTTCTCAACAATGTTTATATAATGTAATGGATTTTTAACTAATAGTTCATTTATTTTCAGAGACTGAGTAACGACCACATATGTTACTTCCTATATCAGATTCTTCGAGGATTAAAGTACATACATTCCGCGAATGTACTTCACAGGGACTTGAAACCCAGCAACCTACTTCTTAACACGACCTGTGACCTCAAAGTAAGTACATACTCAAATATTTAAACTTCGGCGTTACTTTTATATTAAATCGTTGAGGTCATAAAGGTGCGCTTTAGAGAGTTTCGTCCATTTTCGGTTCGATCGATCATTACACAATTAATTTTATTCACGTCTAGTTATTAGTTGTATAAAACTTCGAGGTGTCAGTTGTTAAAACATTAAAACGTAGCAAAGTAATTATATACAACAAAGTAAAGGGTGTTTTTTAGAAGAAACTATTTCTAATGATTGTAAATTTGATAGTTGACATTTGATTTGTAATCAGTATATTTTCCCATTTCACTATGAATAGACTTACGCCAGAACAACGCTTGCAAATTGTGCATATTTATTTTGATAATTGTTACGGTTCAATTTGGTTGGTTTTAAATTATGCTTCAATATCACTAGGTAAAAATTAGTTTTGAGCTGAAATCTTTTAATAAATAAAAAAGCTATGCAGGATCGTTTTAACAGTAATTATTTTAAAGTTCCTTACCCGATTCTCTGGGGTCAGACTGATTCCTTCGTTGACCCGTGCAAACTGCCTAAAATTCCTGTCTCCAGGTTTATCCCGATAAAAAACCATAACCGCCAACCTGGCACAAGTATGGTACACCAAACCTAAACAAAATTACCGGGATATTTTTCGACTTTCCATCTCAGAATCCCAAAAATTTGGCAACTAAAAATTGAGATGGAAGTCTGCAGCTGCTTCGGCAAAGTGAAAAATCAAGGCAAAACGGCCTCCATTTATAACCATGGCCCTGCTTGCGCACTAATTGACTTCCGTTAGGCGCGTTCAATTACCACGTGTAAAATGACAGCTCAAAAAGAAAGACACTGGGCAACAACAATCGGCTGAAATGCATTCATTAGTTAAGCCAATTCGTTAATCATTAGCATTTCCCTCTCAAAACAAGAATAATAAATCTAATAAGTATTCTAGTAGTTATTTTTAAATTCAAGAAATATAAATTAATACATAAATAGAAAATTCCTGATTTCTGTAACCCAATATACATAAAATCCCATCAAATACAAATATAAATGGACGGAAAAAAATTATCTGAGTACAAAAAAAGTAGCAATAAGTTTGATATTGATAAGAAAATACCTAAGCACAGTGTAGTGAAATACCAAAGTAAAGGACAAAATAATGGCAAATTAAATTAATCGAAACTATATTTGATGAAATGCTTTCCTGGGAAATACTTAGGAAAAATGATAATGTGTTGCCCATAACGACAGTATTTGTAAAATAAGGTTAAATTGGCCATAGTGAGCTTAAGCACAAAATTGAACCGTAACAGAATCATGGTGCTGTCGAACGTAGTGTTGAGGAGAATCCAAATGAGTGGTGCACAACAATTGAAGCTTTGCCCATCCACTTTGTGGAAAATTTTGCGGAAAGAAAATTTTGTTCAGGGATGAGGCTCATTTTTTGGTTGAATGGCTACGTTAATAAACAGAATTGCCGATTTTGGAGCTTAGAAAACCCAGAAGCCTTTATTGAGACGACCTTACCTCCATCAGTAGTCACTGTTTGGTGTGCTTTATGGGCAGGTGGAATCATTGGCCATATTTCTTTAAAGATGTTGCCGACCAGAATGTTTCCGTCAATGAAGAGCATTATAGAGCTATGATTGCTGACTTCTTGCTTCCTCAGTTGAATGGTATTGATGTGACAGTGCTTTGGTTTCAACAAGATGGCGCAAACATGCCACACCGCGCGGGACACCATCAATTTATTGAGGGAAATATTAAATGAGGGCATAGTTTCGCGTAATGGACCAGTAAACTGGATGGATTACTTTCTTTGGAGATATGTAAAATCACTAGTTTACGCCGATATACCACAGATGTTGGTCCACTTGGAAGCCAAATTTTGTCGCGTAATTGCTGATATTCGACCCCAGTTGCTCGATAAAAGGGTGAAAAATTGGACTTCCCAATTGCGTTTCATTCGAGCCAGCCGTCGAGCTCATATGCCTGAAATCATATTTAAACACTAATGGCATAAAATTATTTTTTAAATAAAGCCAAAACCATAGCTATTAACATTATTTATACGCGTTTTATTTCATTTTTAAATTGTATTCCTCTAAAAAAAACAGCCTTTATTTGTGTACAGAGAACTGCAGCCGAGCTACAGTGTTTTCTTATTTTTCAACCAACGGTTTTAAAAAATTACAGGGTGTATAAGAGAAAATTTCTTTTATTATTGGGAAGAAAATGTTTCTAATGCTCCTTGTAGCAACGGAAGTTTTAAAATTAAATATTAAATGAATAACATTTTCTGATCTGACACCTAATTTGAATTTTTTCGCAAATCGAGGTAAAATGTTCAATGGTTACGTATTTGGTCTGAGAACCTATGAATCTTCGAAATATGATTATTTAGTATGTGAAAAACGACCTTGAATTTATTCAATATTTTTTATCGGGGGTTTTTGCAACTATAAAATTAGCCACTAGGAGTCGTCCATGAATCTCGTGATGGGTTTTTCGGAATTTTTGAACCCTCCACCCCTTCACGTGATGGAACAGGATTTGTTACCACCTCCCTCCTGGAGGTTGAGTTAAATTTGGTGCGATGTGAATGTGTTGATGCATGGCTTGTTGACTGTAGAGTGATTTATCTTATCCCCAATACGTGATTATTTCACTGCAATTATATTTTTTTAATAAAATTACTTTCGATTGTATTCAACAAATTTCATTTTCAATTTATTATATATAATTTATTAGAAAGATATAGAAAATCTTATAGTACGAAATATAACCTGACTGGTTTCAAAACCATATATATATATATATATATATATATATATATATATATATATATATATATATATATATATATATATATATATATATATATATATTGCTCTACTGCAGTTAATATATCTCACAAAATTTTTACAATTTTGCAATCCTAAAAAAATATTCCCGGAGTATGTAACAGAATAACGCAAACTTTATTATGTCATCACAAAGTTGTAAATGGGACACCATAACACAATGGACTAGAATATCCTATAATCTAGGTCTTGTTCAATGTGTTAAAATATCTAGACGCTGATCCGTCTCTGTTTGTCTAATCTTACTGATATGCAAAACATATGTATAAAAATAAAAATAATTTTTGATGTTTACAAATTAAAAATTCAAATGCAAACGTGAAATATGCCTCGACTTAAGTAAAACCTTATCTTACGAAAGGGGATGTGGGATAATTTTATCTTTTTTGTGTTTATTTTATAAGTCATTTCTAATTTTGACCTCGGATGGTTACGAAAAATGTCTCCTATTTAAATTAAAATACACATGATTATAACATTACATGTATTTTTGAAGTAATTGCACTATACGTTGTAATCTTAACGTAAGATAGACATTTTATATTTAATTTATAGCCTGTAGATTGATAATCTATAAGTTAAGTGAATTTTATGAACGCGCACAAAATTTGAAAAACTAGGAGGATTTACCTTGAGATTCAGTGACGTCACAGAGTGGAGTGTAGGGAGGTATGGGATGAAAGCATAGGAAGATTACAATGCTGCAATCCCTTAAATAACAAAATACATATATCGTTTTCAAAGTCCCTCAAATAAATAAGAGAACGTAAAATATCTCAAGGAAATATTATTTTGTGTTGTATTATAAGCAAATAAAACATTTTTAAAAGTTATTATGCGATTATAAATGATATTGAATGATGTTTAACAACAGTGAATACATTTTGTATTGCGAATTTTTTGCCTGTAAACGCCTGTCCACATTTTAACCCTTCTACGGGACGTGTCAACGCGTTACTTGTCAATGATACCCTCTTGGTTAATGAATATGATCAAATCTCCGCCTATAATAGCGACATTCAGATGGACTGTCAAATTTATAAAAAATAATGTTCCGAGAAATGATATAGACTTATTGTACTGAGAGAGCTTGTCTATTTGACACGCAAATGACGAAAAATCCACATCGATCACCGCATTCGAGAGAAAAGGCTTCATCCTACACACCTGTCGGTCGTTCGCTTTTGGCGCATGCGTACTTCTTCTGTAGAAGCATCAGTCCCGTTATCTTATAACCACACCTCTTAATTATTGGACCTAGATAATTTTTATCCCTACTTTTACTATATTTAAGAATTTTAAAAAACGTGAAATGCCTATCTATGATTTTTCAAAATAATAATAATAATAAATGTTATTTCTAAATATTCAAATACATATTACATGATAATGTAATAATTAACAATATTTAGAAAAAGCGAAGTTCGGATGAGGCATCCTGGTGTACCTCCCTGATCATACTCAACCCATGAGTTATTAAAATTTTTGTTACCTTATACTAATTATATGGCTCACGTTAAGCGAAGATGGTAAGGAAATTAAAATAAAAGTATTTATACAAAAACAGAAAAAATAATACAGATACAGAAGAAATGATCAACGCTTACTCGTTATAAATTTAATATAAATTATATTAAAGGCAAATTGTGAAAGCCTTTTTAATTTATTGGGAAAAGAATTGTAAAATTTGGCAATGTTATATGAAAAGGTACGTTCAAATATTGCAGTTCGATGATACGATGGTGTCATTATACTTTTAAATCTAATATTGATATTATGAACATAGGTTCTAAATACAGTACGTTTATATAAATTTGTTGAACATTTTAGAGAGAGAATTTTATAAAGAGGACGTGTAAGATGTAAATCTCTTAGCTCAAAATTTTGGTACCTATTTCCAATACTCAGATATGTCATAATTGCAATATTGGAACAGAATTCATTTTTTAATTTTTTTTATTAATTTGGTAATGTGGCTTTTATGTTGGTTTATCTTAAACGAATTTAAAAATATATCCGTATTATTTTTAGATTTGTGACTTCGGCTTGGCAAGAGTGGCAGATCCAGATCATGATCACACAGGGTTTCTCACAGAGTATGTAGCAACTAGATGGTACCGAGCGCCGGAAATTATGCTCAACTCCAAGGTATGTCCATGTTGTTTTTTATGAATATAGGGTCTTCAGTCATGAATGGAGCGTAGAATAATTATAGATTTTAACTGTATTTTCCATTCAATTTACCATTAAACCAAATATGCCTTAGTAAAATATTGTTTGTTAAATATACAAAACATATTTAAATTTAGTTTTCAATTTTTATAAATATCTGAAGAACAATTAACTTTAACGAATTTAACGAGAATTATCTTTACCAGTTTTTTATGATTTGTCAGAATGCTGCTTATTAGATTTTAACTGATATTTTTTTTTTGTTTAAGTTTGTCAGGCTCTCATCCATATTCTTCTATGTATTACAACATTCAACAGACCATCACAAATTTTATTTTTTATTACAGGGCTATACTAAATCTATCGATATTTGGTCAGTAGGATGCATATTGGCAGAAATGTTAGCAAATAGACCAATATTTCCTGGAAAACATTACCTAGATCAGCTGAACCATATCTTAGGAGTACTTGGGTCACCGTCCCAGGATGATCTAAATTGTATTATTAATGAAAAGGTAAGTATTCATTAATTACAAATTGCACGTTGGTAAATTTCAGTTAAGATTGCCATCACACTAATTTAATTTAATAAAATGTTACACAACTTATGCAAAAAATTTTACTTCTATGTTTTTAAGGTTGTAATACTATAGTGTTTATCAAAAACGATTTGTTTAAAATTCTGAACATAAGTTCAAAAATGGCATGTTTCTTAACTCGCTGTCCTGTGCCTATTTTAGAAAAGGTGACTATGAGGGTATGGCCAAATATAGATCAGTATCAGTGGTCCCTATATTTGGGAAGATCTTTGAAGTTGAGCATTATTAAATATGGTGTTCTATGAGCCTCTCTATTGAGTCCCAGTTTACTTTTGTTATATATCAGTGATATACCCACATGTATCCAAGAATGTAAGATGATACTATTTGAGGATTATACCATGGTAGTTAAGAGTGCCGATAAATGGCAAAGCCTTTTTTATTGCTTCCTCTGCAGTTTACATTCAATCCAGTAAATTATTTGAGGGTTGATCTCAAATTGACTCGGGAAGAACACTGTATCCAGTTGGCCAGGAAGTTAAGTCAGATTACTTTTGTTTTTAGGAATCTCAGAAACAGTAATTCTGATGCTGCTTTAATGAATGCTTATTATGCATATACATAATTCATATGCCATATACTGAACAGTACCATCAGTCATATAATACCAGAAAAAAACAAGACCTTATCATCAAATACTCCTGTATTGCAAGGGTCAGAATCATTTTGGTATATAATTCTTTAATGTATTCTTTGATTAGATAAGGTTTCTTCCATTTTGACGCTCTAAGCGCAACCTTTCTGAGTAATTACGACGAATCGCTTTTTACAGCTTTAATGAATATTTGTATTGCAAAATTAAAGACACTGAAATACAGTCTTAACTATTTCTTGTTTTATTATAGCGACTATTTTAAGTTTAAACTTTTGTAATAATTAATTTTATTTTATATTTTGACATGTGGTAATGCTGTATGATATATATAGTCATAAATAAAGATTGTTTGTACAAAAGATGTCGATTGTTAGAAACGAATACTCCTCTCGTTAAAGAAAAGGTTTGTTTTGCCGTACAAAGATATGCTACTCCATATATTCAAGACATGAGATCCCTTCAATGTCCAGGCCGTTTCACGTCTGATCACTGTAGATAACCGCAACCCGGCGCGATAATACTTGGATGGGTGACCTTTTAGTAAGAGTGCATGACCGTGTTTCGGAATCCACGTTAAACTGTTGGTCTAGTCGTCAAATGGTCTCCGTTATTGAAGCGACTTTAATCTAAAAGCAATAAAGTAACAAACCATAGCATACGAGATTTACCACCGTAACTAACTCGTTATATACAAAATTGGGAATGCTGATCTCCAGTAGACTCGTTCTCTTCCGTCACCGACATGGAGATATAATCTGGTCTTGCCAGAAAAGAAATCGCCCCCCCCCCCCCCCCACTGGTTAATTGTTCAATCAAGATGTTCTCATGCAAATTGAAGTCTTTTTTACCGTTGAGGTGTGGTAAGTTTTAGACCAGATAGGGGTCTAATCACACATACTGGACAATATCTTAACCATAGTTCTAATCATTCTGTTGTAACAAAACGGGGAATCATACGCAACCTCTATAATCGCGCTATATCTATATGCTATAATGCCGATTCATTGGAAAAAGAGGCAGCAGACATTAAATCCGATTTACAACAGAATGATTACCCTTTAAAATTAATTGACGATGTTATAAATAACTTTAGATCAACGACCACTGGACAGCAAGAAACCACATTCTTTCTTCACAGTTCCGTACATTATGGGAACTTCGGAGAAAATAAGATGAATTGTCAGTAATTATAATATAAAAACAGCCTTTAAATCAGGAAATAGACTGAGCTTATTTAACAAAAACAAAACTAAAAATAACTGATAAGAAAGAATGTGTTCACAAAGTTTCATGCGAGTGTGGTGAAATGTATATTGGAGAAACCAAACGACTACTAGAAGTTAGAATTAAGAACATAAAACTGATACACAAAAGGGGAAACATCGAGATCAAGTGATGCAGAACACTCCTGGGATAAACAACACCATATAAAATATGTGAAACCCAACATGAAAAAAAGAAAATTTATAGAATGGAATAATGGAATATTCAGTAAACCCAGTGTTGAGATACCTAATCTTTGGCAACCACTACTTTGTAACATCAGATCATTGAAATGTGTACAGTGAAGCGAAACTTCGCGCTGCAGTGGACCCAGTCCCTAACCTTAAGACAAAACATAAAGTTTATACTTAATAACGATTAGAGATACAACCTAATCGAAACGTTGTACAAATAAACAAAACTAAGACAATGGAAGTTCGACAACTACATTTTAGTCAATATTATTGTTTGTTGCGGAATATTTTGCCGAACATCTCTGATACCTTTGAAGAGTTCATATTTTGATCATGAAATTTCTGATCGAAGATTTTCGACCGTGTTGAAATTAGATGACTACGTTGACCAATGCATAACATTGATTTCTTTGTTCTATAGCCATTCACTCATTAGTTGTTCGTTGGCTTCTTGTAGAAACTTGCAGACGTTTCTCCAAAATGTCATTTGGCATCTTTGGTGCTTGCTGGTCGAAGTTACTGTAAATAACACAAAGAGGGTTCATGTATCAAAAGTTTTTGAGTACGTATACTGTCTAAAATGTCAAACTTTCCCATAATAACGCCAATAGCTGCCGGTTTCCGAAATATAAACAGCTACCAATGTATCTTAATTCTCACAACATGTAAATGGTCCGAAATTACTGTCGAAAAAATCAAAATACAGAGCAAATAACTGTTGTTATAATTTTGTTCAATACTGTAGTTTTTGTCGCGCTTTGGAGTTAACACCAATTTTTTTTTACTGAGCAGGCAGCACTTTACACAAAACAAGTTCAAAACTTTAGAAAAAACGTCCAACCCACAAAACAAAAACATATTACCCTTGACATGTAGGTATGTTAAATGAAGTTTAAAACAATTACCGAAACTCATTTCCAAGAGAAGCTGAGAAGTTACTCGCTTTTAATCCTTTCCGCACACAAGCGAGAAAATTTCGCCTTAGGCTGCGGGGTTGACCCTATTACGAATTCTCGTCTTTATTATATTACAAATATATTGGCCCCATTTCTCAGGAATATATTTTTTGTTGTAATATCTATAGTAATGAAATTGTTAACTAGCGAGTAGGGCTCTTATCTTATAACAATTAATTGTCGTTAAATTGATTTTAAATAGAGGTAATTTTAAACTAATTAAATCAACGGAATATTTATTCTTACCAAAAGTTGATCTTTGTCCCTTAACTTAAGATCAATATAAAATAAGATTAATACATTAAAAATCATATCATATGATAAGAAGCGGCCGAAACTAGAGCTACAATAATGCCGAGATTATAAATAATATTGGGAAAATATGTACTAGGCTGGTTTGAAAAATCCTTCCAAAGTCAGCGAGATGGCACTACTGGTGCGTATCGAGGTTTTTTCCAGTTAGTAGCATCTCTTGGAAGAACACACACCAAGTTTCAGCCGGCTCGGTCTATTTCTTTGTGTTTTACATTCGTTTGAATCGAGGAAGTCGAGTGATTCTCCAAAATGGACGAAAAAGAATTTCGTGTGTTCATTAAACATTATTTTATGAAAGGCAGAACGCCTCAGGGGGCTAAACAGAAGCTTGATAAACATTATGGTGAGTGTGCACATTCGATTAGACCAGTTTATAAGTGGTTTCGAAATTCCCGAAGTGGCCATATGAGCACAATAGACGCTGAACGTTCTGGACGCCCTATTGAGATTACTACTCCAGATATCATTGAAAAAATCCATGATATGGTGACAGATGACAGATGAGTGAAGGTACGTGAGATTGCTAGTACTGTGGGCATCTCGAATGATCGGGTACATATTTTACACCAACATTTGGACATGAAAAAGCTATCAGCAAGATGGGTGCCGCGATTGCTCACAAAAACGAAATCGGGTGAAGTGTTGCAAGAACGGTGTGCAGCTGTTACAGCGAAATCCTCAGGACTTTAAGCGTCATTTCGTCATTGTGGATGAAAGATAGATACATCACTATACTCCTGAGGCCAAAGAACAATCTAAACAAGGGGGAATCTGCACCAAAAAGGCGAAGACCTTTCTTCGACTGCCTTTTGGGATTTGCAAGGTGTACTCTTCATCGACTATCTGGAAAAGGGTAAAACTATTACAGGTGAATATTATTCATCGTTATTGGACCGTTTGAAAACCGAGCTGCAAGAAAAACGTCCACGATTGGCCTAAAAAAGTCCTTTTCCTTCACGACAACGCACTACCCTACGCCTCTGCAGTTGTGAGCCCAAAATTAATGGAAATAGGATTCCAACTCGTTTCCCATCCCCCCTATTCTCCAGACTTGACTCCCTCGGACTATTGTTTGTTCCCCAATATGAAGAAATGGCTGGCGGGAAAAAGATTCAAACGAGGAGGTGATTGTAGAAACGAATGGCTATTTTACAGTCTTAGACCAGTCGTATTATTCGGAAGGGATCAACAAACTAGAGCAGCGTTGGACGAAGTTTATAAACCTAAAAGGAGACTATGTTGAAAAATAAAAAAGGTTTACCCAAAAAAATTAAATAATTTTAATTTTTACACGGACTTTTCAGACGACCCTCGTATTTTGAATCTATTGTAATGCGTTAAAAATTTGAAACGGAAAACTCGGGGAATTAAAAAAAAATTAATATTTAGAGTTATTACAAAAGATGAAGGAATTGGAATATATCCTCCAAGACTATGGGAAACAAATTATTAGATGCCTGATTACCCTCGAGAAGACCTAGGAAAAATTCTTTACTATCTGCAAAAAAAAAATCGTAAAAATTCAGGCCAACCGAACAGAAACTGGTAATTTAGAGGACAAATCGAAGTATAATTTATTTAGTTCCCGTTATTGAAAGGCTTATTCCGAAATATACAAATCCTATTATAAAGCGGATCTACCATATTTTCCTATTTTAATGATATGTTGTATTTAAATCATTATTTTCAACAAGATAATCATCCAAAAAAAGAATATTTTGCAGTGGTTATCCTGATTTCTCGATCTAAATCCGATTGAAAATTTTTGGGGAATTTTGGAAATGAACATTAAGCAAAAAACCTCCAAATTAATCGCAGCTTTAGAAGCTTGAAAAAATATGGTTCTTGCATCATTTTGTAATCCTGAAGGTGATAAGAAACAGTGAATATTTTCAGCTTGTTTTTTCAGAAAATCTGGCCATGTTGTAACTGTTTCTTCAGAAAATCGAAAAAGGTCATTTCTGAATAGTCCACAACCATTTATTTGCCGAAAGTCTTCAGTGAATTGAGGAAAACAAACGGGAGACGATGGATCAACGCCATGACGATGCGAACTCGCACATAGTCTCAAATAAATGGCTTTTGGAGCATTCAAAAATTCTAATTGACGGGTCATGCACCGTAGAACTCTGATTTGGGATTCAATGAATTATTTTCGTTCCCATACACACAGCTGACGGAAATAAATAGAATCAGATTTGCTTTGCGTTGTTATATATGTATATTATAAATTTTTCATTGCACCATCTCCACTATGAAATTGTTCAAGTTATATAGCTATCCCCGTTTATTAAATTTTAGGCACGGAGTTACTTACAGTCATTACCCTATAAACCCAAAGTTCCTTGGGCTAAACTTTACCCACATGCCGATCCGAGGGCACTAGATTTGCTTGATAAAATGTTAACATTCAACCCACACAAGAGGATAGGAGTTGAAGAGGCATTAGCTCACCCTTATTTAGAACAGTATTATGAACCTTCTGATGAGGTAAGTTTTTAAATAAGTCATTTACAAACTAGAAAAATTAATTTAGGATTGCTTGATCTCCTGTATATTACTACTGAAAATAATTTATTTGTTTCTTTTGACCTGCACAGAGTAACAAATAATAGGAACAATGTATAGTGTATTTATCTTAAAAAATAACAGAGAGCGGCTTTTCTCTAAGATAATCTTGAATGTACTCCAAAAGTTAGTCAAAATGCCTGTAACATCTTTTTTAATACGTAATTATATTTTAAACAGTGATCGGTTTGGCTTTCAGCAAAACTGATAATGCAATTTTAAAATTGTTGGAGGGAGTGTCTGCTGCGGGTTTGTGACATTCCACCTTGGGCCCTATCCTCGAACTGGGGAACGTGAAGTGAAATGTTCATCACTCATATCCTCGTTCGTCCGGTGGAAGGCAAGCGAACGGTGAAACATGCGCAAATGAAATGTCAGCCGCTAAATGACATATTTAACGCACGGATTTCAAAAAATAAAATAGAATTAAAAATTTTTATTTTATTTTTGGGTTTTCAAAATAACTCGCGTTAAAAAAAATAATATGTTGACGAACCGTTTCTTTAAGACGTTTTATTTTCTGAATAAACAGTTGAAACGTTAATTAGGTGGTACCCGATATTTTCAAATTTTTTAATAAAATATCCTTAGAAAATTCAATATGTCTCGCAAATTTGAGATTACAGACTTATAAAATTATTACAGGAGATTCTGTTCATAACTCAATTGTATGAGCGTGCTATTTAAAAATGTTTTTCTAGGGCCAGTTCTGCTTATGGATTTAACATAAATACTTGTGTCCATAACAGTGGAGTATCTTAGTTTTAAACAGTTAAATCTAACATAATTCTTTTCACGACACAACTTATAATAAATTTGAGAAATCACAATTTGTAAGCTATCGGAAACTATTATTTAAATAAGTAACAAATTTTATATTTAAATTATGTTAACTACAGCACTTTTAAATTAGACTGTGTTAAACACTATACTACACTACAATTAAATAAATATTATGATTATAATTTATCGAGACATATAAATATGAACTCTAAAGACCTATGAATGAAGTCCTTCAGCATAAAAACCTTATTTATGGTACATTTAATCTTCAAGTCTCTACAGATCTTTATAAAATAAAAAAAATATATATTTAAAGTTGAATATGAGATCCGCCAGTATTTTTAATAGACGTCTTCTGTCTGGCCTTTGGTTTCGGTCCCTGGCCATAAACGGTTTCACTATCATTGTTCAAGTTTCAGGTTTTCTTTCAAATTTACTTGTCAGGACAGGGCATCTTGCAGTAAGAGGCTGGACACTCTGAATTCATACAATAAATAACTGATTGGATAGTTTCGGTAGTGGATTGGAATGATGGCTTTTGGTCATACTACGTAGAGTTGTAATTTCCACCGTTTCAAGGTTTATCAGTGCTGACTTTCTGCAATTACTGTCAGTATATTACTTTATATATATATATATATATATATATATATATATATATATATATATATATATATATATATATATATATATATATACGATTGCTGCTTTTCTTGATATCCCTTTTTCTTTATATACACAGAATCTTCAAGTACTTGGCTCTTTGTATGCATTTTTATTTAACAGTTCTAGAGTGTCATTTTAAGATAAATTTAATCCGGGCAAAGTACAAATATTGTAATGGCAAACAATAACTTCACAAAAATAACAATAACAGCAGTATTTTTTTTTTACTTTTGATGATTAAAGTACCAAAACTACTTTTTGCCTAAAATGGCAACAAAATATACTACGGACATTTTCGGTCTGACAAGTCAATTCAATCTGTCATCCATTTTATTTTTTGAAATTCTCGGGTTTTAGCACGTTCATATCTGGCAACATTGGCTTTGCAAGAATACGGCTTTTACTGTCAAAAAGTTCACATCGCCATTCACATCACACTTTCGAGGATAGGGGCCCTTGTTAGTTACGAAATTCTTCTGCAGAAATTTTATCATTACGGTTTCACTGGAACTTTGAACTTGACTAGTCAATGAATTCACAGGAGACCTTAAAGTTCTCTTTTAGGACAGCTTTTGTTTCTTCTTTTCATAAATGTCCCGATTAGTTCGGATATTGAGGGGTTAACACTTTTTGTAGATGTATGTTCTGATTTTGAGACATTAAAGATCGTCTTTTCCCTCGATATTAAAGTAAAAACTTGGCATAATTCTAATCAGCTAATGTTGAACTTTAGGACAAAAAATATAATCAGGTTTAAATGTCCCATAGAGTGCTTGGTAATTGGAAACATCATAGTTCAGAATCGCCCAAACACCAAATTGCTTGAATTAGTCATTGACAAGAATTGAATCCCATATAGTTTTTTTGGGAAAAAATATAGCTTCGAGTTGTTTTAGGTCCGTTAACTATTTACTATGCATATGTAGAGTCACGTCTTAGATACGGGATATATATATATATATATATATATATATATATATATATATATATATATATATATATATATATATATATATATATATATATATATATATATATATATATATAATGTATTATCTAGATATAGAAAGTTTTGTAAATGAGAATATTGTAATAATTTCTATGATATATTATTCCAGCCTGTAGCAGAGCAACCTTTCAGATTTGACACAGAATTGGACGACCTACCTAAAGATCATCTGAAAAAGCTTATCTTCGAAGAAACTCTACTTTTTAAACAAAAACAGGTGCTTGAAGAACAGAAACGGGCACAAGAGCAACAAGCAATGAATACATCATAGTCATTCGAGATAAATGTGTAAGATGGAAGTTAAGTGTCAAAAAGCTTTAAAGTATTGCGAGTATTCTTTAATCATATTTGACGGTTTGCGTTGTTTTATTTGCTATTTATCGTCATCTTGGAGAGCTGCAATAGTCGATTCTTTTAAAGAACAATTTGTGTTTTAAACATGCTGAAAAATTGCCATTTCGTTGATATTTACTGGGTTTTGATGAAGCGTGTTTTCGACACGATTGTATGATTATGTTAATGAAAATATTTGAAATATATACGTAATGTAAAACACGTATTACCTCTGTCACATTAATTGTTATTTTTGTAGCGCAGTATAAAGGATACTTCAATATTTTAGCTTTATCGACCTATACAGTCTAACTTATTTATTGTTATGTTTTGTGTTTACAAATTTAAAGTTCAAAACATTGTTTCGGTGAGGGCGACGATAGTTTTTGTGTGGTCAATTTGTATTTTAGCGTTAATGTTTATAGAATTTTTTTTATAATGTTTTTAAAGCAAGTTACGTTACGTTGATTGGTACAAAAATGATTAAATAATTTACAGTTTGTTTAAAAAAATACGTTCATATGTTATGTACAGTGTATCCCGAATTAGTGATGGATATACTGCGGTAGTGAAAGCTACAAGAGTAAGAAAAAGTATTTAATGATGTTTCAGACAATTTTTGAGATATTTTGAAAAAACTGGAATATTGAATTTTTTAAATCTGCTATTACTTTCTTATTTTTGAAAATTTTTTAAATCAATTAAAAAATTGTTGGAGCAACTTTTTGCCAAGAAAATGTCTGTATGGTCAAATTTTAATTTACACGTTTCTGTTTTCTGGAAACACCATCAATTTTTTTAATGTTTTTTTTATTTCTGTTGAGAATTAATTATACCAATGTTATAAATATCACTACAAAGGAAATAAGGATTTTTTTGTAAGTTAATCAATGGAAGTTGGCAATTAAAATATCATTGTTAGTTTTCGAGTTATGGCTGTGGAGTTGAGATACAACCAATAATTGGTATTTATATATTTTTACCTAAAATGCAGCCTCAACTATGAATGTGCAAAGTAACGTTAAAATATTCTATTTTTATAAAGTAGCATGCAGCATTTTACAGGGTTAAAAATAAATATCTTTTTAAGTATAGGTTTTTACAAAATCAATATTTGTATTATTTTTTTAGACTGTCCACAGTACAAGAGTATATATTTTATATGAGCTGTTCAGTTGAGAGAATATTTTTTTTTTGATTAATAATAGCAAAATAAGCTTTCCTGCTTACGGCTGGTATTTTGTAAAAGTTTTATTGTGCAATGTTGCCAGAATTGTGAAGAAAACGTAATTTTTTTTTGTTTCACATTTAATTTTTAAAAAAAGTTTTAGCCATCGATGGAGAAAAATAAAATAAAAAATATATATAAATAGTGATGGTTCCAGAAAACTGAAACGTTTATCTTAAAATTTGACTACCGTTTTAAAAAATTTTCAGAGATAAGTTACAGCAGATTTTAAAAAATCACATTACAGCTTATTCAAAACTTCTCAAAAACAAACGGTCAGAACTGTTCTGCAAACACCATAAAATTGTTTTTCTATCGCTTATAGTTTCTGATATTGCAATATATCCATTGCTAATTTGTGAGCCACTGTATACAGTGACGGGCAGAGATGTTACACTATGAGAGCAATGTTTTTATTTACCTTTCTAAAAAAATTACCACATGGATTAGCCAATGAACTACCTTAAGGTCATTTTTATTATTAAAAACTAAAAAAGTCAATTTAATCACAGATGGGAACTAGTTTAATGTTGTCTATTTGGTTATTGTCTAGAATCTTTGTAAGTATGTCAAATTAATTGATAAGAATATCTACCCCTACTATTTTTTAAAAATGAGTTATTAGTTGTCTAAGAGGTAACAAATTAATAAAACCATTAATGTCGTGCTCTAAACCCGAGTAAATAAATTAATCTAATTTTTATTTTATTTATATTTCTATAAATTAAAAATTCATTTGCTGATTTTATGAATTGAAGATTTGTTTGTCAAGTATAAATGAAGTCGCAAATAAAATTTATACCAAAGTCCTGTAAATTATTTAATCATTTACGTACCTATTTACAAAAATTGTATAAGTAAGATATTCACATTATATTATTTTAAATTTATTGTATATTTGTATGTATATCAGTTATTTTATTACTTAAATTTCGTTTTTTATGTTAAATGTACAAATATTTTTAAATATTAGTTTTGTGTACATTTAGTATATTAAGAGCAATGAAAAAAACAATCTATTTTTGAAATATAGGTTTTGTAACTCGTAAACTGTGGTTGTGTCAAATGCGCACAGGATTACTGTGTTTAAGTAGTGTTCTTGTTTAATGTTGCTGTAATCTGTTTTAATGCAACTAAATCCAACCGGAGAGTTTGCAGTGTACGGTATCTGGTAAAACTCCATAATCATATGAAATTTTAACATTGGTTTTCTTTTGCAATCATTTACCCTAAACAGGGACAGTTACTAGTAAGAAGATGCCACTGTATAATAAAATATTTCTTTTTTATTCTCTTTCAAGGCAAGTTTGTGTATTAAGAAAAGCGATTTTTAACATTGGTAAATTTCTGGTAAGTATTTTTTATTTTACCATGTAATATTTTGAAATTTCTTTTAATCCTAATAAAAATAGTGTTTCTTTATGCACAAACCTTACAAGTATGTTTTTTTTTTCCATTAAGTAATAGTGCAAATGTTGCAAGCTTTTTATGGTCACTGTATAATAAAAAATCTATGTTATGTTAAATTTATCATAAGTAATTAATGCTTGATTCACTAAAAGTTCTTAAATTGATACCAATTAAAATTTTAAACCAGCAAGTTTTATTTCAAGAATAATTTGAAAAAAGAAATATAAAAAAATTATTGAATATTATGGTGAAAAGTACAAATCAGATATATAAGCTTCGTTTAAAAGTCATAAAAATCTAATAAAAAAAACATCCCACACGGGCGTATTAGGTAATTTAAATAAGATAAAATTTAGGTAATAAACTGAAAAATATACAGTAGTGGTAAAAAATATGGACATCATAACGTTCATTTGTATAAACTGTGGAGAAAAAAATCTGTTGCTGTTGAATCTTCTGCCTTAAGCTTTGTATACGATAAACTACTCCAGAAAAATATACTATCAGACATTATAGAGTCTTCAGTGTTAGATTTATGGTTATGATAAGTATATTTATATGTATATTTACATAACTCTGAGAATAATTTGTGATAAGAACGATAATTGGACATTGTATATTTTCTTATTCAAAAATTAGAGATTTTAATTTTGAACTGAACCATGGCGGAAATTTTTTATTTTTTGCTTTAGCTTTAGGAACATAGATATCAAAGCAATAATGTGAGCACTGATAAAATGTATTTAATATTATAATGACATCATTATGTATCAACGAGGTCCAATCAAAATTTTTTAAGATAGAGTTTATTTTAATATAATTGCAGTGCTTAAAGTCATTATGGTCATAAATGGGTAGTAGAATTTCAAGATATAAAGCAGGATAATATTTATCACAATGTGTATTGGATTCTTTTGAAATATTAGTTTTAAGATCTGAATTACTGCTAAATACCAATCCCAATATGTTGCCCGAGACATTAGAAAATGAATTCTGTTGATACATATTTAAATCTGCTGATAAATCTGATAAAAGTTCTGATTGTTCACTTCAAACTCATTATTGCTCCACAATAAGTCAAGTTAAACACGAAGGAGCTTCATAAGGTTTTGAAAAAGTTAATAAAGAATGAAAGCTTCCACGGCTTTGGTTAAGTTGAAAATCATGGTTCTTGGGTTTAGACCGTGTCAAATTGGAATTATTATCCGACATTTCACCTACGATTGCACGAGGTATCTTCAGGGGTCCTTACTCCACGAGATTAGAACATTCAGTGTTCTAATCTCGTGGAGTAAGGATCCCAGAAGATGCCTTGTGCAATCGTAGGCGAAACGTCGGATAATAATTCCAATTTGACACGGTCTAAACCCAAGAACCATATTTTCAATTTTAAAAAAGTTTTTCACTTTTTACCACAACCAAATAATTATCATCATTTATGATTTCATGCAGAGTTACTTTAATATACCCTGTGATCATATTTTAAAACAGTTTAATTGAATTTCTTTAACAAGCTATTTGTTTTATTAAAATTTTTAAAAAGTTGCTTCACTTCTTACCGCCTACTGTATATACTTTTAGTGAATCAACGCGATTGTTAACTGATTGCTATATTATTCGAAATATATTAAAACTTAGAATTATTTTAGGGAAGAACTATTTGTGGATTTTTGCCAAACAGGCTAACAAAGGCTGTTACCATTAAAACACTTGATATTTTGTCTGTTTCAATAAAAATCCAATGATACATACGTTAAACGTTATGTTTGTTGTCATTAAAATAATGGTAAAAGAAATTTCTGTTGCCTAAATATAAGCTAAATTGTTATTCGAAAGAAGTAGGTAGGTGTTTATTTTATTTATTCTAAGTAATAAAGTCGGTAAAAATTGTTAACCAATTGAATTTACGACTTCCAAAATTAAAATAAAACAATATGATGAATTATCGTGTTAAAATTGTTTTCATCTTTAGTTTTCTGTAAAATCATTTTATATTGTACCTTTTAAGTATTTGTCAGCTCTTAATTCAACTTCCATTGTAAAAGATAAGCTTAAATTCGGTTGGGCTGATTTTGTAGCGTGACCTGAACTTTTCCAAGTAGAATCTATTAGTATTGAGGAAGATTCAAGCCTTTATCCAGAGTCATTCAAACTGAATTTTTGCTTGGTTTTATTGAACTGAGCCTTTAAGTTTTCTAATAATTAATCTGATAACACAGGATGATAACTTGCTATTTTATGAAATATTGTGGGATATTTGGTTAGTAAAACTTGTCCCAAAATAATAAGTGGAGCATAGTTTATAATGAGTAAGATAGAAATTTTTACTCAATCTGGAAAGTTCACCACTTTGCGTTATAATGGGCTAAAAAACTTGCTCTATTTCAGAAAATATATTTTCCATTTAATTATGATCGAAAAAAAGTTTACTGTAAAAAGTTTTAACATAACAGTGTTGTAAAAAAAAAATAAGTACTCAGAAGCGTTGTTCAAAAAAAAAAAAGAGACAAAAGTTTCTTTATTCCAAGAACGCTAAAAGTTTATGGCCTTGGATTTATATTTCAGGTTAATTTCAAGGTCAACCTGTATCTTCGAATAAGCACCCCTATTTTTTATTGCAAAAATGGAAAGTAAGGAAAATTACCTGTTCAACGATATAAATATGTCATGCTTTTTTCCCATCTAGTGGTCGTTGGAAAGTCAGTCACACTTGTCTGGCAGAAAAATGCAAAACGGTTTAGAAGCCAGATGTTTAACAACAAGCGACATAAGTTTCTTTATGTTGGACTGGTATTTCAAGGTCATCTTTTTTATTTACTAATCCATGGTGTAAGAAGATTCAAATGATCTCCAATTGTGATTTTACCCCCTAAGTTATTTATATTGTTGGATAGGAAATTTTCTCCCCTTTCCATTACTGCAGTGTAAAATGGGGGTTTCTATTTAAAAAACTTAACTTTCCCTTTGAATGACCTAACAAATTGACTTCAAGATCAAAGTATCTATCACAGATAAGTGACCTCCGTTGTAAATAACTTTTACCTGATCCATTTTTCTATGCCTGGCTTATTTTCTTATTTGGGTGCATTGATTATATATATATATATATATATATATATA
This sequence comes from Diaprepes abbreviatus, assembly GCA_034092305.1. Taxonomy (NCBI): domain Eukaryota; kingdom Metazoa; phylum Arthropoda; class Insecta; order Coleoptera; family Curculionidae; genus Diaprepes; species Diaprepes abbreviatus. The sequence continues at coordinate 405,084 of JASJET010000236.1, read as the reverse complement.
TATATATATATATATATATATATATTATCGAAATTGAAAGTCTTCTCTTTAGAACATACAATGCTTTCAGTAATTACCGACAGCTCACGTTGATAACTGAAAATTTACGATGTGAACAGCTGTTTTAGATAATGTTAAAATATTTTATTACCCTTCTACGTTAGATAAATGGAGCTATCATAATTATTACCAGCCTTTGTATCATTCACTGCCGAACATAGGCCTCCCCATGGTTGTTCATGTCTTGCCTTTTTTTTTCTATGCTGTTGGTACTCAGTTTATAGAAATTATCTTGACATCATTGGCCCATGTTGCAGAGATTTTTCTCGGCTTCTATCTGTTCTTGGGCGCCACACCAAAAGAGAAATGTGGTTTACAACAAATGGACCAAAAGTGTAGTTAGAACACAAAATGTAGATGGGGTTAGTTCAATTCGAAAGATATTGACAGTTATCTAATTAACACATGATATACTAAGTAATATCTAGGGTTTTTCTGATTATTTTTCTGTCTTGGGTTACACTTTTTCTTACCAACTTTTAGCTTTTTCCTTCTGTCAATATTTTTACTTGATTCATATTTCTGAAATCTTTTTCCCCATTTTTTTTTTCAATATTTACGAACGCTCTAGCGTCTATATTTTCGCTCATTCCGACATTTAAATTTAATACCATCTAAAACCACCGAGAGATTTGAAAACTTAATTAAAATTAAATAATATAGCACTAAAACGCCTTCTATTTTACGCGAGTTGTCTTACAATATTTTGTCGCATGAAATTCTATGAAAAAATAATTAAAACTGTTGAGATTTCTTCGGAATCAATTAGTTAATCATCCAGTGTTGTCAGAACACCTATATGTATTTATACGAACATTTGGTTTTAAATATATCATCCATTGAAGTTCATAAACCGTTGCTTACCAAGCGCAATGATCGGTTTGCTTGAAAATTATATTAAAGTCCGTTTCAAAATTAAGTCGATTGATTTATCAATCAAATTATCAAACTTCTGTGATCAGAAAAATAACCAAGTATCGCCTTTTAAAGATATTCGATAAAACGTTACTTTTAATTATTTGCGGAAAAGAAACAAACAAATTTTAAACAAAAATTATTATGTACACCAAATTTATAGAAGCCTAAGTTAAGACGATATTAACATTTTTTTTTGATCGAGGTATAAGCATTTTCAGTAAAACTCTGTGTTCATCATATACTACCCAAGTATTTTATTGTTTAATTGCAGTGTCTAAAATTGGTAACATAGTTTTATTAGTGCTTTTCTGGTACTTTTAAGATATTGAAACTGTAGATGATATATTTATAATCATTAACATTTCGATTCACTAAAGAGGTTTAAAGTGCAGAACAGATCTGGTTATCATGGAAATTAAAACTTTTGCTTGACGAATCTCCCTTAGATTATCGTTTTTGAGTCATTTCAAAACTTATTTCATTTATCATTATATGTACAGAGACCCGACCATACGGAAAAATGTGTATTAAACTTAAAAAAAATCAAAATATATAGTCTATGCAAATCCCGAAATAGAAAAAATTTTAAAAGTCTTCTGTTTATACAGCAGGGATAAAAAATTAATTTTTTCTTAAGAGTAAAGTTTCCTTATTTTGAAAAAAAAAAAAATTAAAAAAGATTACCAAGAAAAATTGCTATGAATGAACTTTTTTGTTTAAATATAAAATCTGAGTTGTCTATAACGCAAATAAAAAATATCCTACTTTGTTTTAATTAAATCTGGTGTGAATTTTAATTCCTTTAGTGAATCCTGATGTGCTTTACTTTTTGTTAATCGAATCTACCAACTAAAAAAGGTTTTTTTTTTATTAAAAAAAAAATCAGATTACCTGAACAGGTAAATGTTGAAAACACTTATTGCATGTATGTATATAAATATTTTTCATAAATATTAAAAATACATTTATTATTGAAAATATATCCATAAAATATTTTATCTGTGATTATCCATTGATGTCTTTTCTCATGTAGTTATAGTATTTATACCTGAAAATCACTTTTCCTTAGAAACTTACATACTTTCCAAAATTTTGGTTTTTATTTTGGACACCATGGCTAGCGGAATTTAGCTGAAACTATTAGTTCTAAAAAAGCCTCCCAACCAAATACTTAGCGTGGGAGTATTAATGTTACATTAACGGTAATAATAGCCACATAATTTCCGTCGAGATTCAACTAAGGCTAACATGTTTTATTTCCAAGTTAGTGTTAACGGGAGATTAATATTTCCAGCCATTTAAGTATTTTTAATACTAAATGTGTATCCTGGGCTATCTACAAATCATTAACCAGTACATTATTCAATTTTGTTTTCATGGTCGTATTGTAGGAGAAAATAAAGAACATTTTGATAAATAATAGAATGCTACTTGCAGTTTTAGTGGCCATCGTATTTCGGCTGAAATATCTCTCTTTACCTCAGAAAAGGCAATTGTAAACCACTGTGCAGAATTCTGTCTAATAAATACCTCTCAGATGTGCATCGGAAGACATATACAGTTGGTGGTCCTGCATATCTGTACAACATGACCAACATGCAACACAGACGTGTGCAAAAAGTTGTTTACGCTCTGTAAGGAGCACGGCACTTGATCAAAAAGGAGATTTCTAGTTTTGCCAGAAACTCGAACTCCTCATCTTTTTTAAATACAACTTTGTTATCTATGTATGACATAGTGGGACTTGTCACATCATCAGTTAAGGGGACAATCGCGTGTAAATGATGAAAAGAAGCAACATTTTATAAAAAGAAAAAAAATTGACGCAATTTCAGTATATTAGATAATAAATAATTCTAATTATTGTGTTGCCAACTTCATGCAATTTTAATAACAAATTTCCTATAAATAATATATATCAGTAAATGACAGTAATTGTAACAGGGATGTCGTCTAAGAAGTAATATTTTGCTATAGCTGTTTTATTTTTAAAATGGCAGTTTTATGTAGAATGTGATGACATAAACAGTACACTATTTTCGATGAAGCTGGAAGAGATTTTGCACAAATTTGTAAATTGATATTTTAAAACGTAATGGAATTATGCACTGGTTAATTATATGAGTTACCCAGAATGTGTAATTTTTATTAAAATTACAAAAATTTTGTTGTTTTCTGATATTTTAGGGCACTGCTAATATTGTGAAACAATTATTTTTAAAGTAACTTTTTCCTTAATACATAATATTTATCTAAAATTGATAAAATCCTTAAATTTAAATTAGATTCATCATAAATATGAGTAAAAAAGCGTCATACAAAATATACAATACCTTTTTACTATTTATGATTATTGCAATCGTTTATTAGCTAAAAAATGAGAACTTGCAGCATTCAGCCCTTTATTACTCAGATATTTTTGTAAATATAATATTAGAAGTGGTTATCATGATTAAAAAAATTACTAAAGTAAAATAAGTTGGTAATTATCTGGAAAATTGTTTTAAACTTGCTGAAACTCAATTTTCTATCCGTTTAAAAGCTTTATTTTTATTTTGTTGGATGTGATCATTTTTCTAAAAACCTGGATTAGTCTGAGATAAGTATACTCCGCTATGCCTAAAATAAATTTTAAGAAAAATTGGCAAGTTAAATAAAGATCTTATAGCGATTTCTAACTTGTCGATACTGCTTTTAGGAAATAAATCATTATTGCTTACAAATATTTGAAGGGATTATAAAATACAGGTTCACAAAACTTGTAAAATAGATTTTATATCTAGGTAAATTAAAAGCATTTTAGTTTTCGTTACGTTCTTTTAAATTTATTAACTTAGAACACATTACAAGTGTAAATTAAATGATGCTTTATTGGTAATTATTGGCTTATTTCACCAATCATTTATAGAATACTACCAAAGGAATTTTAGATTAAATAGAGGTCAGCAAGCCTATTCCAAAACATATAATTATTTATAGCCAAAATTGCTAGGAATACGAAAAGTACAAACCACTATTTTATGGGTCACAACAAAGTCTGGTACTCCACATATTTACTTGTTTATCTATTGTTGCAAATACACAATACTTCACCATTATCAATTAAATTCACTTTATTTCATAAAGACAAATTAATATCTTGAAAATAACACTAAAATATGATTAATATTAAAATGAAATCATGAGAAAAAAGGTACCAATTGTCACCGCAATGACTGATTGTCAACTTGCAAATGTGGCTGGATGCTGTAAAGCAACAGGCAATCAGTAATCTTCGAACAGAAGACAAGGATTAGCAACATTGCCGGATTGTGCAGATAATCTGGAAAAGTTATAATGTTACGAATTCTAACTATTTGTTGGAAAAACATTGTGGGTAGGATCCAAAGACTTTTTAGATAAAAGCAGTTGTTGATAGATCAAAAAATTCTATATATTCCAGAAATTACGTTAATAATATCTTATGATATTTAAATAATTTAAAAAATGGTAATAAAAAATAAAATTTCTTTAAATCTCTATATTTTCTTACAAACCGAGGGCAACAAGGCAGATCATCACCTGGCGGTTAGTATGGCTACTCAAGTATTCGTGAGACACTAAATATTTACATAGCTCGGGAATTTTGGAGAGGATTTTTCTTATTTGTGCCTCTCTGTGTTTTAACCTAAAATCTCTTTGGATGAATTCAAACTAACCTCATTTGTAAATTTAAATTTATGTAAAAATACATGAAATATGGGTTGACTTCTTCATAACTCATCACACCCTTCAAAAAAAAAACTAGAAAAAAAAATATATTGGATCAATAAACAAGGAATCTCAAAAATTGCATTGAATGAGGATTATCTCGTGGAAACCCAGTAATTGGTATATTTTTTATGCCCTGTATGGAGTTTTGTTTGTTGATATATTCAATACAAAGTAAACAATATCATAAGTAAAGTACAACTGCCCAATAGAAATATTAAATTCTATGGCAGCAGGGCCATTCTTAAGTTTTGAAAATGTTTACTGAACCTGTTACATCAAAAATATATTTGTTAAATAATTTTCTAGAAACATTTACACAAACAACCTTCCTTCTTTATTGCATAAAATTTTTTTAAATATTAGTAAACAAGTAATTTATGGCCTGTACATTAAAAGAACCTTCAAATATTTCCGGTAGGTATATATTTTTATTTGACTTGCTCAAATTGTGAACTTAATAGTTGCAAAATATTTTTATATCACTTTAAGCTAGTGGGATAAATAGTAATTATGTTCGGATTTTGGAAAAAAAATAACCCTTACGCCTTATCTTTATTAGTTATTTTAAAAATACAACTTGTCTGTATTTACTCTTGAATTTCGACAGTTTTCTTTGTCGTACAATGGTGGAGAGGGTAACAGCATTTTGAACCTTATTATATACCGAAATTTTCGATCTACTTTGTCAGATATCAATAAATTGTATAAATAAGTATTGAGAAATTATTTTCTGGTGTATTTAGAACTTTGCTTAATTTTCTAATAGTAATACTACATAAAAATATCAGTAAAAAAGCTCTACATAAAAAAACTCATCAGGAGAAATTTGGTTTACAAAAGAATGAGTTAATTCTATAAAACCCTTTTAATCTTTATTATTTTTTGTAATCTGTTAATATAAAGTATTTTTTTGGCATTTTCTTACTGTCATCAAGAAATGGAGTAAGGAAACTAAAGGTTTTTAGTTTGCTAAAAAAAATCTTATTCTATTTCCCCTAGCTTTATTAAGTAATATATTGTTCTTGATTCAGGCCTGTGGTTTAACGTTTTTTCAATGGCACAAAGTCTGCTCGTTAAAAAGACGCTCTACCATTTATAATTAAGAATAAATTTAAAGATTTTATTTGTTAGTAATAAAAAGTAGGCTAACTCCTCAATAAATTTCTATACTTTTTATCTATATCTTTTTAAATATACATCTGAATGTTTACTATAACTTTTAAATATAAGTGTTAAACTTTTACCTCCACTTTGTAAATCGCCAATAAATCGTTGACACCATAAGCTAAATGGTCATCTAAAAATGTGTTTTCAGTAAAAGGATTTTCTGTTTAACAACATGAGCATTTACAGTTTTAAGCTCAATGTTTTACTGTCTTCTTTTTTTAGTTTTTGCATTCTTTTTCTTTTTTTTTTGCATTTTTTTTTCTGGTCATTAATGGGTAACATCATTTTTGTTGCTAGTTCTTTTTACACTATCGTGCATTTAGGAGACACTTAGAATGAAATAATCAAGATGACTTGGTCAGGAATATGAATGGAGATTTACTAATATTCGTCCGGTGTAAAATTTTCAAGATTTGGCGCCAACAAGGATGTTACTTAACACTTCTAATAAATATCATGAGTAAATTCATTTTTATTTTTGTTTGTAGGAAAATATTCTTTCATATTGTACGTAGCGGCGCAGCAAACTTGTAAATTCATTCTGATGCTGTCAACTTAAAATATTTTCATGTAATTCACTAACTTGGTCTAACTTTAAACTGGTCTTAGTTTTTTAAGTCATACAAGTTTTGATGGATAAAAATACAAGAATAAATATTGTTTTCTCTTTCTGGTATTACTGGGTTTTTCGGTTAGTGGCATTCTTAAAATGTTTAAATCTCGGTACTTGGTGTACGTAAAAGTAATTGTTGCTTGTTTGATTGCCAGTGCAAGCAGTGGTAGATCCAGCATTTCTCTTGCGGGGGGGGGGGGGGATCTTACAAGAACAAAGACAAAGTCGAAATTATCCTCGCCCACTCGTATACAAGACAGTATAGTATAGCAAGCGAAAGCAAGTTGACAGAATTAGTGCAATATGCCATAAGCCCAAGCTGACAAAATCACATAATTGGGGTTCAGTAAATTCTACGTCCCCAATGCAGCGGGCAGATAGGCGAGTCTATATTCAGCAGGTTATAAACCTAAACTAAAACCACATAACTAGGCCACTGGAGGGTTGTAAAATTAAGTTTTAACAAATATAAAAAATACATTATTTCAGGAAATATTACATTAAATTACACTATAAAAGGAAGTCAATCCTACAATGTTTACTATTGGCGTATCGATTAATTTCTTTGTCTATATCCAATGGTATGCCCCAGTGTACGTGCATCAGAGTTTATTTATTCAGTCTGTCTTCTGACATATTTGGTCTGAGCCACGTTTTTATTCGTATCGGCGATGACATTGTTCGTTCTGCACTGCACTCGATCGCCCTGTTACTTTTTAAGAACTCGACCTGCAAACCTCCGTGCTTCGCGGCCATATATTCCTTTATTTATTATCTCACATTCTTTTAGAATGTTATGTGTTTGGTTTTATTGAAAAATGGCATTTACTGTGACTTCACCTAGACAGTCGTAGACAATAAGCGATGTTTTTTGACACAAAAATCATTCTTATAAAATTGTAAAGAAAAGTAGACAAAATTAATATAAAATAAACTTGTGTCCCTCGCTGTAGAGCAAGAAAATGCATAGTAGGTACATTTCGATACTACCATGAAAATGTTGATTAACTATGAATGGGGGTTTGTTGCTTGACATAGCGCACCCTTATGGGCGCAAAATACATTATTTTATACTGCACATAAATGATCGATGCCGTAAGGCAATTCACACTTAAAAAAGTTTATTCTCAAGTCGTTTAGTCGTGTAGTGTTTTTTAGGCTTGTTCTTGTTCAAATAATATTCATAATATGTCATTACATACTTATTAGGTATCCTACACTTATTGTATGTAATTTTGGGACCTGGGGTTCGTTAAAAAGGGACAGAATATGATTTTTTTGTCTCGCTGTAATATGTAGCTTTGGAAGCTGTGGTATATATTTTTCCGAATTCAAAGCCTTCAGAGCGATTGCTCTCACTGCCCTCCGTTGGATTTGCACCTATATATCAGATGTTTTCGTTCTCGAGGTATTTGTTTAGATCAGAGGGTGGAATTCAAGCACTTGATTCCTTTCATAATCCGATGTTTTATTTCTTTTTTATATGGCCTTTACTTTCAGTTTTCGTTATTGTTTCGTATACTAATTAATGGCATCCTGTTGGTCTACTTGGAGATCTTCTGCTTACACAGATACTGTTTTTTTTTCTGTTAACGCCCCATTCTTCGTAATTTCTGAGCGATATACTCCACATTCTCCTTATCCTGAGCAATAACAACCTTGTCATCTGTAGATGAAAAGTATACAAGGTTGTATTATCGTTTAGTTATATGCCCATTTCGCTGCATGCTCTTCAGTTCTTGTGATACTTGATTGAATAACGTGGGAGAGAGAGGCAGCATCCCTGTTTAATACATTTTGTGACTTCAAAGCTATCTGACGAGGCGTTCTTTACTTTAACTCTTGATGTTGCTCGTTCGTATAGTTTTTTAACAGCTATTATTGATGTGACTACAAATGTGGTTGTCGGACTTGCATTGTCTTTGTTTATATTTATTTTTACGACGTTTCGATTAGGTTGTATTTCTAATCGTTATCAAGTATAAACAATTTATACTTGATAACGATTAGACCTACAACTTAATAGAAACGTCGTAAAAATAAATAAAAATAAAGACAGTGCAGGTCTGACAACCACATTTTAGTCAATCTTTAACATTGTCTAAAACCTTCAAAGAAATATTATTGATGTGTTATTTATAGAAAACTGTTTCTGTACTGGGAAACTATCGTACGTCTTGGCCAGAGCCACAAACAATAAATGAATCTTTATGTGTAAAAACCTTCTTTAATTAAGTTACAATACAAATTATTACTACCTATTCTAAGACTGAAATTTTATAGTGTTTGTTTGAAGATCATAGACAATGATGTTTCTTGCGAAATAGTAGATATTTGTTGGACTTCCATTGTCTTTATTTTTGTTGAATATCATGACGTTTCGGCTAGTAGTTATCTCTAGCCGTTTTCAAATGAAACTCTTCATTTGAAAACGGCTAGAGATAACTACTAGCCAAAACGTCGTGATATTCAACAAAAATAAAGACAATGGAAGTCCAACAGATATCTACTAGTTTGAAATTTTATAGTTAAAGGGTGCATTTTTGACTCACTTGATTATATCCATTCGTAGTACGCTACAACACTGCTTTATAGTAATTTATTAATTATCAAAAAACACTAATTACATATGTCATGCAACAGAATATCCCATTGTATTATTAGATACATTTTAAAGAAGTTAAAGAGGGACTTTAAGGGGAGATTAGAATGGAATTTTTATTGAGTAAAACGACTTTAAAAGCCGTAGATTCTAAGTAAACGATATCTTGATAATTCAAAAGAAGAAATTAAATAATCTTTTTGATTAGCGACCAGTTTAGTAATATAAAACTGCATCTGATCTCAGTTGACAATAAAGGCTCTAAATTCACAAGAATAACAAGCCCGTCAATTTTCGCGAAACAACTATTCCTCTTTCCGATTCCAAAGCTTTATTTCTAGGTTTTTATCCTACATAAAAGTTCGATTGTTAACATATATAACAGAGTATAACAAAACAAAATTAGCCAACCAGTTTAAACTTTAAACTTTTTTAGTGAATCTGGTTGATAATGAATATTACAGTGCTGCGTCCATACGTGCAGATCTCCACACTATACAATAAACGACCTCACATATTAACGTGGAGCCGCAGAAACAAGTATGGCAGGAAACTGTGCGAAAAGAAAGTATATACAATTCCAGGTCGAAAAAGATATTCTTTTTAATCTGTGGATCAGACTGTACACTCTGACAATTAATCAACTTTACTAGCAAGAGTCACTCTTACAAATAGAGGTTAGAGTTTCAAATGACCAATGACAACTTACTATTAGGAAAATAGCAGTCGGAAATTTGAACTGAAGTTGTAAATTGGGCTTAAATCTATTAATTGTTTCAAAAGAACTTACACTCAACTTGTATTAGTATGTTCACACGTCGGTTGACTATATGTTATTCTCCTTTCAGATAGAGAAAAAGGAAAGACTATATAGAAACAGTTTTTTTTCCTGCAAATACAACTCTGGTTCTCCCTCCATACGCTTTTCGCGTTGTATTTGCAGGATATAAACTTTTTCTATATATTTTTTCCTTTTTCTCTATCTGAAAGAAGAATAAGAATATTTTCTACCGTTCTGTATTAGCTGTTAACATTTCGGCGACTCCTCGTTAATGTGGGATCTTTAAAAATTCTCCATTCTAAACCTGTCAGTACTTTAGCAATTTTTCCTTTTTTTCCATCTCACTTAAATGTAAAAAACTGCTGGAGATTAGAAAAAGGTACAACATTGTGATCAAACTATTTATAAACAAATATTTTTGTAAGCAAAAATATCAATGCAATACAAAGATTAAAGTTAATAATAAATCATTACACCATCATGGAAAATATACCTTAGTTAATAGATCAAAATACTTTTTTTTTAATTGTATTACGCTATTAGGTCAATTGCATAAGATGTTACAAATTGAAAAACAAAAATCACGTTCCTTCGAAATTGATACTGGACTATGAACTGAGGTATAGTAAAAATAGTTGTTAATTAAATGGCCTAAACTTTTTGTCTATAAATGTTGTTACATATACTGTTACAATGTGTTACATATGGTAGTTCGCAGATCATTGTAATTCTTATTATGTGTAACTATATTAAAATTAAATTTACCTATCAGATATTACTTTTTTTTTCTTATTTTCCGCAATAACCATTGCATGTGAGGTCTTGAAAATTCAGGATCTTTAATACGCATTTCTTCGTTAAAATAATGGAGGTGAGCAGCTAAATGTGACACTTTCGGAAAAAAAATCACTAATTATTTTTTGTACCACCACCAGTACGAGATATATGTGTATATCCTTGTTTCCCGCTTTAGAAGTACCCTAGAAAAGAAATTATGGTTTTCGCAGTAACACTGAAGTATCATTATTGAATATAATCTGATCAAGCTTCAAAATTATTAAAACAGCATTATTTGTACTTTTATATATATATATATATATATATATATATATATATATATATATATATATATATATATATATATATATATATATATATATATATATTGTATGAAACTATCCTACTATCTCAAAACTAGAAAATTGAAAACCATTCTAAGGAACACAAGCAAAGCACTTCTAAGGGAACATATCCGCAAATAGCGGAAGCAACTCGCAGAAATAGAAAAAACTGTCTACGACCTACACATAGAACTAGACAGACAGATTCACTCGCTACTCCGGGATAACGTGGACAAAACTTTCTCCCGGAGGAAAGAAACCGAAATGGACCACAAAATTAACCAGCAAAAGAAAAAATGTGCCCAATTACAACAAAAACTCCTCACTAAATCACAAATGTCGTCCATAATATCTCCAATTACCAGCTTTCGGAAGACGAAAAACAAGTTCCAAGTAAAGGCTTCAACTACGCAGTAATCTCAAAGACCACACCAAATGAGGACATTATAGTAAATATTGAAGCCACGCCACACCAGAAGGCAGAAGGAGAAGCAGAAATAATACGACTGGAAGTAGCTCCTCAATAACTGAAAAAATGCCTGGCACAAAATATGCAGCCAGCGACTGAAATTGCAGACTTATACCTGAAAAATTGGAATCACCTGATCAACACACTTCAAGAGTTAAAACTGCAAAAAAAAAATTCTTGTTAGCCTAGACATCAAATCCCTGCATCCAAGCATACCAGTTGACGAGGCTCTAGACCAGATAACTATGAACGAGGCGTTCCCATATCTCATTATCAACCTCTCCGAACACACTGACAGATGGTGCTCCTATGGGATCTTCGCTATTACCGGTCTTCGCAAACGTTTTTATGAAATATTTCGAAACAGAAGCCCTAAGAAGAAGCAAAACAAAACCTTCCTTCTGGAAACGTTACATGGATGAAATATTCATCGTATGACCACACAAAAGATCCAACCTAGACATATGCAGCATTCATCACCGCATACAGTTCACATTGAAGGTGAAAGTCAACTAGCAGCTACCTTCCCTTAGTCTTTTAATATTGGAAAAAATTTTGAGGAAACGTGACATATGCACAGTTTACAAACCATAAACAACAACACACAAATTATTGTGCAATCCCAAAGACAAAATACCATTGGACAACCAGGAAGTGTACAGCATCCCATGTAGAAACTATGAAAAATAATACATCGGACAAGCAAACAGAAGGATCTCTATCAGAGTCCAAGAACATAAAAATTGCATAAAGGATAAGCAAACCACGTCAGTTTTATCCCAACATCATCAGGAGACAGGATACACCATAAATTTTCAGGAAACCAAACAGATCGCACCCATAAAGCACTCTAGAAGGCGCATCATCAGAGAAGCTTTTGAAATAATACACTAAAAACCTTAACAAAAGAGAGGATGCATAAAACGTCTCAAATACATGCAAAACTCTAATCAAAAACAACGCACCATAAAAGCAAGACGCGTCGAGACGAGGTACAGACCCAGAGAAGTAAGTAACCAACCAGGCAGAACCAAGTTATAACCTGCGCAAGAGCCAAACTATACATAGGCAGACAGAGTACCAGCACCCTCATTCCAAGTCGAGCAGTCGTCAAAAAAGCATGACCAGAAAACGCTAGCTGAGATAGCGAAATGTGAAGATTTTTGTATCAGCGAACAGATTAAAAACCGGAAATATATATATATATATATATATATATATATATATATATATATATATATATATATATATATATATATATATATATATATATATATATATACAGGGTGATTCAAAAATCGATCACGAAACTTAAGGGGGTGATTCTACTTGACAAAATAAGGGTAGAGCTTCATATAATTTTTTTTCAAAATGTCATTCGTTTTCGAGTTACAAGCCGTCCAAGTTCAAGTTTTTATTTTTTGTTGTTTGAATTACTCGCTTACAGGAAAACCGATTTGACTAATATTTGAAAGATAGGCTAAGTCTTCTGCGCTTCATCATTTTAGTAACAATTCACATTGATTGTTTGCCGCTAGAGGGCACTTTACCTACATTGAAAATTCTTTTTTTGTCATAATTTTTTAGTGTTGACAGCTACAGTAGTTTTTGGCATAATTTCTGAAAGACTGATGCCAGGCCTTTAAAAAAGGTGCTCTTTATTTACATCGTTAAACCCAACGGTTTAGACGTAAATCACCCTTAAAAATTAAGTGGTAAATTTACTTTTCTCATTTCATTACCACCAGCTACCAGGTAAATAGCTATCAAAGTATACTAGAGCTGTCAGTTTAACATCAAATAAATTCGCTTTTTAAACTATTTAATTTATAATCTTAAAATAACTAATAATGGCTAATCACCAATATTCAAATATCGAATATTGTGATATCCATTTTTGTTATGGAAAAGCAAATGGTAATGCAGAGTTGGCAAGAAGATATTATATGGAGAGTTATCCGGAAAGAAATATCCCTCATGCTCAAACATTTTCCAGTGTGCACAGGAGGCTTGCGGAATGTGGTTCCTTTAAAAGTTATAATGGAAATAGGGGAAGACCTAGAACTGCTAGAAACGTGCAACAAGAAGAAAGAGTGCTTGAAATTATTAAAGATAATCCAGGTATTAGTACTAGAAAAATTGGGAATGAAGTGCGGCTCTGTCAGGCTAGTTCATGGAGGATACTAAGAGAAGAACAACTCTACCCGTTTCATTCAAAAAAGGTGCAGGCTCTTTATGACGATGATCGGCCGAGACGGTTGGAAATGTGCAATCAGATCCTAGCTAAGTATGAACACGATAATCGATTAATTGGCGTCATATTATTCACTGACGAAGCTGGTTTCACTCGTGATGGCATAACAAATCTACACAACATCCACACATATGCTTACGAGAACCCAAACAATGTGGTAGAAACGAAACATCAGCGTAGATTTTCACTAAATGTGTGGGCAGGGATAATAGGAGATTACCTTATTGGTCCTCATTTCTTTGATGGCCCATTAACTGGTGACGTATACTTAGATTTTATCCAAAATCGTCTCCCATTGTATCTGGAAGATGTGCCATTGGAAGTAAGGGCCAACATGTGGATCCTCCAAGACGGAGCTCCGCCCCACTTTAGTATACGTGTCCGACAGTATTTGAATGCAACGTATCCTGAGCGATGGATAGGACGAAGTGGACCATTGGCATGGGCAGCGAGGTCACCAGACCTTAATCCTATGGATTTTTTCTTTTGGGGTCATTTGAAACAATTGGTGTACGATATTCCAGTAATCAACGTCGAGGATCTTCGCTTCAGGATAATCGAAAAGTGCCAAATTATTAAAGAAACACCAGGAATTTTTCATCGAGTTAGGCGACATTTTTTGAAGAGTGTTAGGAAATGTATGGAAGAAAATGGGGGACATTTTGAGAATCTTTTTTAGTTTGTTTAGTACTGTTTCATTAATTTTTATCAATTAAATGTATATCGCAATAATCCATAATATGAATATTTACTGATTAGCCATTATTAGTTATTTTAAGATTATAAATGAAATAGTTTAAAAAGCGAATTTATTTGATGTTAAACTGACAGCTCTAGTATACTTTGATAGCTATTTACCTGGTAGCTGGTGGTAATGAAATGAGAAAAGTAAATTTACCACTTAATTTTTAAGGGTGATTTACGTCTAAACCGTTGGGTTTAGCGATGTAAATAAAGTGCACCTTTTTTAAAGGCCTGGCATCAGTCTTTCAGAAATTATGCCAAAAACTACTGTAGCTGTCAACACTAAAAAATTATGACAAAAAAACAATTTTCAATGTAGGTAAAGTGCCCTCTAGCGGCAAACAATCAATGTGAATTGTTACTAAACTGATGAAGCGCAGAAGACTTAGCCTATCTTTCAAATATTAGTCAAATCGGTTTTCCTGTAAGCGAGTAATTCAAAAAACAAAAAATAAAAACTTGAACTTGGACGGCTTGTAACTCGAAAACGAATGACATTTTGAAAAAAAATTATATGAAGCTCTACCCTTATTTTGTCAAGTAGAATCACCCCCTTAAGTTTCGTGATCGATTTTTGAATCACCCTGTATATATATATATATATATATATATATATATATATATATATATATATATATATATATATATATATATATATATATAAAACGAAAACGAAGAGAGGTGAAAATTCCTGTATGGTATTTTCTTTGATGAACGCGTTGGACTGGGTCCATAGACTTTTATTGAATGAGACGTTCCATTTAAGATGAGATAATGAAATGTGTTCGGCTTTTCAGCAAGTTACTGGTATTTCAAACGACTCCAGATTAATGGTAGAACAACCAATTTTTAACAAATCGGTGACGTTATTGTGGTGTGGCTGTGAGTAGTTTGTATGAACTCGTTTGTGGAGTTCAAAGCTCTATCTAAATATTTCGTTATTAAGTTTGCAATGAAAATCGGGAAGGTTTTGCATCCAAGGTCTCTGTAAATGATGATGTTCCTTACGTAGAAGGAGCTCCCCAGTTCATTCGGAGGACTTTGCTTTAAAAACTCTCTAATCTACTGAACCTTGATCTGTCCGTGCTGGTCTATGTGGGAGCACCAAAGAACAAGATCGAACGAATAAATAGCTTGTAAATTAGCATCTTAAGTTTTAAATTCAACTTGCTGGTATGATTAAAAGATTAACAAAGAAGTTTTGGCTTTACTTAGACAATTCATGTTGAGAATAGAGCGTCCTATCGGAAGACTAACCCTAAGTATTTTACTTGATCCTTCCAAAAAATTTAAGTGTTAGAAAGGGATAGCCGATTGTCTGGTGTCGCAAATATAGCTTTAAACATAACTGCTTGAATTTTGTGAGGATTTAACTTAATTTTCCAATAGGCCATTCATTTCTCCAGTATCTACAGGGTGGCGCACCACATTTCCGTCGGTTCATATACAGAAAACGATAAAATATTTTTAATAAGGGATATATAGGTCTATTGGGACCACATTTTAAAATTATTGTGAAGTATACAGAGTGTCAAAAGAAAGTATCACACCAGAGTTGTCTAAATATAAATGAAATGCCCTATATATTGCATATTTTGATAGCGCAGACCAAATAAGGGTAAGTTACTGTCATGTTTCATATACTTAAGACAACGTTTCTTGAAATTTTTAACTATACTTGAATCGTTGACGGTTGGAGTATTATGCTTAGCTCCGCCATTAGAATGAGAGATACTACTCATCGAAAACGCTCTGTTTCCTCTTTAGCGTGAGCCAACTTGCTTGGATCGGTAATCTATATACTTAACTTTTATGTCTATGGATTTAACTAATAAGGGCTATATTCTTTTGAGTAATTATCAATTGATCAAAGTGAACAAAGTGAAACTGATAACTTCATGTTCTTTTGAATATGCATTTACTTGTCATTGGGCTGAAGTGATCATGATTACTTCAAGTGATAGAAATGAAAGTGATAATGACTCAAAAGAATAGCCCTAAGAAGTGTCACTAAATTTATTGTCAAACATTTTTGTATATGATATGTCAGCTCAGTCAATGCCTACTTTTCAAAAATAATTGCAAAAGATTTATGCCTAAAATTGAAAATGCTAAATTACTAAAAAAATATGAAAGACAGGTAAAAACCTTAATACGATTTTAAAGATGGTTAAAATTAGAATATAAATTCGATATTAAATACAGGGTGTTTCATTTAAAATAACAAAGTTCATTTAGCTTTAATGATAATAAAAATCAAATGTAAGTTTTTATCAATCCTGTATAATTTTTTGAGATAGTTTTTATTTTAGAATAAATTTTAATTATTTTACTAAAAAACCATTATAGCATTTAAAACATCTAGCATGAATAGGCAAGGCAAGCACCCCTCTTAAATTTTGGTCTATAATTTCAAGAATAGTTAAAAATCTCAATAGTCGTTGACTTAAGTATGTGAAACATGATAAAAACTTACCCTTATTGGGTCACTTTGTATAGTTCACAATAATTTTAAAATATCTATTATTCTCTGTCTAAGAACTGAAGGAAATGTGGTGCACCACCCTGTACATTTTTGAAAAGATTACTTACTTGAATTTAGAGATAAAATAGTTTCAAAGGTGGTAATTTAAAGGGCTTTGAAAATTCAGTTAGAGAGCTCTGGATCTCCCATCCGGCAATTGGTGGCATACCTGGCATAATGTGGTTTCAAACAGAGGGAAAAGCAAACAAGAATTTAATCATCACTCACTTATTTCACCATAAATAACTTAATTCACTTTCATTTTTAAATTATGTAAGGAACGTTTTGTGACATGCGCTAGAAAATATACGCCATTAGTACGAATAAACGTCAACATTTTTAAAACAAGTGAATGTATACGCCTACTAGAGTAATTTCAAACTGTCATGCCCAGAATAAGAAAGTTAGCTGCCGTGGGTATAAAAAAACATTCTAAGCAACATCTTACCGATTGGTTCAGATTACACAAAGAAAAATGAAAATATGTTTGGAAATAAAGAAAAAAAATATCTATCTCTCAAAAATAATAAAACCCCAAGAAAATATTTTAGTATTCAACTTATTATTAAATACACATGTCATCTATCTTTACGGTTACCAGTGGACACTTGTGCAAACCAACCAGTGTTACAATCACCTTTTTTGAAGACACAGAGTCATATCTGAGTATTCAATAAACTATGTTAACAAGCAAATTAAAATATTCTTGACGCGATGGTGAATGTTCAATTTAATTTTTTTTTTTTTTAATTGTGAAGGCTTCTTCAAATTTATATTAATGGGCGCATTCGTCTTTCTATCAAGAAGATCCATCTCTTCGATTTAAATTATGGGCACTTGTTTTGAAAACAATATTTTTAAAACGTAACTACGGCATCTTGTGATCATAAATATTTTTAGAGTTCATGAAGAAGAAAGTTATTATAGCGTATTGATTTTATTTCAATAAAAATACAGAGACAATTTAATTCACGTGACAATAAGGCTTTCTATTATCTTTACATTATCTAACCCACAAACCTTTGGTTGGATCTGTCAGAGTATGTGTATCTTTCTCGTTGGTATGTCAAAAAAATGCGATAAGACTATTCTGTGCGGCTCTTAGATGTCAATCAACTTCTAAATTTTTAATTATTGACAACTATACCTAATCTAACCTCAGAAAAATTAATAAGCAGCTAAAGTATGTTGCGGTGATAAGATATACCTCTTTCTAGTATTTTGCTACGTGTTACTTTTCTTTTCACTGAATAAAAATGTTCACAAATAAATCTAAATTTGGCATATTGAGAAACTTAGGTTTTGTAATAATTAGTTTTTGTGTTTTTGAAGAAGTACAAAGTGTTGGCCAAGTTATTTATGCAGTCAACGCAGGTGGGGAGGCTCACACAGATACTAATGGTATCAGATATGAACGTGATCCCTTAGCTGGTCGTATAGGTACGGCCTCAGATTATGGAAAACGATTACTTATAGGACGGGTCCCACCTAATGATCATATTTTATATCAAACGGAGAGATATCATACAAGCACTTTTGGGTATGTATTTAATAATAAAATTTTATTCATTTAGTTCTTGCTAACCAAAGATATAATTTTGATATCAAGAATTGTTTTATTCTTGTATTTTTATGGTTCAAAACTTAACAGACTTACAACACTTAGACTGCTTTTAAAGTTAGACCATATAAATTAGCAGTTTTAATGTAATACTTGTGAAAATAATCAGTAATTTTGGAAATATGATTGTAGATATGATCTTACTATTCCTGCCGATGGAGACTATGTCTTAGTACTTAAATTTTGTGAAGTATACTTTGAAGCTCCCGATCAAAAAGTTTTTGATGTTGTACTTAATGGGGAACATACCGTGGTTGCTGATTTGGACATTTTTGCAAAGGTAGACAAAGGAGTAGCTCATGATGAATATATTCCATTTGAAGTAGTTCAGGGTGAGTTATGATGGTCTCTCAGAGTAGATAGTAAATAATTATGTTGTTATAAAAGTTTATTTCTTGGTTTTAGAAGAAGATAAAGTAGAGTTGATAAAAACTGCCAGATTGTACAAGTTTTTATGGCATTGTTTTTAGAAATCTTTTAAAGTAAATTGTGCTGTTTTAAAACTACAACACTTTCATCTCTTTTAACATAAAAGCTGTCAAATACCTTCCGATTTTTGCAAATTAAAATATTGTTCTTTAGGAAGGCTAATTGTTAATGGTGAGGAATCAGAAATTCAAGGAAGAAAAATCAAATTAGAATTTATCAAGGGCTATAATGACAATCCAAAAATAAATGCTTTCTATTTGATGATTGGAACTATGGATGACGTGCCAAAATTACCACCTTTAATTAACTCTGAGGCTCGTTCTCATGAACACAATCGTAAATTAGATTTAGAGGACTTGGAAGAAGATGAAAAGCCTCAAAAGAGACCTAGAAATATTCCAAAGATACCAGAAACCTATGAACCTGAAGAATCATCGATTATGTTGCCAGTTTTTATGGCTATTGGTGCATTCATACCTATTTTATTCTTTTTGTGCAAATTGTGATAAAAAAGAGGTAAATATTTGGGGGTTTTGGGTAAGTAGCACTTGGGCATTTTGATTAATAACGATGGAAAGTGTTTATATATAGGGAACCTTACTTAAAGATGAGATCACAAGATTCAATTACTTTCTTTAAGTTGAATGTAGAGTTGTAATTTTTAACATTAATTAAATTCTTCATCATTTTTTCATGAAAAGACTAAAATATAGTATAACAGGGGATTCAAAAACCTCCGAGACTAACATATAAAAATACAATTTTTTTGGCAGAATTCAAGTTTACTTATTAACTAATCCCTTTTTAGAGTTCTACCATCATTCCAATGCCGCTCTTACATTTCTAGACATTCTTGTAGAACGATTTGTCTATCCAACCCTTCAAAATATGTTCGATTTCGGAAGTTACCTTTTCATTAAAGCCATTTCTCTTTCCGGCAAGTATTTTTTAGAGGTTTACGAACCGTTAATAGTCACTGAGAGTTAAATCTAGAGAATACGGTGGATGTGAAAGCAATTCGAAGTGCAACTCATGCAGTTTTGTATTTGTTATGATTGACTTGTGACTCAATGCATTGTCTTGGTGAAAGAGCACTCTTTTCTTCTTCATTTGGGGCCTTTTTTTGGATTTCTTCAAACGTACCAATAACGCTATATAATATTTGCTATTGAGGGTTTCCCTTTTCAAGATAGTTATAAAATATTATACAAGATTCAAGATTATCCATGTCAATGTACAAAAAAAGTACTTGCACAAGTCAAATAAAAATATTGGTACACAAAAGTCAAACTTAAACACTATTAGAAGTGGTGAAGTTAATGATAAAAGTTAACCAAATCTAGTTATTTAAGTACTCACATTAAAATCAGAAAAAACTTCACCAAATTATAAATAATCGGTCCTTATGTATAAACTTTATCCATTGTACTTAACTAAATAGCCAGAATGTTTTTTTGTACACAATTTGCTCAAGTATTAAGTGTTATTAATGGGATACACAAACTGAAAATTTAAGTTTTGTTAATAATGACAATTTATCTTTTTTTTTTAGATTTTATTTCTCATCTTTTAGAGAAAATCACAGTACAATAAATTTTTATGAAAAGCAAAGTATTGAAGAAGTTTAATATTTTGTTTTTTAGTCTTTTAACTTTTCAGTACATTAATCTTTGAAATGTTAAAATCTATACTTTAAGAAAATGTGTCGGTCTTAAAGTTGTTTTCTTGGGATAGTTCATACTTCGTTATGTGACATTACTAATTTTTTAGAACTAATGTACTTTTGTTCATTCTGTATGAGAGCTAATGAGTTTTGAATCTATATGGAACGAGTTTTTTAGGAAAAGTTAGACACATATGTTACATGCCTACAAGAGTGCCTACATTTTTCATTTGTTTATAGGATCGTATACACATTTTAGATATTTCATTTTTTCATTAAAGTTTGAAACTGAGCAATAGAACCAACCTGAATTTAGACCAGAAATAAATATGAAAAATGGGCAAAAACTGATGTAGGTATGTGACACAAGTTTCTTTGCTAGTAAATTTTTTACTTTACAAGTTGTTTCCATATTTATAATTTTTTTATTTTATATAAAAATATTCATGCCAATTTATAAATTAAAATTTGGATAATTTCAATGGGTTCCAAGTTCATTTCTCTCAACAAAAGTAGTACCTAAATGTTTTTATCAAATCAAAGTTTCAAATCGTAATATGTATTTATTTTCATGATATGAGTTTGGATACTAATTTGTTTTAAGGTTAGTGAGATGATTTTGACTGAATGTTGTCCAGTATAAGTATTTTATAGGTACTTAGAATTTAGCGTAAAGTGTTGATTGAGACAGTAAATAAGTACTTACAAATGATGTGTTTTATAATTTGTATAATTAAAGAAATTATATGGTTAAATCTGGAGCATCTGTGAATAAGTATAAATAAGTACAATTATCTAACTATTCGTTGAATATAAACAGAAACTTCAGGTTTATTTTTAATATTAAAAGTATAATAACGTGTCTCTTTGACTACGAAAACAGTATCATATAATTTGTTGAGATTCAGTTCCTTAGGCAAGTCATTTTTGAAAATAATTTTATTTATACCTTTTAGAAAAGGAATTGGTAGAGTAATGATTGTAGAGATTCTGGAAAAATATTGGGTAACAAAAGCAGTATAGCCATATAATTTAATACTTTGACCATACAGATGTAGATTAAGAATTGTTACTTTTTTAATTCAGTAGAATGTAGATCGTGAGTAAGTTGTTGTGGCTGTTCGGGTGTTTGGGCAGTATATTAGTCTGAACTAATAAACTAACATAAATCTGTGATCTTAAGACTTTTCCTGAAATCTTTTCAGGGAGAGAGGGAGGTCCTCTTTGTTTTTTCAGAAATTTAAATATCTTGCGGAATAGTGCCATGCAAGTGTTCTGCTGTACTGTCTCAAACACGGCAAATCTCATTCTGAGCCTTTCCCATTTTTTTGAGACGGTATCTCAGAGACTAGCATTTTCTTATAGCAATTGGTTGTTATTTAATAGTTCATGCTAAAGTCATACCTTGTGGACATGAATCTATCGTTTTGATATTAATTCAATTAGAATTGTATTCGAAATCTTCATATGCCTCGCAAAATTTCCAGGTTTTATGTTTTCTGTTTGGAACAGCTTAAAGGCATTCGTTGTTGCATTCCTCACCACTGCTTCTGCAGTGGAGAAAGGAACCCATGTTCAAGTCGCTGAAATAAACGATGATGTTTAAAGCCGCTTCATTTTCAAGTTTTGAGGCTCTTTGGTAACAGAAATAGTTCCATATCAGTGAAATATGGAGATATAGGGAATTTATATATTTTTTAAAGTTTTTCCCTTGATTTTTTTCGCTTTAGGAAATAATTAAAAAATGATTTTCTTCTATTTTTAACGTGTATATTCGAGAAGTTTTGAAATACTCCAAAGCAGTTCCAGTCTTTAATGAAGAGGGTAACGGAATAAATGCCGGAAGTCATTGACTGATATATCTTTGGTTTGAAACCATCGATATAAACTTTGTCATTGAAAAGTAACATTACCTACATTGCGCACAAAAATTTCATTTACTCATTCCTCAAAAACAAAAGATTATCACTTTCAACTGTTTTCGTCTCTATCTGGCTGAAAAGGGAATGCATTTACAAATTTTTTTTTATACTAGGTATTAAAAAACTCGGAAATTCTAATAAATAATTTCTGGGTACATTTCTTTAAATGCACTTGATTTTCATTTATTTTAAATAAAAGTAATATCTTAGGTCAAGGTTGACACTTAACTGTAGTACCATTAATAACTGTCAACAGTATCAATCATGACTTAACGACGTTCTTAAGGCCTTGTAAGACAAGATATTCTTTCTTATAGCAATGTGTTAAAAAATTTTACAATTTATTTTTATCTAAGAGGGTAATAAGGAAGTAATAGAATTTACCACAAATTAATTAAAGTAAGCTTTAGTTCAAAAATAAAATATAGGTATTTTTCAGCCTTTGGATCGTACGTTTCTGACAATAAATGGATTATATGAAAGTAACCAATATCCTCTTAATTTTGACACTAGCGATTTTTTTTAATCAAAACTGTTTTTTTAATTGAATTAAGATCATTTATGCATAAAAAACCGTAACACTAACACTATTTTTAATTTTGTTTTTTTTTATTGCACAGAACTGATTTACCACAATTAGAAAATGGCAAATGCTCTCAACATGAGTATACATTCTCAAATGCTTTCTGACTTACCAAAGTAACAGCTTTAAAGTTCAGACGAAGATGGTCTAAACCATATTTATTCATGAATGCTACAGAATAGACTCAAAATTTCTAATTTATAAAGTGGGCAATAAAACTGTGTTTTGAAATATTGTTTCATTTTTTCACCTTATATCTAGTACGGAGGTATAGAAAAAGGGCGGCCTACGTAACAAATTTAATTTTATGATAGTGGTGTGAGAATACATATTAAAATAACCGTTCAATGCGAATAGTAAATTAATACGTGTTAATCCGTATACTTCCCTAGCATACGAAATGTGATGGGCTTGGATCATAGAATGTCGGAATAAGGATATGGTATCTTTGTTACGTTTGTAGTAACACGTAATTATGCCGCTATCTTGAAAGCGATAAGAAAATAAACGATTTAATTTGAGTTAGTTCATATTGTTTCGCCAACATGCCACAATCCGTAGTCTGCATGTTCAGTCGACCAACCGTATCAATCCGTATTAGCAGACTGTACGTATTATGGATGTAGAAAATAGTAAAACGATGCGGAATACGGATAGTTAATCCGAATATTACTCGTAAATTCATCCATATCCTTATCATCCGAATATTTACACATTTTTTAATACTCTTTTTACTGCTAGAATGGAGTAATAAATTGGCAGCACCGCCTTATAATGTACATTTCAACTTAAATGCGGTAAAGTAGTATCTATAACCTCCATAACAGCAATCTCATCAGAAGTGACATTTCGGAGCCCTATAACAGCATTTCTCGAACATTTTATTACAAATTTGCCATTCCATCCGACTATTAACATAATACCGGAAGTTCGATAACGAACAAGCGAGTATCACTGATAAACAACGCTGAAACATGTGTTACAGAGATAGGTGAAAACTTTGGCAGAAATCCGCAACCAAAAAGTTGACAACACAAAATGCATGCGCTGTTGTCAAATCACCTTTAATATTTATGAGTTAAATATAAATTTGGGTACTGAACGAACCCCATCGATTTCTGGTAGCCGAATGAACAAGCTTTCAGAGCCATGTGCATTCAAAAAATAATGTGAGAAATGGGATAAAAATGATTTAAAATAATATTTGTTGACTAGATATCGACTGAAAATGTAAATCGGCGATTTATTGTAATTAATGCAATTTTAAAATTATTAAAATGTCTTCTAGGCTGTGTGTTCTGGAAGCTTCCATTGAAATGAATTTACAAGATATTTTATTTGTTTTAGGCGAATCAAAACATCCAATTTATAGAAAAAGAGGCTGTTTTATTGGCAGGTCATATTTTATTACGTAGTATTAAATGAAGAAATTGTTATTGTGGACACTATCATGCAATCTCTTAAAATTAATCATAAGTCATGCGAGATTAAATTTAAAATTTTAATGAGTAGTATAAATAAATTAATTATATGTAAGTCTTCTTGCCCTGCAATGAATGTAAGCGTGTTTTAAATCTTTGTTTTATATCCACGATTTCGCATAAAAAACTGTTCCCGTTAGTTATTTTTAGCAGCTCTCACTGAATTCCTAGCATATGGAAAACCGCCGATATCACAGCAATTCATAAGGGTGGTAATAGACAAATAAAAATGAAATGGCCTGTCTTCGGAAGTTGTTAGATTTTTCTACATTTTTCAACGGCATTTAATTGAGCGTCATATTGTGCAAACTTGCCTCAATTTAATTGACTTTGCATTTTTTACAGTTATCGAGATTCCCATATATTGATTAAAGTTTATAGTACTCGGTATTTATATATATATATATATATATATATATATATATATATATATATATATATATATATATTATATATCGTACTAAATTGACAGCAAAGAGCTTAAACTGATAAAAGCAACAATAAGCCGAGCAAGTGTTAAACCCTAAAAAAAACAAGCATAAAAAATCATTTTCTTTTATTACTGAACAGGCAAAAATGGATAATTTTATTTACTTTCGGGATATAACTATTTCTCTTATATATTTCAAGGTTTTATCGCAAAGTTCTTGTCCTTAATATCCTTATATAAGCGTTTATTTGTTGACGTATATATAAACTGTGACAATATCATAAGCAAAACAAAGCTGGCCGACTAGAAAATTTAAATTTCATGGCAACTAGATCGGGTTTAAGTCTAAAACCTTCTTAGTGAATCTGGCTGTCAATGTTTTTTTTTCAGGATGGCGGACCTCTTTATCCGTGTCAACTTCTGTTGCTGGCTCCGTGCGTGACAGCAGCGCCAACTAATGCATGAACTAAAAGGCGGTATTTGGGTGTATTGACAGTATAACGGAAATTTGTAATTAAAAATTTAATTTTTTGGTTTTAATAAAAGTATATGGATATATAAAACAAGCGAAAAGATTAATTTATTATTATATATTTTTATCACTTCACTTTAAAAAAGTAGGTATAATCAATCAAAAAATAATTAAAGCTCAGTGAAAATTAGGTTAAGTAATGTCAAAATAAAAAAAAACTGCCATTAAATAATAACGTGGAACAAAAATTATTATATATTGCTGTGTACTTACCGTGGATGACCATCAAAACAGAGAGAAGTATTGAATTATGTATTTTATTTCTTAAAATACGACATTACATCGGAAGTTTTAATAGGTAACCCACGTAGACATAATATAAATATACTAAATCGTGAATCCTATAGAAGAAAGTAGGATCACGCTTAGAAAGAGGCAGAACGTTTTCTATGAGTAGTTCCTCTCTTGAAACACAATAGATCTACTAGGTCGCAGTGTACAAATCTCCAATTTTACACACCTCTGTCACCTGACCGAAATTAGAAAGAGAGGCAATAGTCATAAAAAACGCTCTATTTTTTTCTAAGTGTGAGCCAGTTTTCTTCTATAGGATCCGCAGTCTATATTAAGTACTCTTATGTCAATGGTGATACACTAGCGTTCTTAAACTTTTTCATTTATTTCTTTGATTTTAATTTTGCTACTGGAAAGTTATAAAATTTACACCGTTTTTTTTTTGTTAGTATTTTTACAATTTACAACACAGCAACTCCGGTTGCTAATTATATTATTTTTCATTATTTAAAAAGGAATTAAAATTGACAAGTGTATTTGATACGTCAAAAGTACAAAATATCGCCCCAAAATACTTGAACTATCTGCAGCTTACACTAGAATCGCTTTTGTTCCCCCTATTACGATTTCACACTGAGCGAATACGGCGAATACTTGAAGTACTGAAAAAACTGATTGATTTGATAGATAAATGACATCTATCATGTGATACTGAGAGTTTGAAATTTCCCTAAATCATGAAATCGTTGTTTTAAAAAAAAAGTTTATGACCTATGGTGACAATTATTCAACCAACATTAGTAGGGATTTGGATCCTAAATGGTAGAAAAGAATTTTTTCCTTTGCCGACGTTTTGCTTTATTTTAAAGCATTTTCAAGGCTCTACAATACAAGATACCTATAATTTTATAGTAATTAAAAAAAAAATGTATAAGAAAAAAACTATTTGCCATAATATGATACGGTTTAAACAGCAGAATGGTTGAGCATTTCAACTTACCGGGAAAGCATTTTCTCGGTAAGTAATATATTTTGTTTATCTTTTTGTAGAACTTTCTTTACACAAAATAAGTAATATTCGCCAATTTTCCAGCATACTTTTCGTGCATGAGATTGGTTAAGGGGGGATTTTAAAGACGTTACTCTGGAGGGTATTTTTATGGTTCACCATTGGCAGGATTGAGATTTATTATCCCTTTTTTTATACAGGCAACGAAGTCAATACAACAAGCAGTAAATGAAGTAAGAAAGAGTTGACAAAAAAAAACACAGTTTATAACAATATAATTTATTTTATTTGCCAACAGTAATATTGTAATTGAGTTGTATGGTGGTGAGCTGGCAAGAACATGAGGTATCAATTCGGTTACAGTTGCAATCCCTTATTTCAGAATTTCATTAGTAGCTACAGAATTATTGTACGAAAATGAAGTTAACCTATACAAAAGTTTTTATTTTAACACCCACTTATTCCTTCCTCTGGAATTAAGCTACGGAATAACAATATTTTAACTTAAGCTTCTCAAACATTAGCTAAAAACAGGATGATTTTGGACTTGGAGAGTTGACGTAAAACGCTTTTATGTAGAAAATAAGCGGTTGCAAATTCGGCAAAAACGATATTCATAGGACATTATTTTAATTTTTTTCATTTTTATATCGTTAATAAAATTATACAAATACAGTTAACACAAGGTGTGTATTATTAACGTACAGGTTATCCAGATTTCATTGTTTTGCCGGTTACCTCCGTTATTTTTAAAGTTAGCGGGATGCGGTTGCGTGAAACGAGAGGTCGCAGACAGAATTTTCACAGCACTCTTAGTTTTTTCGATACCGGGGTTTTTTGAAAAATTGTCCTCGTATTTTGGCTATCTTTTTAGTTATCGAGAATTTAAATATTAACTCAAATAAAGTTCTTTACGTAACATGTAAACTAAGAAGTATAATTTAATGGTTTAGACGAAAAAAGAATTATTAAGTGTTATATCTTTGAAAACCCCTTAGTAAGCGGAATGCAATGGTCTATGAATATATGGGGTATTTCATTAAAAATACAAGTTTGATTTATATCTAAAAAACAGTAGTAGTTAGAGCGAAACTAGCGACGCCACTGAATTTTACGTGAAAAACTTTGAGACAAAATTTACCTTTTCGATAACTAAAAAGATAAACGAAATACGAGGGGTGTTCCAAAATGACAAATTTTTCACAAAACCCGTGTATCTAAAAAACTTAAGAGTGCCTTGAAAATTCAGTCTGCGGTATCTTTCGTTTCACGCAATAGTAGTACCGCTTCGCAAAACCGCATTACGCTAACTTTAGAAATAACGAAGCTACCCGGCAAAAACTACGAAATCTGGACACCCTGTACAGGGTGGATCGTTTTGGATGTTTTTATAGGCTATCTAGGAAACCGTAAAAGATCTTAAAAATCAGATAAAGTAGTCCTGAGCTTTTTTTGAGCAAATTGTAATGGCGAAAACAAATTTACGGCTATCGCGATCGATTTCGGATTTACAGGGCGATTTTTGAATTTTACAATTTTCTATATTTTATTTATCAAAGCAACTGCGATAAAACCAAGGATGCATTCTTAAGGTACTTTTTCTGTAGAATCCAGTGACGTAGTTAGATTTTCAATTTTAGTTTTAATTACGAAGATATAAATACCAAGTTTTAATTTTTTAAATGGAACACCCTGTATTTTTTTACATCATTTTTTTGCATTTTACATTTTCTTTAAGAATATATTATATTGTCAATATAAATTGACATCAAAGAGGTCAAAAACAGTTTTTATTAAATATGTAAACTTTTTAAAATAGGAAACGTCTATTAAAGAAGCTGTATTAATATCATTCAGTTCATTTTTTAATCACAGTTTCTTAACCTATAGTATATAATAAATATTCTAACTGATAATTACCAATTCGGCAATTTTTAAGAGACTTGAGGAAACCTAATCAATTTTGGATCCTTGAAAAGCCAGCCCCAAAGACGTACGAAAAAGAAGGTAAAGAGAATGAAATTATAAATGTAATTGCATCTTATACGGAAGATCCTTCAACGTAGAGCAGAACTATTGAAATGGATTTTGGGGTTTTTCATAAAAAATCATTAAAAATTTTAAAGAAAAATAAGTTTAAATATTACAAGGCAAGAAAAACTCAGCTTCATCTCCCTGGCGACCTTGAACGAGGACTTAACTTCTATAATTGGTACATGGATATGCTACGAAATAATGATTTTTCTTTTAAGAATATTGTAAGGACGGATGTGTCAAGAATGACTAGTAATGGTATAATCATTTATGTGCAGATCAGAATTCTCACCAACAAATAAATAGAGTCACATAAGGACGATTTGGGTTTAATGTGTGGGTTGCTTTTTTGGATAACAGAATAGTGACCTACGAGATATATGAAGGGAATTTAAATGTTCAAGCCTACCTAGACATTTTAAGAAAATACAACGTCCCATTTATGGATAATTCGTCTTTAACTGAAAGTAACAGATTGTATTTTCAATACGATGGAGACCGGTTCATAACGTGAGAATTGTTGTCGAACGCCTTAGCGCTCATTTTGCACATAAATGGATAGCAAACAATGGATCAGTTAACTGGCCATCTAGGTGACCTGATCTTACCCCCTTAAGATTTCTTTTTTTGGAGGTATATGAAAAACAAAATTTATCTAAATAGAAATACAACCCTAGAAGAATTATAAGCAAATTTTGTGGCGGCTATGTAAAGTATTCATAACGCTGTGAGCAGAGGAGTGCAAAGATGTTGTCAACTGTGTCTAGATAACAATGGACAACAGTTTGAACATTTAATACTGTTAATTTAGTTTTTTATTGATATTTTTGCCTTTTTGAGTTTTGTTTAAATGTGTTTTAACAATTTATTCGTCTTTTAAAATGTGTTGACATAAACATGCACAACTTGGCTCCTTTGAGCCGCCAGCTCTTATGAGCTAGTCTGTGAGTTTAATAAGAAAATAAAAAATATGTTTTTGGTCTATTTGTTGTCAATTTATATTGTAAAATACAGGGTGTTCCATTCAAAAAATTAAAATATGACATTTTCATAATTAAAACTAAAATTAAAAATCTGACTACGCCACTGGATTCTATAGAAAAAAAGTACTTTGAGAATTAGTTTTATCGTAGTTGCAATTAAATGGACGTTTTAGAAAATTGTAAAATTCGAAAATTGCCCTGTAAATTCGAAACCGATCGCGATAGCCGTAATTTATTTTCGCTTTTATAATTTTCTCAAAAAAGAGCTCTGGACTACTTTACCAGATTTTAAAATCTTTTACAGTCTCCCAGATAACCTATACAAACATCGAAAACGCCCTGTACATATTAAAGATGTATTGTATTATTGTATCTGGGCATAATAGTTTTTTGTCGACTCAAGGACAAAATTTAGGTAATATGGTCGACATAAATTTGGCCGTACAATATGCGAGTGCCCTGAAAAACAAAAATTCTATTCTAATTTCGGGGGTACGTGAATTGCGGACCAAAAACCATAAACAATTTTCAAATTTTGCAATGTGTTTTTAATAACCTATGAACTGCGGACCAAAGACGAAAGGGCCATCTGAAATCTACCTGCCCGATAACCTACCTACCTGATAGTAATAATTATTTTATTACCTAATCTACTTGAAGGAATATTTAAATGTGATGTAATACAATTATTGGAAATATATATATATATATATATATATATATATATATATATATATATATATATATATATATAACCCATGAATTGCGGACCAAAGACGAATGAAACCAGAACTAACCTGAACTAAGGCGCGAATCCGAGGGAGGGGGGGAGGCGATCGCCCCCCTCCCCCTAAGAGCTTTGAGTTCAGGAAAATAGACCCGATTTTGCCTCTAATACTATAGTTTATTCACGAACTAGAAAGAGTAATAAATCATTTTTTACCCTTTTTTTCTTCGCAAACTACCTGTGTTCTTTAGTTCTGCATCTTTAGCAAAATCTGTTAGACACATATATTTTTCATAGGAATGGGTTAGAAATTTTATAATCAAAAATGCCGGTCTATAATAATGGACTAATTGGGTTGAATAACAATAGATATTTGGATGTGTGGAGTGTTAAAAAATATTTTAATTTTCATAAGCGTCGGAAGGAGGTTTATTTTATCACTAAGTATTTATGGCATAGAATATTATTTCGGTAATAAACTTAAAATAAAAGGTTTTTATAATATTACTTTATTTCTTATGATTTCTTAATAATTCACATACATTAGAAAATGTAAATAATTTTGACATATTTAACACATATCACAACTGTATTTTTATTATTTTTAATTTTGGCATAGGAACCGTTTTAGGCACATTCAGACTCAAAAAATTCTAAGTTATAATTTAAATACTTACAAAATATCCATTGTCAACAAGACAAAAAGTTAAACATATATAAGAAAATAAATTCGTCCATATAATATTAATTTTTTTTGGGGGCTATCGGTCATTTTATTATTATTTACAAAATATTTTTAGGATATTTGATGTTTCAGTTTATTTATTTCTTAAACCATCTGCAGAATTACTACAATTAAACACTAAAAAGGGCTTCAAATGTAATTAATTTTTATATGTTACAGAAAATTTAAATAATAAATTGTGTTGATGCTGGTAAACATTACGTATCTAATTCGTAATCAAAGTCAGTGAAGCTATCTTCGCTCAAATTAATTATAATTGGTTCCTCTATCTGACTGATTATGAGATCGAGTTTCCACATTTTCTTTTTTTCTTTTATTATATGGATTTTCCCCAATTTTCTGCAGTAACTTTATTTAAAAAAATCTTTCAGAAGTTCAGCTAAATTACTAATTTTGTAAGTTGTATTGTTTCTAGCAACTCTACCTTTTACTTGAGAGAGATATTTTCTTCTCCAACGGATATATTCCGGACGATCTATAAGAACAGATTTTCTATCGTTCTCTGAGCAATTTCTAGAGCTCAGTTCTTTTAATTTTAGGTAAATCCCGATCTTCATCGATTTTAGTTAGAATTTTGTCGACGGTAGGGATCTGCTTCTCATAATAAAATTTATGTACAACTCCTTTTATAGCAGTTTCACCTCTTCTTCCAACGAGGTTTTTCTCCTTCAGTATTCGGTACATAGTAGATTTTCCAATTCCTGTCATGTTGGAACACATCTCAACAGAGTTTTTAACATTATTATCTAGATATTGATATCTTAAGGCATTGTAAACATTCATCGTAATAAGTTTTTCGTTGAGGAAAAAATGCCCTGGTTTAACGATTTTGGAATAAATATAGATGTAGAAGCCATATCTTTTGAGTATCTCACTAATCTCAAATAATATATAAAACCAAGCACAAACAAGATAAATCATTAAGGACACACTGTAAGGTGTACTTTGTTGCTCACTGACAGAAATCAAATTGAACCATCAGAAATTTTATTGTTGCAGTAAATTTATAAAACCTTAAAATATTTAAATATAATTAGATTTACGACAGTCCTCAGTTACCTGCGGCACTGGAGCAGGTACGTTGGAGGTTTCGGTAACAGTTTTATTACTCCCTCTAGTTTTTGAATAGAATATAGGAATGTGTATGCTTGCGATCGCCCATCCCCTTCCCAAGAGCTTTGAGTAAAGGAAAATAGAACCGATTCTACCTTTTATATTAGGAATGTGAATGCTGCTGGCACTCCCCCCCCCCCCTCCCCATTGACAATTTATTTTTCTTGCGATAGCCCCCCCCCCAAGACCTTTGAGTTCAGGAAAAAATACCCGATGCTACCTCTTATACTAGGAATCTGTATCCTGCTCGCATCGTCCCCGCCCCTATCAGCAATTTGTATTTTCTTGTGATCGCCCCCCACCTCTCCAAGAGCTTCAAATTCAGAAAAATAGACCCGACTCTGCTTTTTACACTATAAATGGGAATGTTGCTGGTGTACCCCCCCCCCCCCCCCCCGTCGACAAGTTGCTTTCGCTTGCCATACTATACTTTTGTGATATCACCGCACCCCCCCTTCAAAGAGAGAGGCTGGATCTGTCTATGCCTGAACTACGACATGTATGTAATCTTTTAGTTTAGTTGTTTAATAAACCGATTTAAAATTAATTTCGGTAAAAACTTACAATTTTTTTATTTAAAATAAAAAATATATAACCTTTGTTGTATAAAATGAAGCTTAGTCCGCAATTCATGGTATTTAAAAAAAATGGGTCTTCTTGGTTTGGTTCGCAAAATCGAGTACCCAATTATAAAAATCAGGTAGTTAGTCCGCAATTCGAGGCCGCTGCAAATTTCAGTTTACCTGCAGTTTTAATTAGATGCTATTTCTCTTTTGAACAGGAGAACTTCAAACTCTACTGCTACTAGAAATGTTGTGGCCAGTCCATCACACAGCTGTCTCATAGATCCTTAAAATTACATTTCACAAATTACATTGGTACAGAATAGAAATCGGCTGCTATCGGACCTTTTAGATTCTTCAAACCTTCGGAATGACTACCGCCATCACTTAAACTACGATTTAATTTAATTTTATTTTTAAATAAATTACTTACAATTTTGTAAGGACTTAGTCTTTGACTTTGTTTCGGAGACTGATCTACACCGAGATAATTATTTTTTTGTTCTTCAGAATTTTTACCTATTTTTCTCGAATCTTTCTCAATCACGAAAACGCTCTTCGATAATTGAGGTGACGATTTTGATAGAGTGTATAAATGGTCTGAAGTATTATCACATAATTTATCTGCGTTGCTTAAACAACTTACTTCCGTATCTTTATAACTTGGAGGATAATCATCCACAAATACATCATCTGAGTCATCCAGACTGGATGAATCTACATAAGCCTGATTTAACTCTTGTATAATTTTTAGTTTATATGGAGTGGCAGGTCTGTTTATCAAAAGTTTATTCGGATAATTAAAATCTATATCTTTAAGGGAGTCTTGCGAGGATCCCGAGTCTCTTCCAGAGTCTTCGGCAATATTCCAGATGTTTCTGTCTATTTTACCGGTAGGAGCAGCAGCAACAATTGCTGAATTTTTTACAATAGTACCAACTTTAGACTCTGTAATAATCTTTCTGTCAAAATCCATATTTGAGCTTGAATTTCTGTAGTAAACTCGGTTTTGGCTATAATTTGAAGGATATCTTGGTGGAAACCCATCGTCGTGTTGCTGTAAATGGAATAAATTACAAAAGAAATTTTTTAGAGCTGCACGGAAGTCCTTCAAATGATACGCATACAAAAAGGGGTTTCCTGCTGAATTCAGGTGTGATAATATTATGCACGATAGCATAAAAGTTGAGTTTACTTTAAATTCTTTATAAAAGGCGATGATACAATTGATAGTGTACAGAGGGATCCAACAAATCATAAAAAATAGAACGATGATGGCCAAGTTTTGGGTAGATTTGACTTCATTTCTTTGTTGAACACCTAACATTCTAATCATTCCACTTGGAGGAAGGTTTTTGTTCTTTTTGCTACCATTTACTGGATTCATGACAACAATTTGTCGTAACTGCAAAAAAAAAAGAAAAATATTATTATTTTAAATTTTATGTCAAAAATGGCGTTGACAAACCTCAACATAACTATCAATTTGTTCTCTATGAAAGTCTTTATTATTTAATTGAGGTTGCTTTCCATTTAGAAGGGAATCTACTTTAGTGGACTATGTTGATATTCTGATAATAAATAAATACTGGGTGATCAAAAACCAACATTAAATATTAACTTGAAAAATAATTAAAAGTCATTTTTTTAAATTTCAACCCCCTATTTTTATGTTATCTTATTTATCATTAAAAATAAGGGTGACTTCGTATAAGGTTGTCTATTCCAAATATTTGCAGTTTGTGAAACATTGGCAATTTAACATTTTTGTATTGTAAAATCCTCTTATTTTTAACCGACTTCTAAAAGAAGGAGGTTCTCAATTCGTCGACTATGTATGTTTTTTTTATGTATGTATACCGATTACTCCGGAACGGCGGCACCGATGTCAATGAAACTTTTTAAGTTATGTTCAGGAAGTTGCTGCGGTGGTCCCATATTTTTTTGGAAGAAATTGGTGTTGTAAAATCGAAGATGGCGCCGACAATATGGCGGCCAAAAAAATTATTTTTGTCCGATTTTCTTCAAAATTGGTATGGGGGAATATTTGAGGTCGCACACAACAAATCGAAAATTATTTAAAAAAAATTCAATATGGCGGATAAAAAATTAATTTCGTCCGATTTTTTTCAAAATTGATATGGGAGAATTTTTGGGATCGCACATTACGAATCCGAAATTATTTAAAAAAAAAATATGGCGGATCCAAGATGGCGGATTAACATCTCCCGATTTTGTCTAAAATCAGTGAGATAATTATGAATTTTAAATATTTTCTGAAAAACTCATCTGACAGATTCAATATGGTGTCCTTAAAATTTTTAATTTTTTAATTTTCTCCCGAACTAATATAGGGGGGTTCTTGAAGGTGTAAATTATGAATTTAAAAGTATTTTTTCAGGATTTAATATGGCGAATCCAATGTAGCGGACTAAAAATTTAACATTTTTCGATTTTGTTCAAAGGTGGGACTGAATCGTTTTTGAGGATGTGAATAGGGAATATAAGTCTAGAAATTTTAAATTTCCGGATTTCATCCAAAATTTGCGCTAAGGGGCTTTAAAGGGTTTAGATTAGATTAAGACGTAAAATAATATTTTTGAAATTCAATATAGCGGATGCAATATGGTGAATAAAAATTTTACCTTATTCGCATTTTTTTTAGATTCTGTATTAGGGGGTTTTCGGGGTCGTATAATATGAATATGAAGTTAATTTTTTACAACTATCAAGTTGATAAGATAAAATATGAGGGACAGAAAATTTTTGCATGTTCCGATTTTGTCTAAAATTGATACTGTGGGCTTCTTGAGGCGTATACAAACTCAATATGCAGTATAAAATATATCGAGCTAAGAAATTTACATCTCAGGTTCTTTAAACATTGAAAATTGAAATTGTGGTGTTCTTGAGGCGTATACAAACTCAATATTTAGTATAAAATATATCGAGCTAAGAAATTTACATCTCAGGTTTATTAAATACTAGCGACCCGCCCCGGCTTCGCACGGGTGCAATGCTGATACTAAATACACTACAGAAAAACTGTGACTATTTATTTTATTTTTGCAACAATTATTACATCGGCCTCCGACGCGCTATTTATAGGCACGCTGCCGCCGCCCCGGTCGGCCAGTACCGCCGCAAGCGCTACTTCCCGCAATTTTAAATCTGTAATATCTTCGAAAATATTCATTTAAATCTTGTGCTGTAAAGGACCATATAGATCTATATTAAATCAACAATGTATTTAAGCTATTTAATTGGATAAGGATTAATGCTGTATTGGTTAAAATCGCTTCAAAATTTGCCATTATTTGTCGCAAAAAGTAAATGACAAAAAAATGTTATTGTGGGATATCCATGAGAGATAGACATATACCATCGCGGAGTTTTCTGTAGACCTTTTCAATGTGTACAAATAATTAGTACATTATTTTGATAAATCTCGTAGGGTTCAGCCTGCGTTTGCAATGTAAGCGGAAAAAAATATGATAATTAACGACATCACATTAGAAACCTCAAAAATAACAGTATTTCTCCACTATTTAATGGATGTTATTATACATATAAACCTTCCTCTTGAATCACTCTATCTACTGAAAAAAACCGCATCAAAATCCGGTGCGTAGTTTTAAAGATTTAAGCATACAAAGGGACATAGGGACAGAGAAAGCGACTTTGTTTTATACTATGTAGTGAGTAGTGATCGGTATTGGAAGGTTTTGGGGCCTATATTACCAATCTAAAATGAATTTGAAATTTAAGATAGTGGATTTACTATGACAGACTAAATATTTGTTTGACACAATTTTACTGGTATTTGGAAAACTCTAAGAATCAAAGAATTTTTAGTGGTTCATTTTAAGGTGATTTACAACTTTGGATAAAATGTGTACTTTTTTGCCACCTTGGAGTCATTGCGAGGTACACTGATCTCGATTAGTACTTAGTTCAAATAATTTATGGATATCATAATGAATTCAAAACTTAAAATCGAAAAATAAAATTGTTTTAAAAAAAGTTGAACCGACTTCCAAAAGTGCGCTAAAAAGTGAAAAATAACAATATATTTTTATATGAAATTGAACTTTTTGAAGTCGGCGCCAAATTATTTCTAAATGAAATAAATAACTACTAATATATACAAATTATGGTAAGAAAGCAATTACAAATAAAGTATTTTTAATCTGGTTATGCGAATCACATTTTGTCAGGTATTAGCTTGCCCGACTTCAAAAATTTCAATTTCACATAAAAATTTCTAGTTATTTTTCACTCTTTAGCGCACTTTTAGAAGTCGGTTTAATTTTTTTATAAAAATTTTATTTAATGGTATATTCTATATATTTTCAAAAATTCGCGTTTAACGCATATAGATATGCCGAGAGATGTAAAATATAAAATGTAAAAAATAGATTAAGTTATATAAAAGGATAGGGAAAAAAAGTGTTTTCCCTCAGAGATGGTACTTCAGTCACGTTACCAAGTGTCATTTTACCGAAAACATGTCCTTGAGATATCATTCGATTCGTAATGGCATTTAGAAAGTTTATGAAAATATTGGAGAGGGACCGGCGAAAATATAAAATAACTTTTACAATTTTCGCCTGGCCTTTTCCAAAATTGTCATAAACTTTCTAGATGCCACTACGAATCAAATAACACCTGAACCGTAATTTTCGGACTTAGGGGACAGGTTTGCGGTAAAATAGCACTTATGAACTAGACTACTCGCAACATGCAGCTTTATATGAATTATATGATGAATTAATTAAATATGCTTACTAAGAATTTGTTATCATATGACCAACAGGTTTATAATTAGTAGCAGCTGTAACAAAGGCATGGATTATTTTATCTTACCGATAAGATAGCTTTGGCATTGCCTTTGAAGTTATAGAGTCCAATTTTCGTGACTTTTCTTGCTATGCCATTTGCTACAGGAATACTTCTCCATTAATTAAAAGTAAAATTAAATAGGTGTTAACACTCTTTCTTTTGTAAAAAGAGTCGTATTTCTTTAAATTAAAAGAGATAAAAATTGAGTCAATGCATGAATTTTTAACATATGCATTTTCTTTGCTGCTCTGACAATCGAAGCATATCTTCTCCTAAACCAAAGTTAGGTTAAGATGAAATCACCAGTGGCGGCATTCTTTCAAATTTTATTACCCAGTGTAATACTAAGGTCATGATATTTTTTGGGCGGAATCGCTTTTGTCGCGTCTATAAGACGAAATAATCTGTGACAAAGGTTATGCCTGAGTTAACTAATATTGAATAAAAAATTAGTATTATACACTTTTTCTCCTATCTTTTTCAAAAATATAAAGATACTTTGATATATTTACACAGGTCTGTGTACATTTTTATAAATAAAATTGATACAAATCGCTTTTCCTATCTAAATTTTCAAGCTAGATATATATTGTTACCAACCTGTTTTAAAACAACCCTGTAAATATGAGCATAAAACGCTGCTAGAAGCAATGCTGGTGTTATGATGGTTCCAAAGTACAAGAAAACGAGGTAGTTGTAGTCCATTACACTCAGGAAGAAACAATCCACGTTATTTGGTCGATCCTGGTGCCATCCCATCAAGGGAAGAAAGCCGACGACACTGCCGGCGAACCAGCAAATACTGATAATAACTGAAAAAAAAAACAGAAGAAAATCTAAACTTTATATTTTTACATTTTTTAACTCTAGTATAAAAAAATAAAAGCAAAGGCTGTTTCAGCCTTTGCTTTTATTGTGTGTTAATACAAATGTGGACTACGAAATTATATATATATATATATATATATATATATATATATATATATATATATATATATATATATATATATATATATATATATATAATCTTCGAACATACCCCTGTAGAATTAGCATAACGTCAGAACTAGGGCCCGGTTGTTTGAACGCTGAATAATGTAATAATATTTTTATTTATATATGAAAAAGTGTTGATAAACAGTAGATATTTCATTTCTTAGTACACACATACCGATTTTATGCTATCCTTTTCTAATTGCATTATTTAAACGAGTATCATATGATAATCGGTACGTCAATTCAAGAATGAATTTATGGTGGCCTAAATTATTATTATTGTTATTTTAAATACGTAAACAATATCTACAAATATTTACCAATAAAAATAAGTTTTTAAATCTTTTTTTGTTAATATTAATTGCAAATTTTGTATTTATAGTAATTTCTAACACTTAAAAACACTGAAATGAGTCACAACAAGCAATTAAACTCAAA
This sequence comes from Diaprepes abbreviatus, assembly GCA_034092305.1. Lineage (NCBI taxonomy): Eukaryota > Metazoa > Arthropoda > Insecta > Coleoptera > Curculionidae > Diaprepes > Diaprepes abbreviatus. Next base: position 365,733 of record JASJET010000236.1, on the reverse strand, counting down.
GAAAAGACAAGTAAACATGTTTATATTTGTCAAATATCAAAAAAGCCTCCCCCATCGACCATAAACAGCCTTCAAACACATCTATCGTTGTTCAAATCTATAGGGTATGATCGAAGGTATATACTTTCAACTAAGACCTTGAGAGGGGCCTTGAAGCTTATTTCAAGGGCAAGTGCTTTTTTTTAAATAGTCACCCCCTTTTTATCGCAGAAATGGAAAATAGGAAAAATTGCGCGTCCAATCACATAAATGACAGATTTTTTCAATACCAAATCTCTCTAAAAACAGGGATTTGGAGACCCTTATTTATATAACTGAAAGTATCAGAGACACTAATACACAAAAATAGTAACAATTTTTATAAGAATTTCCGTATGGAAAATTCCAATTTTGTGTAAATGAATACATTTTTAAAAATTCGTATTGTAGGCTTTTTTTAATTTCAGCAAAATTCTACAACAGTATAATATATTGTTATAAGTTATTAAAGGTTTTTTAGTAAAATTAAGAGAAATTATTTTTTTAAATCATTGTAATAACTGAAACTAGACTGTATTGGAAAGTCAAAGTCATGTCAACGTCAAATTGCATTTAAAAATTAAACAGTTTTATGAATTTTTATAATTTGTTCTAAATTCTAGTGAAAATGAGAGAAATAGTTCATATACAAATAGGACAAGCCGGTAATAATATTGGAAACAAAGTGAGTTATTAAATTATAATCATAAATCAGTTAAATGATAGGGGAAACTTGAATAATTGATCACAATAAGATATATATTGGGAATACTGGAGCTGCTAATTTTTTATATGGGGGAAATTGATTTATGAGTTATATAATAAAGTAGGAACATCGTAATTTAGAAGAAGATATAATAATTATCAAGGGTTTGTTTATATTTTACTCAAAGTAAGGTATTATTATGGGCATTCAGTAACTGCAAGTTGTTCCAGTGGAAAATGCTGTGACAGTTCGAATCCAATTAATAATTTAAAAAAAAGTTATATATCTATTAAACTAATTGTAAGTATAACAGTTCGTCTAATGTAACATTTTCATATCATCAGAAATCAGCCAATTATATGCACCTAGATCTGACTATGAAGTGAACAACTTAAACATGTAATTAATAGGAGATAGTGGAATAGTGTTATGAAAGAGGTTATCTATTCACAAGATTTTGTTTAAATTAAGATTTGGTTATCACCAACACATGCTACAAACTATCAAAAAAACGCCTTTTTACATGGAAAGAAGAAAAAACACAACACCGAAATCAGATACAAAAAAATCAATACTGAAATTATAAGAAATGTATATTAGGTTTATGATGGAAGAAGATTCGAACACAATGTGAGTGATGACAAAAACGGAATCAACTATTAAAGAAGGGAATGTCACAAAAGAAATATACTAAGCTAAAAATTTCAAAGCCTCTGAACCTGATAAAATAAAGAGTGAAGTATTGAAATTACTAGGAAAAATAGGAGTAACAATGTTAACGATTCAATAAGGTATATAAATCAAGTATTGTATGAATTCTTTCTTCAAAAAACCTTTAAATAGGAGATGGACCTGGAAAAGCCCAAATGGTATCACAGAAAACGAAATCGACTATATTGTAACTAACCAAAAAAACATTTGCGAAGATATCACTGTCCTTAACCAATTCGACACTTATAGCGATCGCCGCTTGATCAGAGCTGCGATTACCATTAACACCAGATGGGAAAGAAATAAATTGTTAAGAAGAAAACCCATTCCAATAAACGAAATACTAAAACAAAACAAGGAAAAATTCGAACACGTAACAAAGAATAAATTTAAAAGTAAAGAAGACCAGGAAGAAATGGACATTAATGAATTAACACAACACGTTAATAATAGCATATGAGCAGCAACAAAAGAGATATGCTTTAAAAATAAAGAAAAAAGTAGTAAAATCAGCCTGTATACCAAGAACCTCATAGAAAAACGAAGAAATGTGGACCGAAACTGTGAAGAATATAGGTACATAAATAAAGAAATTAACAAAAACATAAGGAGGGACATAAGAAAGCATAATACAAAAGTGATTAAAGACACGATAGAAGCTAATAAATCAATGAAGGTTGTTAGATCTCAATTGGGTAGGGGCCGGACAAAAATTTCCGGACTTAAAACTAAACAAGGCCAATTAGTTAGTACCCGGGAGGAAATCACGATGGCTGTCCAGGACTTTTATACAGAGTTATACAGTCCAAAAACTCAAGGTCCTTACTATGAAAGAAAGGAAGTAAGAAATGTCGGTTCAGAAGAGATGCCCGAAATAAATACCGCAGAGTTAATGAAAGCGCTTAGTCAAATGAAAAATAATAAAAGCCCTGGCGAGGATCGTATAACCGCCGAAATGTTAAAAATAGGGGGAGAACAACTAAGAGAAAGCGTAAGAATTTTGTTGAACAAGTGCTTAATATATGGAAAAATACCCGAGGCATGGGAAAACGCAGAAGTCATCATATTATACAAAAAAGGCGATAGAAATAACATAGAAAATTATCGGCCAATTAGCTTACTGTCCCACTTGTACAAACTTCTTACAAAAATAATAACTAACAGACTGACGCAAAAGTTGGACGCATACCAACCTTCAGAACAAGCCGGATTTCGCAGGAACTTCAGTACAATAGACCATCTGCAGACAGTACACACGCTTATCGAAAAAACCACGGAATATAATATACTTCTGCATTTGGCTTTCGTTGATTACCAGAAGGCGTTCGATTATATCGAATCATGGGCAGTTCTCAAAACACTGGACAATGCTCGGATTGATTCAAGATACTCTGCTCTGATTCAGCATATATATGAAAACGCTTACATGCAAGTTACAAAAGACGAGGATATAAAAACCTCGAGGATACCTATAAAAAGAGGCGTACGTCAGGGAGACACAATCTCTCCAAAATTGTTCACGTTGACACTTGAAGATGTATTTAGGTGCTTGGACTGGCATGACAAGGGAATTAACATAGACGGAACACGACTAAACCACTTAAGATTTGCTGATGATATTGTTATAATCAGTGATTCACCAGAACAACTCCAATGTATGATACAAGAACTTCATCAAGCATCAGCTAGGATAGGACTCAAAATGAACTTGTCAAAAACAAAAATAATGAGTCTAGAACAAATACAAATTAAAGTTGAAGAAAAAATAATAGAAAACGTAAGAGAATACATATATCTAAGTCATAAAATACAAATAGGGAAGGAAAACCAATCGGCTGAAATTCCTAGAAGAATAAGTCTCAGCTGGGCAGCTTTTGGCAAACTCGGATTCATTCTTAAATCCAGTAACACCCCCATAAGTCTGAAAAGAAAAGTCTACGAGTCGTGCATCCTGCCAGTTCTTACTTATGGTATTGAAACAACCTCCCTAACATGTAAAGCCATTAATAAGCTTCGGGTTACCCAACGAGCAATGGAAAGGGCTATGCTGGGAATTAGTTTACGAGATAGAGTTCCAAATGAAGAAATGAGAAGAAGAACGAGAATAACAGATGTGAGCAGACGAGTAGCGCAGCTAAAATGGAGATGGGCGGGACATATTCCAAGACATGACATACAAGATGGACATACAAGATAACAGCATGGCGGCCAAGAGAGAACAAGAGAAGTGTTGGCAGGCCCTAAAGGAGATGGCGTGACGACATCCAGAAAATTGCCGGAAAAAACTGGATGGGGATCGCTACGGACCGACAGAAATGGAAAAGTATGGAAGAGGCCTACATTGAGGAGTGGATGAAAACGGGCTGATATGAATGAATGAATGAATATAAATCAAGTGTGTCAGCAGAAGTGAACATAATAAAAATCTTCAAATCCTAGTAGAAAGGATTGCTAAAACATGTGAAGATTTTAGTCTGAACGTGAATATATCAAAAATAAAATGGTTGATAATAAGCAAGAACCATTCAAATCAGAACGGTAATAGTATTCAAGTAAACGGCGTACAGCTGGAAAAAGTTGAAAAAGCAGTAAACCTATGAAGACTGAGACCATTTCTTTAAAGAAAATACTGTGTGAACATAATTTAATTTTGGTCCTTCAAGTTGGAAAATTACGAACATATGTTTTTCCGGCACAGTACTATGGAGCAAAAAGTCGGGTCGTCACCAAATCATTGTTCAAACCGCTACAATCCTTTGATATTTGGGGTTATCGAAGGTTGCGTAAAATTAGTAAAATGGATGGAGTCATAAATGAAGAGATACTGACTGTTAAACCAAAGGAACCTAAATTCTTTGGGCATATCATGAGACATCAAGAAAAATATGAAACACTGCCTTTCACGATATAAGGAAAAATAAGCAGCAGAAGAGGGAGTCGCAGAATTCCATAGCGAAAAAACTTCAAAATACAATATAGTCAGTCACTTTTTCCGGGCAGTAGTAGAAGTAAGAATCTCTAATATGGATCACCAACTATCAATGGTCATTGTACTCCAACATAAAAAATTTGGCCAATTTAAATTTAAACAGTAACAGTTACCGATAAGTTGCATTATCAGCAGAAAAAAATGGATTAAATTACTGTCCACTGACGATTATATTCCATAAAAAAAACAATGACTTAAAAATCATTGATTTCATGTATTTAAAGAAGTAACAAAAATTAAGCCTTCCATGATTTCTTGATACATCTACTAGATGATGAACTATGTTTCAATCAACATAAATATATCTTTTGCATGGAATGTTTAAATAAATAGTAAGATAACCAACTCGTTCCAAGACATATCGCATCTATAAAATAGAAATGTAACTAAAAAAATATTTATTCTATTTAGTTTTGGGAAGTGGTTTCCGATGAACATGGAATTGATCCAACTGGTCACTGGCATGGTGACACTGATCTGCAACTAGAAAGAATTAATGTCTATTATAATGAAGCCAGTGGAGGTAGATTCGTTCCCAGAGCTGTTCTTGTAGATTTGGAGGCGGGCACTATGGACACTGTGAGATCTGGACCTTTTGGAAGGTATTAAATAATGGAGACTGCAAAGTATTTTTATTTCATGTAAAAATTTATTGCAGATATCTGAAAGTTTCAAGTCGTAGAGGGCACCCAATAGATAATAAATACGTAAAAAAGTACAGCTAGATCAGCACAGCATCCAAAGTCGGAAAATTCGATTTTCTACCAGTAGAATTTTCCGGTTACTTTTTATAGAAAACTTGTCCAAATGAAAGTTGTGAGTATTGAAAAGACCTTTAATTTCATTTTCTATACGTTAAAATCGATAAATAATTTATCGAGATAATGGCGAAAAACTACCTTTTTTACACTACTTTATAAATGTTAATAACATTTGCAAGAAAGGCCGAAAGTGATGTATAACCCCTTGATGACAAGGTCATTATGAGCCTTTATAACTGTGCGAAAGCTGGATCAAATCGGTTTGGTAGTTTATGAATAATATTAATTGTTTATCCCAGACACTGAATGTTCAAACAATTATCCTTGCCCAGAGGATAATTCTACAGATATTTGCAAAAGCGGAATGGATTTTTTGAGGTTCAAACTACAAGCAAAGATGAAAAACGATAGATTTTTTAAAAAAATTGTTGTTAAAAAACCGTTTAAAGAACTCAACCTTTTTTACTTATAAACAATTGGAATAACTTTGTTAATTTTAATGATACAAGTTTGTGAATAAGTGGACCTGAAAGCTGGCCAAAAAACACAAATTTAAAAAAAATGTCTCCTACGACCAATAGGAGCTAAGATAGCATTTTTTAAAATCATATCTCTTTTGTTTATAAACATTAAGAGTCGAAATTTTCACAGATTTTAAACGAAGATCTATATTTTATGATGCAATTGATAAGTATGAAATTCATGCATCTTTAGTAAAGTTATAGCCCTTCGAAGTGAAGGTACTTTTTTTGCAAGTGCGTTGTAGCGAGTGGTGGGGGAAGTTCGGCTTTCTCACGGTGTGCTTTTGAAATTCACTGTCACTATATATATATATATATATATATATATATATATATATATATATATATATATATATATATAGATATATAATTTATTTTTGTATCTTAAACCTTTTGTTAAATATTTTTTTCTAATATTTTCTTGGGTATAGGTTTTTCCATTAGAGAAACAAAGGACAATAATTTTCTTTCTGACGTTTCGCTCTACATAGTGAGCTTCTTCAAAAGAGCTACGTATATTTATTTTACATCTACAAAAATTACAGAATTTTTTATATAACAAACATATATCACAGTAATTACACTTTTATATTTTTAATTTAATTAAAATTAATAAAAACAAAACAGATTTTAAAATAGTCTTAAAGTTTAAAATTTAAAGCAATACAAACAGGTTAAAATAGTGAAGATTATAAAATAGTACATACCTTGAAAGTAGTTTTGTGTGTATGTTTAAAAATAAATTCAATTATGATATTTGGTATGCAATTGATATGGATAGATTTATTTTTATAAAAAGCAAAAAATAGGAAAAAAGATTATTATTTATTTTTTAATGACGTTCTTTCACCTGTATGAGTGTATATGAAATCGCAACAAACAACAAAAGTAGTTTTGTGTGTATGTTTAAAAATAAATTCAATTATGATCTTTGGTATGCAATTGATATGGATAGATTTATTTTTATAAAAAGCAAAAAATAGGAAAAAAGATTATTATTTATTTATTAATGACGTTCTTTCACCTGTATGAGTGTATATGAAATCGTTCCAAGCATCATTACATTATTTCTCATATTTATTATAGAGTCGCTTCAAGCATGTTTTAATCAAAAATCAAATTATAGTATATCTGACTTAAATTTTTGACATCTTGCTTGTCATTTACAACATTTTTATCATATATACAATACCAACTGTCTGAAAAAATAAAATATATTTTGGATAAACATAACATAACGGTATGCCATAAGGCGAACAATTTACTTGGGTCAGTTTATACGAAATTAAAAAGCAAAGTTCCCACCAAAAAAAGATCTAACGTAATATATGCAATTCCATGCCTAAATTGTCCTAAGAAATACATTGGCATGACGACACAATACATTGAAAATAGAGTGAATGGACACAAGTATACTAAAAACGCATCGACATCTTTACATAAGCATGAACAAACATCTAAGCATGAATTTGATTTATAAACACCCATATTTTAGATACTGACAGAAATTATCCTAAATTAGTCATCAAAGAAATGATACACATAAAAAAAGATAAAAATGTTGTAAATGACAAGCAAGATGTCAAAAATTTAAATCAGATATACTATAATTTGATTTTTGAATAAAACATGCTTGAAGCGACTCTATAATAAATATGAGAAATAATGTAATGATGCTTGGAACGATTTCATATACACTCATACAGGTGAAAGAACGTCATTAAAAAATAAATAATAATCTTTTTTCCTATTTTTTGCTTTTTATAAAAATAAACCTATACATATCAATTGCATACCAAAGATCATAATTGAATTTATTTTTAAACATACACACAAAACTACTTTCAAGGTAAAATTGTAAACTTTAAGACTAATTTAAAATCTGTTTGGTTTTTATTAATTTTAATTAAATTAAAAATGTGTAATTACTGTGATATATGTTTATTATATAAAAAATTCTGTAATTTTGTAGATGTAAAATAAATATACCTAGCTCTTTTGAAGAAGCTCACTATGTAGAGCGAAACGTCAGAAAGAAAATTATTGTCCTTTGTTTCTCTAATGGAAAAACCTATACCCAAGAAAATATTAGAAAAAAATATTTAACAAAAGGTATAAGATACAAAAATATATTATATATATATATATATATATATATATATATATATATATATATATATATATATATAGTGACAGTGAATTTCAAAAGCACACCGTGAGAAAGCCGAGCTTCCCCCACCACTCGCTACAACGCACTTGCAAAAGTACCTTCACTTCGAAGGGCTATAACTTTACTAACGATGCATGAATTTCATACTTATCAATTGCATCATAAAATATAGGTCCTTGTTTAAAATCTGTGAAAATTTCGACTCTTAATGTTTATAAACAAAAGAGATATGACTTTTAAAAAAATGTTATCTTAGCTCCTATTGGTCTTTTAAAATTCGTGTTTTTTCACCAGCTTTCAAGTCCACTTATTCACAAACTTATATCATTCAAATAAACAAAGTTATTCCAATTGTTTATACGTAAACAAGGCACCCCTTCTTTAAACGGTTTTTTAACAACATTTTTTTTAAAACTCAATCGTTTTTTCATCTTCGTTTGTAGTTTGAATTTCAAAGAATCCATTCCGTTTTTGCAAATATCTATAAAATCATCCTTCTCTTGGCAAGGACAATTGTTTGAACATTCAGTGTCTGGGATAAACAATTAGGATTATTCAAAAACTACCAAACCGATTTAGTCCAGCTTTCGCACAGTTATAAAGGCACATAATGGCCTTATCATCAAGGGGTTATACATAACTTTCGACCTTTCTTGCAAAAGTTATTAACATTTATATAATAAAGTAAAAAAGATGGTTTTTCATCATTATCTCGATAAATTATTTATCGATTTTGACGTAAAAAAATGAAATTAAAGGTCTTTTCAATACCCACAACTTTCAAATGGACAAGTTCTCTCTAAAATGTAACCGGAAAATTCTACGGAAAGAAAATCGAGGTTTCCAACTTTGGATGTTGTTTATAAAAAAAAACAGTGCTGATCTAGCTGTACTTTTTTACGTATTTATCATCTACTGGGTTCTCCCTATGACTTGAAACTTTCAGATATCGGCAATAAATTTTTTCACCTTCTTTCGTGGGAAAACTGGAATTAATAGCGATTACAATCTTAAGGGAACAATACTATTAGTTGTTGTTAATTCTTAATTATTATTGGTAAATTTATGTCTATAAAACCTAATTAATCTACTTTTTCATATTTTCAAATGAGCACAATAGGAAATAAAGATCATGTTCGCAATATTTAGATAGTCCTTGTCCCTAAATGATCCTTAATGGATATACTCCGTACTACAATGAGCAATTAAGTTTAATAGGTTTATCGTCCTAGATTCCCTTATCTGTCAACGTTTTGTTCTACTACCAAAACTTAATTACAACTTTTTTGCTACGTTAAGTTAACCCATACTTTTTCTAGACTTTTTAATCCTGATAATTTTCTGTTTGGACAAGGAGGCGCAGGAAATAATTGGGCCAAAGGAATGTATACTGAGGGTGCGGAGTTGGCAGATTCTGTGTTAGACGTCATTAGAAAAGAAGCGGAAGGATGTGACTTATTACAGGTTAGTGATTTAAAGATATTTGGTACTTTATGATGTGTAGTTGATAGTCCAGTCATTTGGTAGTTTTACCTAGAAAGTTTTCCGGGAGTTTTGAAAATTGGTAATTTTATGGATTTTGATGTGCTCTTTTCGAATTTCGACTTTGCCACCTCGTATCTCCGTCGCTCGCACCGCCATATTGGAAAAATGGCGCCTAATAACAGTTTTTTTACAATATCTCCTTTCCGACTCATTTTACGACAAAAACATTTATATACAAAATTAAACTAGAGAAAATTTCGTACAATTTATGTATTTACAATTTTTTTTGTAAAATCAATAGTTTTTGGCGTACAAGCGCCGCAAAGTACATTTCAGTATGCGTTTTGGAAAAAAACTCATTTCCACACCCCCTTGAAGTAGAGGAAGCGGCACGTTTTTTTTTATCGTGGTGTCCCCTGTAGGCCTAATCCACATGTGATGCACACTTTCGAAATTAAGCGCAATCTCCTTCGCTTTGCTGTTCCTGATGGACCAGGCGTTGCGAGTTCGTTTTGGGCACCGATCGAGACGTCGCAGACCGAAATTTCATCCGCATCATCTGCGATGGGTATATCCACAATAAATCTGAAACGGATGGCATAACTACTTCCGAAGCCGCACGAATGCTACCGAGGTTTTGAATCTTTATTGTTTTTAAGCCCGTATCGTTTTTTTTTCACAAATGTTTTTAATGCAATGGTACTCAAACTACCAATGGCTGTTGCAGACGGTATTTGCTTTAATCGTGGAATAATTTGATCAGGAGCGATAACAGTTGTAGGTGTTACACAATGGATACCGCCCATGGCATGGAAAGTGTTATTACTATCTAATATCTGCGTATTGAAATCAGCGTTGTCAAAAACAAATTGAGAAAATGCGTTATCATCGATATTCAACGGTGCGCGCATAATAGATGAAACTTCGAACAACATTGCTTCGGTGTATGAAGAGCAAAATCCAAGAGATGATAATACATCTATTTATCGCCGAGATCCATACTTATGAAATAAAAATGCAGCTAGTCCGATCTGTAATGATGATATAAAAGATTTCCGCATTGCTGCTGCAATTATAGAATGGGCGAGAGCAATGCTTTTTTTTCTTCCATTTTTCAAAAGACGCTCGTCTGTTTCTTAAAATCACTCCATCTAGGAAAACGCGCAAAGTTTGATGGAAGATAATATTTTGTCTCATAGACCGTAGATCGAATATCCTCTATAACAATTTCTGCTGCTGTTTTTACAATACGCCGACGTTCTTCTGCATTGTCATCACTTTTTTGATTGTACCAGGCTTCCGTTAGTAGCTTAAACCCTGTATTTCGGAAACAAACCACCGGAGCCTTATTGGCAGTGACGGCAATTAAAATATCATCACCGTATTTTTTGAGGAGTTGTGCTTTCACTGTTTTTATGTGTGGACGGTAATCACCTTCAATTTTGGCTATCAATTCGTCCAGAGAAAACTGACATTCATCGAAATTCTGCTTAAGATAAGAATAAATGAACTGCATCGCAGTATCGATCTCATTTGCATAAGGACCTTTTTTTATATCTTCAGCTGGTGGTGCTTGATACAATTTTTACATGCAGGAATTGTGGTACTGTGCATCGGCTGCGACTAAATCATTCACATGCTCAAGACGCTCAACCATTGCTCGACCCCAATCATCATTACGAGCTTTAGCAAGTTCTGAAATACTATTTTTCATTGATAATTTCCGAACACTATACACAACATTACGCTTGCACAACCGCGTCTATTTTTGTTTTGCTATAAACTCTGTTGTTATCTCATCAGCGCATAAAAAACAATGGTCTTTGAATGAGAATGTTGGGTGAGAGGATCGCAATAGTGGTTGAGGTGTCGTGACATCGCTTCCTCTACGCAATGATGCAGGGATTAACTTTTCATTATTATATCGTTTTCGACATACATCATGAACCACTATCGATTTTAGTCCCGCCAAAAGTTCAACTTTATTGTCTTTTAACACTTGATTTACGAAAAGTCTCCAATCCTTTTTCCTTCACTTCAGTTGTTTCATTTTCTAATAATGGATTATTACAAATAAAACAATTTACTTTATCAGAAGCCATTGCTCTATAAACACAAACAACACTGTAAGACGATAGACATATACTGATGATTCAGACTAAACTAAATACTTCTCTTGAGTTCTACCGACAGATGTTTCGTTTAAGGTCGAGAGAGGGACCCGACACAAAGGCGACACCCTTATACCTGTTTTTTAATACCTGTGACAATAGTAAAATATTTTGGAAAAATATACGAAAAAAACGTGGTGGTGTAGATGAATAATATTTTGCGGCGCTCGTACGCCAAAACTATTGATTTTACAAAAAAATTTGTTAATATATAAATTGTAGGAAATTTTCTCCAGTTTAATTTTGTATATAAATGTTTTTGTCGAAAAATGCGTCGTTAAGGAGATATTGTAAAAAAACTGTTATTAGGCGCCATTTTTCCAAAATGGCGGCGCGAGCGGCGGAAATACGAGGTGGCAAAGTCGAAATTCGGAAAGAGCACATCGAAATCTATAAAACTACCAATTTCCAAAACTCCCGGAAAACTTTTCAGGTAACCCCTTTTTTTTGACCAAATGACTGGCTTGAGTCGATTTAAAAAAATGTCAAAACATTCAACATGTAAATAATGAACAACTTTTTATTGTAAAAGTTCGGCATTACAAAGTTTTATAAATCAAAATGTTAAATTTTGTAAAGGGGCAAATGTTGGTAAGTCAATATTTTACTTTTAAAAATATACATTCAATTGTACCTATAAAGTAAATAAAATTCAAAATATAAAAACTTACATAAATTATTTTGTTACTTCCTATTTATCTAGCAAACTTCGGAATGTGAGTATAAATGGTGCAAATAAACGACTTAAAAATAAATGTTAAAAGACTACATATATATAGGGTGATTCCCCGGGAAATTTATCAATCGATTGTGGGAAAACTGTACATAGGAAGAATCTGAAAATTTGACAGTGTACTAACGTATATAGGGGACAGCCGACTAAAATATTTTCAAGATGGCGGCATTTCCGGTTTTACCAGAAGTAGATGTCAACTTGCTTATTTGAACAGAATACTCTATATATTATTGCATTTTTGATTTCTACGTAAAATTCTAGACATATTTCATGTATAATGTTCCATACTTAAGTCTCACCGTTTTGGATATATTTAAATTTTTATGTCAAAAATGACGTTTGCGGACCAAAACTTAACTATACATTTTTCCTGTAAGAAAGTCTTTATTATTTAATTTGGGTTAATTTTCTTGTAGACGAAGATCGACTTTAGTAGCGTTCTTATGATATTTTGAAATTTATTTGTACAGAGTGGTCAAAAAAGAAGAATAAAAATAATATTAAAAAAATCGTTAAAAGTCAATTTTTTCAAATAGAAAGCACCTATTTTTATACTTTTATCATATTAAGCATTAAAAATAAGGGTAACTTTGTACAAGGTTGTCTATTTCAAAAATTTGTAGTTTTCAAAATATTGGCAATTCAACATTTTTCTATTGTAAAAATGTTTTGTTATTAGTTGTCCATGACGGCGAGGCGTGGCGAAAATAAAACAAACGAACCCTACAGAATTGTCACAGTATACAGTTGTTTGAATGCTCAAAATTATGGTAAATAATTAATTTTTCAATAGGATAATGTTCGCCCTTGCGTTGCCATAGAAGTTCGAACATTATTGAAGAAAAGCGTATATTGGTGTATGGGCAAACAACCCTGACTCAAATCCCATTGAAGACTTGTGGTGGAATAAATTAATTTTCTTTGTCTTTGTATTTTGTACGGCAAATTACCTATTTATTTGGTTTATTATAAGACTAAGAATAATATTCACTAGTGTAAAGTAACATCTTCCTTCTTATATATAAGCATTTTGCTTGTTATTCTTCGTCTCTTTGCCTGGTTTCAGTCTATTGCGAGGTTATCACTCCATCGTTTACGGGGTCTTCCGGTACTCCTACGTCCTATTGGTGATTTGTTCCTCGTGATCTTTACTATTCTGTCGTCGGTCATGCGGTTGATGTGTTCGTTCCATTCCCTTTTTCTTTGTAATACCCAGTCATTGATGTTATCGACTTTACACACTCTTCTTATATCCTCGCTCCTATTCCTGCCAGCTATCCTGCGCACCACTCTCATCTCTGTTGTTTCCAGTATTTGTTTTGTTTCCGAGGTTTCTGGTCTGGTTTCTGCAGTGTATGTTAGTATGGGTCTTATTGCTGTTTTATAAATTCTGGATTTAACTTCGATTCTTATATGTTTATTGCTCCATATGGTACTTATAAGACATGCGGCTGTTCTTGCTGCTTTCATGGCTTGTCCCCTCACCTCCGTTTTAACATCCCCGTATCCGAATATTTCTATTCCGAGATATTTGAACTTCATTTCCTGCTGTATAATTTTGTTGTCTATTTCTAGTTTGTATCTGAGTGGTGTTATAGATGTAGTCATGGTTTTAGTTTTTGACGATGATATATTCATGTTAAACTTTTTCGCTGTTATGTTAAATTGGTTGCGTAGTCTTTGCAAATCGTCTTCGCTTTCAGCTATTAACACTGCATCGTCGGCGTAGCACAGTATTTTGATTTCCCTGTCTCCCATTTTATACCCTTTCAATCTACGCACCTGCTTTATCAACTCGTCCATGATGATGTTAAATAGTAGGGGGCTAAGAGAGTCACCTTGTCGGATGCCATTTTTTACTTCTATTTTTTTGGTCAACTCACCGTTTATCCTAGCTTGAATCGTATTTGCCAGATATATATTTTCAATCGTTTTGATAATGTTTTGAGGTATTTATCTGTCGTAAAGTAGCTGTGTTACATCCTCCAGTTATATACGATCGAACGCCTTCTCTATATCGATGAAACACATAAAGGCTGGACGATTATATTCAATTGACTTTTCAGTTATTTGTCTCATAACAAATATGGCATCCGTGCATGACCTTCCCGACCGGAATCCCTGCTGTTCGTCTGCTAAGGAAGTGTGTTCATTATTATTGCTTGTAAGAATTTTTGTGGTTAGTTTTAACGAGGTGGAGAGAAGATTGATTCCTCTGTAATTAGCCGGCACTTTTTTATCGCCTTTTTTGTATAGGAGTATTGTTGTGCTAGTCCTCCATTGATCGGGGATTCTGTGATGGTATATGATTTTATTGATGAGAATTTTCTGTTGTTCTGTCAGGCTCTCTCCTCCGTATTTCAGTAGTTCATTGGTAATTCCGTCAGGTCCAGCACTTTTCCTGTTTTTTAGTTTTTTTAAGGCTAGTTCTACGTCTTCCTTCTTTACAAGTATATCGTCTTTAATTATAACTTCTGGTGTGTTAGGTTTGATTTCTGTCTGTTGTTTCTTGTATAATTCCTTCAAGTAGTTCACCCAAGTTCCCTTCGGTATGCGGTTACTGCTAATTAACTCATGTGTTTCCGTTCTTTGGTCTCTGATCAGCCGCCATATCTGTTTCTGGAGTCCATAGAAGTCACTTTCTATCCTTTTTGAAAAGGTTTCCCAGTGCTTGTTTTTAACTTGTCTAACTAATGTATTGGTGCTATTTCTAATTCTTTTGTACTCTTGATAATCTTCCGGAGACTACGTTGTCCTATATTTTAAGTAGGCTCCCTTTTTCTCTTTACATTGTTCCTTAACTTCCTTACAGAACCAGGGGATCTTGTTGGGTCCTCCTTTTCCTTGGTTTGTTTTTCGTGTTCCGAGTGCTTCAGTAGCTGCTTCGTTGGTATTTCGCTTTAGTTTCTCCCAGCTGTTGTTAATGTCATCCCTTTCCTCTAATGGCTTGTTTTATATTTTTTCCTTAAGTCGTTTTTGGTATAATTCCTTAGTGGATTCATCCCACAATGATTCTACGTTTAATTTCTGATCCGGTGTGCCAGATCTTGTGTTTTTGTTGAGTTTTAATTTCATTTTGATTTTTCCACGGAGTAGTTTGTGATCGCTACCGATATTAGGAGAGTTAAGGGCTCGTATGTCCAATATCTGAGGTGGTTGTACCGGGTGAGTCAACGATTGGATGAAGTAAGTTTGTGCCTTTTCGGTGAAATTTACAAAGAAACTATATTTATTGTTTGATACAGTTTATTTTTACGCAGATTTTAAAAATATTTAGGACTCTACAGGGTGAGCCAAAAAACTAGGACAGCATAAAGTTGTATTTTTTTAAATAGAACACCCTATATACGAATCGTATTTTCGATTTAGCGTATAATTTTAAATCTTTTTTATTAAGGGTTTACTATAACAAAACTTTATAGTTTCTGAGATAATTAAGTTTAAAGAAAAAAAATCACATTTTCAAGCATCAATTCAATCCTAAATAACCTTTTCAATTTTGTGACAAATATATTCAAATTTGGAATTTACCAAGGCCAAGGACAAGTTAACATAATTTTTACCTAATATTTGCAATACAAGCTACAGGGTGTTGAACACATCGGCTCAAATTTGAACAAGTTTAACTGAATAAATATCTTTTTTTTAAATGGTACACCCTGTATATTTTCATGTTATTTAATAGAGTTATAAAAACCCTAAAAGTTTTGTTCAATATATCCTATACCTATTTATAATAGTTTTTGAGATATTTCAGTTTTTCTTATTTTCCATACTTTTTTACAGAAATAGTCTTCATTATCATAGTAGCCATGTAAAATAATAATAAAAAAAGAAACTACAGAAACAAACAGAATGTGGTTAAATATGATGAAATACATTATTCGTTATATTACAACGGCAGTAGTTTAATTAAACATAATGTGAAAAAATTAACACAACAATAACGACAAGGCAAATACATATTTACTTTTATACTAAATTGAACCAAAAAAATTACCTATTAAATACTGAGATTAATTATTTCTTTTTAATAAGTGTTCGAATAAACGACCTTCTTGTGCAATGCACAAATTTAGTCTTTTTTGCAAATTTTCTCGGACCCTGGACAAAATTAGTGGCGTTATTGTTCTACAGGTATCCCTAATCCTGTTTCGCATATCTTCTACTGTTGTTGGTGGATTAACATACACCTTATTTTTAATATAACCCCATAGGAAGAAATCTAATGGGGTGATGTCGCAAGACCTTGGTGGCCACTCAATGAAACCCCCACGTCCAATCCATTTTTGCGGATATCGTTGGTCCAAAAACGCACGAACTTCACGATGGTAATTCGGAGGCGCACCATCGTGCTGGAACCACATACTGTCGAGCTCATCCCTATCGAGACCTTGAAGCAGTTGGGGTAGTTCTTCTTGTAGAAAGTTCAGGTAACTATGGCCATTTAGTGGTTCATTAAAAAAGTGGGGTCCAATAATTCGATTATGATGAATACCACACCAAACATTTAATGACCAGTGGTTTTGATGTTGCACCTCTCTAATCCAAAATGGGTTTTCTGTGGCATAATAATGCATGTTGCGTCTATTTACGGCACCGTTACTTCTAAAAGTAGCTTCATCACTAAACATTACCTTGCATAATAAATTTGGATTTAATTGAATCTCCGCATTTATTGTACGACAAAAGTTTACATGACTTTCAAAATCCTGTCCATGCAATTCTTGGTGTAATTCCATGTGATATGGATGATACCTATATTTCTTGGTAGTACGATTAGCGGTGGATTGTGATGTTTCACATAATGCTGCTAACTGACGGCTACCAATATAAGGATTTTCCTGAACATTTAACAATACTTGTAGTTCTTTTTCTTCATTAGTTACTGGTTTGTTGACCACTTTACGTTTTGGATAATCAACAGTACCAGAAGAATCAAATATTTGCATTAAGTTTTGAAAAGTATGGGTATTAGGCTGGCGTCGATCAGGATACTTCATTTTGTAAATTCTTTGAGCAAGAAGGCAATTTTTTTGAGCCTCTCCTATTGTATAAATCATATCTATTAACTCATTCTTTGGAAAATTCATTTTACAATATAAGATGAATGCAAAAAAAACCAAACTACACTACATAAAAACTAAAAGAAGCGATTGCGGTTATAAATATGACACACAGAAAAATGTTCTTTTACATTGTTTTTGCCATGGCTACTATGATAATGAAGACTATTTCTGTTAAAAAGTATGGAAAATAAGAAAAACTGAAATATCTCAAAAACTATTATAAATAGGTATAGGATATATTGAACAAAACTTTTAGGGTTTTTATTACTCTATTAAATAACATGAAAATATACAGGGTGTACCATTAAAAAAAAAAGATATTTATTCATTTAAACTTGTTCAAATTTGAGCCGATGTGTTCAACACCCTGTAGCTTTTATTGCAAATATTAGGTAAAAATTATGTTAACTTGTCCTTGGCCTTGCTAAATTCCAAATTTGAATATATTTGTCACAAAATTAAAAACGTTATTTAGGATTGAATTGATGCTTGAAAATGTGACTTTTTTTCTTTAAACTTAATTATCTCAGAAACTATAAAGTTTTGTTATAGTAAATCCTTAATAAAAAAGATTTAAAATTATAAGCTAAATCGAAAATACGATTCGTATATAGGGTGTTCTATTTAAAAAAATACAACTTTATGCTGTCCTAGTTTTTTGGCTCACCCTGTAGAGTCCTAAATATTTTTAAAATCTGCGTAAAAATAAACTGTATCAAACAATAAATATAGTTTCTTTGTAAATTTCACCGAAAAGGCACAAACTTACTTCATCCAATCGTTGACTCACTCTGTAAGCATCTGTTTGTTATTATGTAGTCGATCATTGATTGTTGTCCTCGAGTGTTACTAAAAGTATATTTGTATTGTGGTTTGTGTTCGAAAAATGTGCTATTAATTCGAAGTTCATTAATTGCACATGTGTTGATTAGGAGTTCTCCATTGTAGTTCAATACATCCTCGTTGACCACCACAGTAACATGACCACAATAAATATTCTATAGTTGCATTCTTCGAACATACCCCTGTAGAAGTAGCATAACGTCAGAACTAGGGCCCGGTTGTTTGAACGCTGAATAACGTAATAATATTTTTATTTAAATTTTAAAAAGTGTTGATAAACAGTAGATATTTAATTTCTTGGTACAGACATACCGATTTTATGCTATCCTTTTCTAATTGCATTATTTAAACGAGTATCATCGGTACGTCCTTCGAACATACCCCTGGGTACGTCAATTCTGAAAACAAAGTATGAATATATGGTTGCCTAAATTTTTATTATTGTTATTTTCAATATGTAAACAATCTAACAATATTTACCGATAAAAATAAGTTTTTAAATCCTCTTTTTGTTATTATTAATTGTAAACTTCGCATTTATAGTAATTTTTAACACTTAAAAACACCGAAAAAAGTCACGACAAGCAACTAAACTGAAAGATAAGATAATTAAATATGTTTATGTCTGTCAAACATCAAAAAAGCGTCTCTCCCACCGACCATAAACAGCCTTCAGAAAAATCTATTGTTGTTTAAATCTAGAGTATGATCGAAGGTTGGATTTTACGTAATAAATATTTGTTGGTTACGAGGTATAACATACTATTTCTTTCTTCCATCTTAAATTGCCCTTTTAAAGTTATATACTTAATTTCTATTTTACTGCAGTTCATAACTTGTCAGAGTCGTTATATTCGCAGTATAAAATATATTATATTCCTTTCATATACTGCATTTAACTTTAAGGATGTTTATTCGCTATGAAAAATATTGCTTTTAACTCAAAAGTATGTTTCATGTGATAAAATACAAGTTGAAAATAAACTGAATTGTGAAAAATGGTTGAACGAGTGCCTGAACATTTCTTATATTTATTTTAGGATATTTTAAGATAGCGTTAAAATAATTAGACCCAATTTTTTGTTCTTAATAATTTTATTATATGGACAAAACAGGGTTAAAAATTTAGGATATAATTTTAAATAAAAAACTTTCTAAAAATGAATTTTTATCATAAATCGATATAATATTTTAACGTCCTAATTCATAAGTACTTATATTGACATCAGGCTTGAAGGAATCATTAAAATGTTATACATGAATACTTTAATAAACTTGGAGGATAAACTCTTTTCTTACAAGCATAAAAGACTTGAAAAAAACCTTTCAATCACTGTCACGTTTTAATACTAATATTTTATCACTTTATTTTTCTTGAATTACGTGACTAAATTTATTATTCAAATTTTCTTATTATATTAAAAAATTTCCCAATAGTTTTTATTAGGCAAATTAATTATAAAGGTATTACGACTTAAATATTTAACTTCTTAAATTTTTTATGAAAAAAAATTTTTCTGCACGTGTTAGTTATAATTTAAGAAAATACGATTAGCCTTAGATAGCAGCTTTTCATCAGACATCACTTCTCATGATACGATCGTGTTTTTTTCCTTTTCTCTAGATTAAAGTCATGAATCAACATTGTGTACTTAATTATGATAGACAACTACTACCACGTGTTTTTGAGCCTTTATTAGTATGACATATACTCAGAAGTTGATGGCTGGAAGGGTTTTATACTCGACCTACTAATGATGTATTTTTCCTTGTTACTTATTTAAACCAGTGTTTGACGGTAAAAGTAGATTATTATCTCCGAATTTTTTCGTATAAGACCGATTTTTCTGAAAATTTGCAATTAAGCTTATTTTATCCTCTAGATCAAAAGTTATATGGTCCTGAGGTGTGTTTTTTATTTTTAGAGGGTGAAAACCATCCCTTATGACAAAACATAAAAAAATTCTAATTTCAAACATATTACAGATTAGAATCATATTGAAATATGTAGAATAAATATTGTTTCACGTTCTGAAATAGAATTTATGGAGCGTGACATCATTTCAACCCTTATAAATCATCCCCTTAAGACAAAAATGAATTAAAAGTAAATAAAAATTGAATTTTCAACAGTTTGAAATGTTTTAATGAATATATATATAAATAAATAGATAAGTTTTTGTCCGTGTAATTTAAAATAAAATAGAATCAAATATTGGCGAAGCGGACGTGAAAATTTGTCAATCTACATGATTCTCGTGTTAAAAAGTGCGGAGCACTCCAAAATATGGAAAAACTCCGGGTCCGACAGATGGCGACAGCGCTGTTTCGTCCTAATATGGGACTCGTCAGGCCACCGCATTCGGTACAAACCATCATCTCGCCTTTGCATCCTATAAAGCCGAGTTTAAAATCAAAAAACAGCAAACAAGAAGACAAAGGCGACATCTCGATGGTCCACTTGATAACACAAGAACTACACAGATTAACAAAGTTTGTAAATAATCGCCATAAGGTGGCGCGACGGTGAATTAAAACAGAAATATGTAAAATCGAGTACACGAAACGCGCTGCCCAAAGGATAGGGGTTGTATTTTTCGGTACTGGCAACCAAGCCTACTGCTCATTTCAGCAGCCAAAGCCACGTGTCGCACCAAACGATCCCACCATGAGAGTGTTATCAAGTGGACCATCGAGATATCGCCTTTGTCGTCTTGTTTGCTGTTTTTTTGATTTTAAACTCAGCTTTATAGGATGCAAAGGCGAGATGATGGTTTGTAGCGAATGCGGTGGCCTGACGAGTCCCAAATTAGGACGAAACAGCGCTGTCGCCATCTGTCGGACCAGGAGTTTTTCCATATTTTGGAGTGCTCCGCACTTTTTAACACGAGAATCATGTAGATTGACAAATTTTCACGTCCGCTTCGCCAATATTTGATTCTATTTTATTTTAAATTACTCGGACAAAAACTTATCTATTTATTTATTTACTTGTTTGGCTTTGAAACACGCTGAACGTTGCTCTCATGGTGGGATCGTTTGGTGCGACACGTGGCTTTGGCTGCTAAAATGAGCAGTAGGCTTGGTTGCCAGTACCGAAAAATGTGACCCCTATCCTTTGGGCAGCGCGTTTCGTGTAGTCGATTTTACATATTTCTGTTTTAATTCACCGTCGCGCCACCATATGGCGATTATTTACAAACTTTGTTACTCTGTGTGGTTTTTGTGTTATCAAGTGGACCATCGAGATGTCGCCTTTGTTGTCTTGTTTGCTGTTTTTTAATTTTAAACTCAGCTTTATAGGATGCAAAGGCGAGATGATGGTTTGTACCGAATGCGGTGGCCTGACGAGTCCCATATTAGGACGAAACAGCGCTGTCGCCATCTGTCGGACCCGGAGTTTTTCCATATTTTGGAGTACTTCGCACTTTTTAACACGAGAATCATGTAGATTGACAAATTTTCACGTCCGCTTCGCCAATATTCGATTCTATTTTATTTTATATATATATATATATATATATATATATATATATATATATATATGAAGTAAAATGCGTACAGTGAGTGTAAACTTCGCCCCATCACATCCTTCCCATGTTAGAGGTTGCACAGTTTGAATAAATTGCTAAAAAACACAATTCATCCTGTTCCAACACCAGGATGAATTTCTGAAGATAAAACTTATATTTTACAGGGATTTCAGATTGTTCACTCAATAGGAGGTGGTACTGGAAGTGGTTTCGGCTGCCTGCTGTTGGACAAGATACGTGAAGAATATCCAGATCGAATAATTAGCACATTTACCATTATTCCAAGTCCAAAAGTATCAGATACTGTTGTGGAACCGTATAATGCTGTCCTATCGATACACCACTTGGTCGAGAATTCTGATGAAACTTATATAATAGGCAAGGACCAATGATAAATAAGTAATTACTTTACAGTGGTTAAGTAAATCATCATAAGAGATTGTACTGTAATTATATGAAAGCAAAGAACTTTTCACACGTTAAGCACGTGTGGATTTTTAAACAAATAAATAAATTTGGAATTTTGCTATTACTCTTTTAGTAATTGTTAAAATCAAAATTTTAGATATTTAAATGTAGACCTGTGCTCTAAGTTTTACATATTTTCTTGTAGGAAACACAATAAATTTTGTGTAATGTACAACTATATATATATATATATATATATATATATATATATATATATATATATATATATATATATATATATATATTTTCCAGATTCTTGAATCATAGATTTTTTTCATTTTTTTTTTATTTTGTCTTTTCTTGGGTTTAAGTTTTTTATTTAACAAAAAATCCAAGAAAATTTGACGTTTCGACCTTTTCAAAAATTTTTTGTTTTTTTATTTATCTTCCTAAAAATATTTTTACATAATTAAAAACATTTATACAACAATATATACACAATTTTTAAAAAACAAACACTTTAAAACACTTTTCGAATAAATATATATATATATATATATATATATATATATATATATATATATATATATATTTAATTTCACCAGCACACACCTTGACATTTTGTTTATTTATTAATAATAAAATGTTAACTTTAATATCGTCTATTTAGGTACTGAGGATACTTGGAATGCGAGTGTGTTTTATTTTTTATATTTTACAATGTACCAAAAAAAAAACGAAACACATTTGATTTTATTTTTAAGAGGATATTCAGTTTTTGATGTTTATTAACAGGATCGAATACTTATTTTTTTTTGTTTAAATTAGGCTGGTGTAAATGTGGTTCAAATTTCCTATATCTTTTTTAATTTCTATCATTTCCTTTATCTGCAATTTTTGGTAAATTATATTTTTGTTTTTAATTATGGTACTGTTATAATCGAAGGTATGTTTTTCATCATGTGCGTGTTTGTTTAACGCTATTGAGGCGTTTGTCGTATATTTATAGCAATTCAATCTATTCTTTAGTAATTAGCTCGTCATGTCTATATATTTTTTGGGACAATTTATGGTAAGGATTGAGTATACATTTGATTTATGAGAGGAGTTTTTACTTTTTAAATTAGTAAATAGTGTATTTAATTTATTATGAGACCAGTAGAATATAATTATATTATGCTTTTTTAACATGTGTTTAATTTTTTCTGACAGCTCACTAGTGTACGGTAATGCTTCATATTTTTGCTGTTTATGTTCTATGTTTCTTGTTATTAGGTTAATATAAAATGTATATGTTCGTTTATTAATTATTTCGGTGATACGAACTGATAAGTCATTCAGGGTGTCTCAGGGTGATCATTAGAATATTTCGGGAAGTAATGCGATTTAAATCATGCAAATTTTATAATGAGGTTTTCGGCAACGATATCTTCAGGTGAAGTAACAGCGATCTTTGCGACCGCTGATGATACCGGAAGTTGTTCGAAAGTTAATTATCTTAAATGGATCACCCTGTATGGTATATTTTTCTTGAATTCCATTTTTCATTTCTGACAACTTTTTCTCAAAGTTTTCTTGCCCTACTCTGACAATTTTTGAGGAAAAAAATATTTTTTCCAAATTTTGACCTTTAACAGGTTGTCATCTAAAACCGAGTATCGTTTCAAAAATAAAATAGTGAAACTTGGAATTCCGATTGTGGCTTTAGATGTAACATTTTAGATGCAGGCAAGTGGAAAAGTAACAAATTTTGAACTTTATCAAAAATTAAAAAAAAAAATAATTTTTCCAACATTCCCTCTCTGTTCATAGAGGGTGTCCTTATAACTAGGCTAGAAGAATTTTTTTATTCATTGCGAATGTAACAGAATTATAAGTCGAACATGCAGAGTTTTCAACGAAAGATATGCAAACTGCACACTAATGAATAAGAGAAAATTTAGAAACATTATGAAAAATGATCTCAGTTATGATAACATTTTACACAAAATTGCGACGATGGACAGTAAAAATGATAAATAATAAGTAATAATAAACAGCAATTAATAAATAAATAAGATAATAACAGAAAATAATCTTCATCCAAATGTTTAATATGAACCACACTGACTCTGAAACACTTTAGAATGTTCGACATAACAGCTTTTGTTGTTGCTTTTGCTATTTCAGCTGGATCAAAGGTTCCGCTGATTCGAATTATGAGTTATTTCATTGATTCAACGAGCGTGGAATAAATCCTTTGTTTTATTGTTCCCTAAAGATAGAAATCTAATGGTGTCAGGTCTGGGAACTTGGTGGCCAATTCCGAGGTCCTAGACGCCGAATCCATCTATCCTCAAACATATCATATAATTTCTGGTTTAACACATTGCCACAATGTGGCGGAGCACCATCCTGTTGATACCAACACTCTTTTCTATCCAACTGCAGATTATCAGTTTTTCGATATTTAATACTTCCTCATAAATATGATAGCGTAGTTGATCGTGCATAATTAGAAAATTTAGAAAAATATTTTTTTTCCTCAAAAATAATAAAATAAAATGAATATTTTTATTTTTTCAGATAATGAAGCCCTTCACGATATCTGCTTCCGCTCTTTAAAGTTATCAGCGCCAAGCCTAGCAGATCTAAATCACCTGATATCTGCTGTCATGGCTGGAGTGACAACCTGTATAAGGTTTCCAGGACAGTTGAATGCAGATTTAAGAAAAATTAAAGTCAATATGGTGCCTTTTCCGAGATTACATTTTTTTATACCTGGATTTGCCCCGCTTTTTTCTAGAGGTTACCGATATTCTTATTTTATTATACAGGGTGTCCGGAAAATACGTGTACAATGTTTGATAACTCTTGATATCAAAATAGGTCGATTTAAGCCAATTTAGTTATATATCCGATACCCTTTCGTTTAGGCGGTAGAAGACGTTAAAGTTTTAGGAAAATATTGATTTTGCCGAAGGTTTAGGTCCCCAAAACAAATATTGTCAATTTGTGGTAGAAAATATAAGATAATCATAAAACAACAATTTGCTTATCTCTAATCATGGTAAGAAGAAGTTAACTGTTTCCTGTTTATCTTCCAAGCATAAAAAGCTGCAATGGTGAAAAATTCTTTTATTCATTCAATCTATGTTTATAGGAAATAGACCATATAAAGCTGCAACCGTACCGGAACTTGTGATGCAATTATTTGACGCTAAAAATCTAATGTGTGCTTGCGATCCGAGAAAGGGCAAGTATCTAACAGCTGCATCTATATTTAGAGGACGAATGTCTACTAGACAGGTTGAGGAACAGATGGTCAATATCCAAGATAAAAACAGTTCATATTTTGTGGAATGGATACCGAACAATGTTAAAACTGCCGTTTGCGACATACCACCGAGAGGGCTCAAAATGTGTGCTACTTTTATCGGTAAGTACTTCAAGAAGTATGCTCGCAAGATAGATGTTATTGAAAATTATGAAAAATTAAATTACAGCTCCACTGACGATACCGTTATGTGGTTACAACTAGAGTGAATCCGGAAATCAACCGTCTGCCTTTTAGAGAACTTAATATAAATATTTTAGGTAACAGTACAAGTATTCAAGAGTTGTTTAAAAGGCTAGGTGAAACTTTTTCAGCAATGTTTAGAAGGAAAGCGTTTCTACATTGGTACACGGGTGAAGGAATGGAAGAAAATGAATTCACCGAAGCAGAATCAAATATGAACGATTTAATTTCGGAATATCAGCAATATGAAGTTGCCACAAATGATAAAGAAGATGACGATGATGATGATGATGAAGATGCAGATTATAACTAATCTTGTGTCGAAAATAATTTAAGATTTTTGTAAATACAAGAAGAAAATAACATTTTTACGTAAATATGTAGCCTTGAATATAACTTTTAAATATGATATTTAGAAATAAATTTTTTCACCCAGCATTTTTTTAAATTTAAGCTCTGTATTTAATTAATATCTTAAATAAGCTTTCGTAGTTATATGGTATTTTTTTGACAAAATAATATTTTTTGGTGACACGCCAAAATATAAAAAAGGTTTTTCAATAAAATAGGTTTCATTCTCTTTTTACAACAATGTTGATGCGTACTTCATTTATTTTTTCAAGCTTGTAAGTTGCATTTTCATTTATTTAAATCACGTCCTTGTTTTGGATCAAAAACTGAAATTTTATATATCAATAAATAATTAAATATAATCTGCGTTTTAGTTATTAAATAATATTATGCAAACTTTTAAGATGATAAATATTTGTGAATCATTTTTTAAAATTAATTGTCGCTTCCAGCCTTCCAATAAAAATTTAAGATTATATGTGGTTTCGAATAAAAAAGCAAGTGCACTATTTTTTAGTTTTTAAGATCATTTTAAGTCCTTCCTGTACTTAAGTATTTTTAAAACGTACTTCAAACACATTTTCATTTGAAAACACTTTCTTTAAAAATGTTACACTGGAATTTATGGGCACAACACCTCACAATAAAGTGAAAATAAAAGCTAATAAATTCTAACAAATTAACAGAGTATAGTGGAAAGCTAGCAGCAGAACCAGCGAGCAAAAATGCCGATCTAACTTCTATACCCGAGAGTAGGTGTGGGTTATTCAGGGTGCCACTGCATCATCAGCTAGGCTGAATGCAGAAACCTTCCACGATCTTGTTAGGAACTAGCTTTCAACATTATAATGAAGACAAATAAGTACACAGTGTCATCAGTAAACTTTACATTAGGTGGAAAATACATATTTATGTAACTTTTTTTTATATTATAATTTTTTATTAGAAAATTTGAGTATTTTCAATTAAACTATTTTCTTAATATTAATGTGTATTACTTTTAGACACAAAGCACGTTTTCAAAAATAGTTATTTTATAAAGTTATAAGTAAACTTTGCATGACATGTGATCAAATTTTGATAGCCCTATTTGGTTTTTGTAGAAAAACACATTTAATATGGCACTATTTTAACCAAAATATGTTTGTGATGAAGTACTGCCAAAACTAAAAATCTAAATCTAAATTATTTTATATAGCTGAAATTTTGCATACAGTCTAAAAATTGCATTTAGAAAAACTTTTTCTAATAACTTTTTTCGATGTTTTGAGATCTAACCCCACTTTTGTATTTTTATTAGATAAAAAAATTTTAATTTGGCAGATAATGCTAATCACGTGACTCCTATTTTTTTGGTTAATTTTCATCTCGATTGAAGCTGAAATTGTTGCCAAAGTCAAATTTCGAATAATGTTATTAATAAAAAAAAATATTATATGATACGGATTTTACTGGCCACACTATATATATATATATATATATGATTCAGTATTAATCCGGGAATACATCCGTTCGTTGGTTTGGTTTCCTGTAGAAATTTGCAGACGTTTCGCCAAAATCCCATTTGGCATCTTCTGTGCTTGGTGGTTGTAGATCAACTGAAAGAAAAGTCAGTGTGCAGCGTGCTTTATACGCGGTCGCAGATAGTAGCGGTTGGTTGGCGTTGGCGTTGGCTCCGCCTCCCTCTCGAGCGCGACCGTTGGTGTCAGTTTAAGCGTGGCACGCGTGTCGGTACCATGGTCCCGCTTGAAGAGAGTTTTCCAAGTAGAGGGCAGATTCAGTGCATCGTCTCTCTTGTTCAGAGTGCCGTTCTTTTCAATTTCGATGGATTCACGAATCAATCTTGCCTTGTAATGTCCTATATTAGCGATTTGCTGGCCGGTGTCAAAATCAATTTTGTGTCCTGTCTCGTGCTGGTGTCGAAAAAGCGCCGATGTTGTCTGTTTGTTTCTTATACCGAGCTTATGTTCTTCTAGTCTAGCTGATATTCTTCTGTTCGTCTGGCCTATGTACGTTTTGTTGCAGGTGCCACATGAGACTTTATATACGCCTTGATTTTCTAGACTAATTTTGTCTTTTGGATTTCTTAAAGAAGAGCCTATTGTTTTATGTGGTTTGTAGGCTGTAGATATGTTGTGTTTCCGGAGTAATCTGCCGATTCTGTCTGTTGTGCCTTTTATGTAAGGAAGTATAGTGATTTGTCTATCCTCGACAGGTGGTCTTGTTTCTTGCGTTGGTTTTTGTTGCAATTTTATTGCCTTATTTATTGTTGGTGTCTTGTAGCTGTTTTGTTGGAGGGCCCTTTTTATGTGTGACAGTTCCTTTTCTTTTCCTTGGTCATCAGTTAGGCGGAGGGATCTTGATATTAAGGTATTGGCTACGCCCTGTATTTGTGAGGGGTGATGGTGAGAATCAGCATTCAGGTATCTGTCCGTGTGTGTTGGTTTTCGATATACTGTGTGTCGTAGATCTCCATTCATTGTTTTGGTTATGAGGACGTCTAGAAACGGAAGCTGATTATTTTCCTCTAGTTCCAGAGTAAACTGTATCTTTGCGTGTATAGAATTGAGGAACTCGTGGAAGCAGTTGAGCTGTTGTTTGCCATGAGGCCATATTACAAATACGTCATCAACGTAGCGACACCAAAGTTTGGGTTTGAGGTGGAATTTGTCAAGAGCTTTCGTTTCGAAATAGGTCATGAAAAGATTTGCCACGGCTGGAGATAGTGAAGAGCCCATGGCAGCGCCGTCTCTCTGTCTGTATATCTGACCATCAAACAGAAAATATGCGTTTTTAAGACAGTGTCTGGTGAGATCCATGATATGAGTTGGGAAATCTTCTCTTTGAGCGATCTGATCCAGTGCTTCATCTATCGGTATGCTCGGATAAAGGGATTTTACATCGAAACTTGCAATGATGTCGTCCTTGTCAATTCTTATGGAGTGTAGAATGGTTAAGAAGTGCTCCGAGTTTTTGACGTAAGAGGCGGCATTCTCAACACGTGGTTGCATGAAGGCAGCAAGGTATTTTTCTAGTTTTTGAGTGGCAGAGTTGTAAGCGCTAACGATAGGTCTTAGAGGGACATTTGGCTTGTGGATCTTCGGAAGTCCGTATAGTCTTGGGCACCTGCTGGATTTTTCCCGTGGTATCAGTTTCTGTTTGGCGTCAGGTTCTATGGGTGACTCCATGATTTTGGTCTTTGTTGTTTTCTCTAGATATGTAGTGGGATCCCTTGACACAGGTTTGTAAGCAGGGTCTTGCAAGATATCGTTCATTTTTGCAGTATAGTCTTCGGTATCCATGACTACAGTTGCATTGCCTTTATCTGCTGGTAATATTGTGATGTGTTCATTTTTGTTCAGGTCTTTTAAGGCTGTAAATTCGGCTCTACTCAGGTTCTGTTTCGGAGGATTCGATGTTCTAAGAATTCTTGACACATCCTGCCGTATTTGCTCAGCCTCGTGGTTGTCTTTAGAAGAAAGAGTAGACTCGATCTGTGCGATTATTTCCTCCGTAGGAATCTTTTTCGGAGCTATTGCGTAGTTGAAACCTTTACTTAAAACTGTTTTTTCTGTTTCACTCAGTTGGTGTTTGGATATGTTGTACACTGTTCTGTTGTTGTTAGTTGTCGCTTGTTTGTTCTCTTGTCTGTGGTGGTGTTTCATGATGTTATCGAATTTCTTTATATGCGTTTCTGTTTTTGTGGCTTTTGTAGTTTCTGTCCGCCAATAGCAAAGAGTTTCTAAACGGTTCCATAGGACGGGATGCATTAGGTTACTAAGAGACAGGTGAAGTTGGTAGAGTGCCTGTTCCGTTGTGCTTAGTTGTGTCCTTTTCTGTCGTATTTCCTCTCTAAGTAGGGCATTTCGAGATTTTTCTAATATTGAAATTGTTCGCCTTGTTATAGTGTGGTAATTTATCCTTGTAAAAGCTGGCTGCACTTTGTTGTCTCTGCATCTTATTAAGAAGGTGAGATCGCATAGGAGTATGCAGACTTTCTCTCTCAGTTTTTCATATGTTTTGGTTTGTTTGAATATCTCCTCCCCGTAGAGGTGTACAATGTTGTTGCGTAGTGTTTCACGGATGGGAACATGTGATTCAGTATTAATCCGGGAATACATCCGTTCGTTGGTTTGGTTTCCTGTAGAAATTTGCAGACGTTTCGCCAAAATCCCATTTGGCATCTTCTGTGCTTGGTGGTTGTAGATCAACTGAAAGAAAAGTCAGTGTGCAGCGTGCTTTATACGCGGTCGCAGATAGTAGCCTGAACAAAATGAACACATCACAATATTACCAGCAGATAAAGGCAATGCAACTGTAGTCATGGATACCGAAGACTATACTGCAAAAATGAACGATATCTTGCAAGACCCTGCTTACAAACCTGTGTCAAGGGATCCCACTACATATCTAGAGAAAACAACAAAGACCAAAATCATGGAGTCACCCATAGAACCTGACGCCAAACAGAAACTGATACCACGGGAAAAATCCAGCAGGTGCCCAAGACTATACGGACTTCCGAAGATCCACAAGCCAAATGTCCCTCTAAGACCTATCGTTAGCGCTTACAACTCTGCCACTCAAAAACTAGAAAAATACCTTGCTGCCTTCATGCAACCACGTGTTGAGAATGCCGCCTCTTACGTCAAAAACTCGGAGCACTTCTTAACCATTCTACACTCCATAAGAATTGACAAGGACGACATCATTGCAAGTTTCGATGTAAAATCCCTTTATCCGAGCATACCGATAGATGAAGCACTGGATCAGATCGCTCAAAGAGAAGATTTCCCAACTCATATCATGGATCTCACCAGACACTGTCTTAAAAACGCATATTTTCTGTTTGATGGTCAGATATACAGACAGAGAGACGGCGCTGCCATGGGCTCTTCACTATCTCCAGCCGTGGCAAATCTTTTCATGACCTATTTCGAAACGAAAGCTCTTGACAAATTCCACCTCAAACCCAAACTTTGGTGTCGCTACGTTGATGACGTATTTGTAATATGGCCTCATGGCAAACAACAGCTCAACTGCTTCCACGAGTTCCTCAATTCTATACACGCAAAGATACAGTTTACTCTGGAACTAGAGGAAAATAATCAGCTTCCGTTTCTAGACGTCCTCATAACCAAAACAATGAATGGAGATCTACGACACACAGTATATCGAAAACCAACACACACGGACAGATACCTGAATGCTGATTCTCACCATCACCCCTCACAAATACAGGGCGTAGCCAATACCTTAATATCAAGATCCCTCCGCCTAACTGATGACCAAGGAAAAGAAAAGGAACTGTCACACATAAAAAGGGCCCTCCAACAAAACAGCTACAAGACACCAACAATAAATAAGGCAATAAAATTGCAACAAAAACCAACGCAAGAAACAAGACCACCTGTCGAGGATAGACAAATCACTATACTTCCTTACATAAAAGGCACAACAGACAGAATCGGCAGATTACTCCGGAAACACAACATATCTACAGCCTACAAACCACATAAAACAATAGGCTCTTCTTTAAGAAATCCAAAAGACAAAATTAGTCTAGAAAATCAAGGCGTATATAAAGTCTCATGTGGCACCTGCAACAAAACGTACATAGGCCAGACCAACAGAAGAATATCAGCTAGACTAGAAGAACATAAGCTCGGTATAAGAAACAAACAGACAACATCGGCGCTTTTTCGACACCAGCACGAGACAGGACACAAAATTGATTTTGACACCGGCCAGCAAATCGCTAATATAGGACATTACAAGGCAAGATTGATTCGTGAATCCATCGAAATTGAAAAGAACGGCACTCTGAACAAGAGAGACGATGCACTGAATCTGCCCTCTACTTGGAAAACTCTCTTCAAGCGGGACCATGGTACCGACACGCGTGCCACGCTTAAACTGACACCAACGGTCGCGCTCGAGAGGGAGGCGGAGCCAACGCCAACGCCAACCAACCGCTACTATCTGCGACCGCGTATAAAGCACGCTGCACACTGACTTTTCTTTCAGTTGATCTACAACCACCAAGCACAGAAGATGCCAAATGGGATTTTGGCGAAACGTCTGCAAATTTCTACAGGAAACCAAACCAACGAACGGATGTATTCCCGGATTAATACTGAATCACATGTTCCCATCCGTGAAACACTACGCAACAACATATATATATATATATATATATATATATATATATATATATATATATATATATATATATGTTTGTGCGGCTTTCACGGATTTCACCATATGAGATGCGATAGCAGTGGATATATCCTCATTATGCCGCTGTAGTGCTGAAATCACATTCAGCAAACATACAACTATATTCAACTCCGTATATAAACGCTTCCTTCCAATCTGTCCTTTGCCCAAACAGGTGCATGTTGGTACCTTGATGGGTCTAGTAAAGACGAAACATGTACCTCTGCCGCATCACTGTAGTGGGGAGGGTAAGTTTTGAATTTCTTTTCCATGCGGTGGTACCGGTAGGCCATCATCTCGATGGTGATGGAATAGGATAAATTGTGTTCTGTAGCAATTTATTCAAACTGTGCAACCTCTAACACGGAAAGGACATATATATATATAAATATATAAATATAAATATATATATATATATATATATATATATATATATATATATATATATATATATATAAATATATATAAATATATATATTTATATATAAATATATATATATAAATATATATAAATATATATATAAATATATATATTTATATATAAATATATATAAATATATATATATATATATATATATATATATATATATATATATATATATATATATATATATTTATATATATATAAATATATATATATACATATATATATATATATATATATATATATATATATATATATGTTATGTCGGATATTCTCACGGGTGTGATGTGTAATCGAAGGTTTTCGGGCATCCCGTGTATGTGCTGAGTCCCTTTCAGGACTGTAAGGCAGCCTTACAGTCCTGAGAGAGACACAGAGCACATACACGGGATGCCCGAAAACCTTCGATTATATATATATATATATATATATATATATATATATATATATATATATATATATATATATATATATATATATATATATAATTCCTAGTATTCTTTGTAGTACATTTATATCACTTTTTTTAGGAGGGGGCATAACATAGTATTTTTTATTCACTGTTAAGTTCTTTGCGATATATAATAATAACATTATGTCATTATAACAATGATGTTTAAATTCTATTAGAACATCTAATATTAAAATGATTATTAAGCAAATATTGACAGAAATGCGACAAATTTAATTATTTTTAATTAAAAACCTGTGAGACACCAGTAATCCAATTGTTTTAAACAAAACCATTTTTGTCCAATAGAGTATATAGTTACTTGAAAAATATTGACTAGAGTTTTTGCGAATAAGCGATGAAAATATAGAAGATTTACAAGAAAAATTAAAAATACTTGTTTGCTGGGTTGAGGTTGCCACGTCTAACACTTTTTCTTTAAAACTGATTATAATATGTTCAAGTGGTACTTTTTAATATTTTTTAAAATTTTAATGGAAATTTATAAAATTTGGTATAGATAAATTGCCGCCTCCTAATTCTTGCCGTCCCGTACTGCACTCCAATAAATAAAGTTGACCCATACCCATTTTATACTGTATATATGGCAAAAATAGCATTCAAAAATCTAACAGGTTTCAGGTGTTTTATTAAATTTAGGCATTTATTAATAATTCATTTTATTCAATAATTTCCCACCGTGTAGTCTATTTTTGAGGCATCTTTATTTGTTTAACTTCCATTTTATATTATCAATTTCCTGAATGGCCACCGTATTACGTTATCCTCAAATAATGACCAGAAATTACTGGAAAACACAAAACAAAAACAAATGCTACTAATATAATTAATAATAGCCCGTATACTGTCCAACCGGTTCAAGGCTACGAATTCTAAACATCAATAAATTAGACCGTATATTAATCTTCTATAACGAGAAACGAGTGTGTCCATTTGCAGATCAATTAATTATAACTTCATGAATGCGTTCAAATGAATGCCTACAATTTATATTTTTCTCACATATATTAATTACCTTATTATAAGAGGAATAAAAGAAGAATAGGAAGACTCACAATTTTATTTACCTAAAACGGAACGGGAATAAAGAAGGTTTAATTTGGGATTATTGAACTTATTATAAAAAAACCGGAACATGAATATACATTAATTTGTGAAATTATATGCCTTTTTTTTGACCCCAGGCGCCCAATTAGGGAAACGAGCGGTAATTTCCACCATTGTCATTTCACGCGAAAATTATTGTATTCTTGGCTTCTGATTTTTATGTAAGAATTTCAATTTTCCCAT
Organism: Diaprepes abbreviatus; assembly: GCA_034092305.1. NCBI lineage: Eukaryota > Metazoa > Arthropoda > Insecta > Coleoptera > Curculionidae > Diaprepes > Diaprepes abbreviatus. Next base: position 331,357 of record JASJET010000236.1, on the reverse strand, counting down.
TGTGGTTTCTTATAAATATCCACTTTTTTTAAAATAAAATTGCGTGTAAAATTAGATGAAAATTTATATAAACCATTTTCTTATTGTTGTTGAGTTTTCGAGTTATTTACACTTATACGAGAAAAAAAATACAAGATTGTAGACGATTTTTATTGATTTTCGTCGATAAGGGATACAAGAAAATATTTTAAAATATCTAATCTATCTATACAATTGTGAGTCTTCCAATTCTTTATCTATCTTTTTTTTTAGTTTAAAATAATTATTAAATATATCGGAAAATTATAAAATGAAGGCATTCATTTAAACCTCTCGTTTCTTATTAACTTCTTATCAACCTTTGAAAATTTCCAAATTAATGTGGAATTTCTCGCAGTTTAATCAAATTATGAACAAGTATTTTCTTGTACTCCTTCTTTTTCAAAAATTATATTTTTAAAATAGAAATTAATAAAAATGGTTAAAAAAAAAGTAAAAATAATTTCTTAAAGGAAAAGTCGGATTAAAAATCAATTTTATTTCAAAATTAAAACAAATAAATAATTAAATCGGAAATCTTGAAAACTAGTACAGGTATTTACTTTAAAAGTTTAACAATAGAATAAAAAACTTTATTAAATTTAAAAAACTAAAATCAAATTATTTTTCTTTACCTAAGACCAAATTTTTCAGTCATAGGTATGCAAATTTTATCACAGACACGCACTTCTTGTTTCAATTCTATACTAAATTCGAATAAAATATGAAATAAAGAATCTAAATCTAATCCACGCGATATGTGACGTATTTTGTTCTAGAACGCTGAAAAATATGTAGACCAAGAAAGGAATGTCGGGCTGCTGACGTCGGAATCACGAGATTTTGGTAAAGAACCAACATCACGCGACTTTTTCTTGTAAAACAAGTAGATTCGGAAAATCCAGATTTCTGCGAAAACGTCACGGCAAATGTTATTTAAATACGAGCCATCTCGCTATGAAATAGACAGTAAAGAACAAGAGTTAAGTACGGTTAATTGAAGTCAGGAGTTAGGAACCAAAGTTAAGTCGAGATTAAGAGTTAAAGTTAAAATTGGTAGAGAGTTTGTTCAAAAAGTGTATAAACAGTGAAATGAATGTATTTAGCAGCGTTTTGCAGTAATAGAAAAAAGTTGTTTTTAATTCCAAGTATGTTTTTAGAAAATTTAGTAGTCTCTCAAAATTTTCTTACACAAAAAGTCAAAAAGTGAGTGTTTTGCTAATAATTTATGTATTTTTATTAGTACCAGGGTGGCTCAAATACTCTTAATTGTCTCCCTTTTGTCATTTTCTAACGATGAATTAATAAAGTGTTAAAATATACGGAAAAAATTCGTAAAGAGTGAAATGATAGGAAAATGACGTTTTTTTGAAAAAATTTTGATACATACCCCCTATTTCGAGGTCGTAGAACACGATTCTGGCCTCGGTTTTCCATAATTTTTCCTCGATTTTGCGGAAAACAGGGAAAATAACTTTTCACTTTAGGTTCAATTTTTTTCACTAAATCGTTAAACTTTTGTTATAACAACGAATTCCACAGTGATAGAAGGTTCTGCATTATACAAAAATTCAAAAATATGCACTTTTTTTATCGAAAAAATCCGAAAAATTACCACGACAAAAATCACAACAAAATCAAAAGAAAACGCCGGCGCCCAAAAATAATAGTTAGCATAGTTCGCTAAAGATGGCGTACTGTTGAAGTCGGCGATGTTGCCAGATTGCAAAAACGATTTCTTTAAATAATCTCTTTCTGTTTGAATTGGAAAGAAAAGGTTCCAAAAAGAATGTTTTCCTTTCCTTTGATTATTGATTGATTACTCTTATGTCTATGTCTTCGATGTGCGATTTTGACTCTAAATAATAAAGGTTTTAAGGATTATAATTGCTTTTGTTTGTCTCCCTCCAAATACCAGTACTTTGATGTGCGATTTTGACTCTAAATATTAAAGGTTTTAAGGATTATAGTTGCTTTTGTTTGTTTCACTCCAAATACCAGTAGTTTTAAACAGATAATATGAATTGATCATGTTGCTTATGCCCGTTAGCAGAAAGTGTCGAGTGGCAGAGCTTGCCCGCCTCCACGAGGTTTCTGCTGGACAATTTAATTAATAAATCTAGGTCAATTTAGGTTAGTTCAGGTTAGTTTAGGTTTGTTCAGGTTAGTTTAGGTTAGTTCAGGTTAATTTCAGTTTTTTAAAGTAACCAAGACTAATGTTAACCTGTACTTATCAGAACTAACCAAAAATTTTGGAAGGTTAAGATTCATTGTACCCCTTTTTATACGTTACAAACATTAAACTATGTTGTTAACTGTAATGGGTAAATTTTAAAGTTTACACCAGGAAACTTTAAATCTAGGTTAATTTAGATTAGTTCAGGTTAGTTTCTGTTTTCCAAATTAACCAAAATCAAGCTAAACCTGAACCAACCTATTTTAACAAAAACCAACCAATAATTTTGAAGGGTTAAGATTATTTTTACTTAGAAACTGTTCTGAATATTAAAAAAAATTAAACCATGTTGTTGACTGAGAAAGACAGATCTTATAGTTTATATTATGAAGAAATTTTAAATCTGGCAACGTTGCACCTTTTTACGTGATTCGGCGGCCAGTTTAGATAGTCTGACCGTCGATGACGTTTTCGAGACGTGTTTTTGATTTTTCACTGAAAATATAAGTTTTTCTAAATTGGTTTGCTAAAGTTTGTGCAAAAATAATTAAAATATATTTCGTACAATATTTTTTAACTAGTTCCATTGAAAATAAAGACGTAAATTCGGTTTTTAATTGAAAAGAAAGTGTTTTCTGAAGTGACGCTTACCTTTTTTTGAGTTTTCCGGGAAAGTGAGGAAAAATAGTGAAAAATCAAGGCCAGAATTGTGTTCTAGGACCTCGAAATAGGGGGTGAGTATCGAAATTTTTTCAAAAAAACATAATTTTCATGCTTTTCACGCTTTGCAAATTTTTACCAAATATACCCTCCAATGAGTTTTTAAATCATTAGAAGAAAAGAAACCCAAGTAGTAAGTACTCTAGGACCTCGATCCTGCTCTCCTTTGAGACTGAGTTAATATTTAATATTAGTTTTGATTATCCTGTATTTATTTGTTATCAAAACAAAATAATAATAAAAATAAATTATATATATATATATATATATATATATATATATATATATATATATATATATATATATATATATATATATATATTATTGAAATTGAAATATAAAATTTTAAATTGGCTTGTGCAATTCCTATCTAAAATTCAGTGCTCGTAGAGATTTATATATCCGGATTTCTTTGACCTAGTTAAATATCGTTGTAATTCAAGCTTTACGGTGTGTCTGGGGAAGACATGAGGAAAACATATTTTTTTAAAATGTGCTAAAAAAATGAGACGTATTCCCATTCGATTTTATAGTGCCATAACATACAAAAGTTAACTTATATATTTATGGAAGTAGAATATATTTACGTGTATTTAAATCATTCGTAAGTTCTTTTCCCAGTAGATGGAACTTCTTAATTGTAAATGAAAAATTTATTCGTCTTTGATTAGTAAGAAAATTTTATATTAAAACCATGGAAAGTAAATTATGATTTTGGTATAATTGCAGGTTTTCAATCATATACCAGTTTTCATGAAAAATAAAGTTTTCCAAAGAATTACCATGAAAACATAATTCCTAAAATTTAAAAATCAAATTTGGGTGATTCATAGTGAAGACATAAAAGTATTATAGACTTCATACCTGTGATCGAATCGCTAAATTCTTGTATCGATTTCTGAAAAATTATTATCAAATGGTGCAACCGAATTGTAATTTGGAAATATTCAATCCAAAAAATCAATTTTTTAAACTCAGTATTTTGTATATAGCTTTTAATCTTTGTTTCATTTTTTTAGGTTAGTTAAGAGTATTGTGATACTCGCCCCGTATCTATATCTAAAATCTATTAGGTTGACCCATACAGGGCGATACACAAACTAACTCACACGTGGGTTCACTTGTTCTCGAAAGGGAGTTCTTATATTATATTATATTACCTCTATTGTTGGTTTTCCAGAAAGAGACTTGTCGGTAGACACATCTTATTTACTTTATTTTCTAAGTACCTTGCCGAAATTGGAGATTTCATTTACCCTCTCGTTTTCTCTAACGACAACACTGCTGCTCTCAATAATAGCTATTCTTTGGTTATTAATTATTTTTATAACTTTAGATATTTTCCTAACAGGCTGCGATTATACTACCGTATAATCATTTAAACACTTCCTTTCCTCAGTATATTAGATGATTTATTAAAATCAAATGAATTTAAAGATAAATTATTAAATTATTACATTGCTTTTTATTACAATTGTTTTGGAACTTTGGAACTAAAAATGTGGAACCACCTTATAAATATTTAAAGATAAAAATAAATATTTTAAAATTCAAAATTAAAAATATAAATAAAATGTAAATTTTTGGTCATAATTCGGGTTTATAATTCGAGATGTAACAAAACATTTTATCATATCAAAATTTGAACTAGTGTAAAAATTTCAGATACTTTCTAAAAATTCTGAAGAAGAAAATGAAATAATAAAAATAAATTAAGTAGCAAAATACGTCTATAAACTTAAAACGCAATAAGTTCTGGCTCGCCGATTGCCATGGTTTCAAAATCGCGGTACCTTTTCAGGAACTTTCTCTTCTTTTTCACTTAACATTTTACTAACTTTCACTGTAACAATTATTCTATTAAATTTTCTTACTGAATTCTCACTAATTATCTCCTTTGTTCTTGATCTGCAGAATATATAAATATTTAATACCACTCAACATATTTTCCCTCTACAACCATAATTCTTAGTCAATTCACGTAACTATACAATACATGTGTTCTAATACAGCTTTACATAAGGTTGATAATTGCGTACTTTCTGCCCTATGACGTGGTCTTGACGTTTGGGGGTATCTAATTGTTTATGATTTTGTTTCGTAGTAAACTATAGTTTTGTTATCAAATAAAGAGTAAATTTTGCAATAGTTATAACATTAAACAGGAGTCATTATTACTCGGATTTCATTAATTCTACTATAGAATGTGATTAGTCAAAGTAGGCCATTACGCAACTGACTTATTTGAGATTTATTTAAGGTTGATTTTCCTATATCAATTTCTGGCCAATGTATGGTTTTACCTTGTCTCTGGATCGTATCTGCACTGCATTTAAAATTTTGCTGTTTAATATAGTTTATTTCAAACTTTTAAATTTTCTAGTTAAAATATCCAGTGTTAAATTGTGATAAGAAAATATTTTATTTTCCACAAATTGTTGTAAAATAACTTAGAAAAATTTTGAAGCATTTTATCCTGTTTTATATTGAAACTTTAAAAATAACTGATGTTAAATTTAATATATTTTCACTTTTTTATAAATATTTTTCTACACATTTTTGCAGTTTTTTTTTATAAATTTTATTTGACTTAACAAAATAACAATTATTGACTTTGATTTAAATTGAAGGTATTATTTTTTTTTTAAATATTTAGACTTTATTTAATTTAAAATGAAAGGTATTATTTCATACATTTTAAAAAATATTTATACTGCATTTATTCATTAATTTACTTTTAACTTAATAAAATTCTACAGAACTATTAAAAAATATTGGTAATTACTCCAATACTTCCTTAAAAGATAGAAAACAATTGTCGGTGTCTATACAAAAATGATAGTTCACCATAATATCTTTGTGTAAGAATTTTGTGCAGCTTAGAGGTGTTTTCTATAAAATTAAATTTCAAAAAATAGTAAATAAATGAGTCAATTCACAATTATTAAGTTATTTATTAATTAATTAATTTAAATTGTGTGTAATTTATTTTTTAAAATAAGTAATCTTAATAATGTTACACAAATGAACGAATACCAAATTTTGTCAGTTTTTTAGTTTTTAAACCCTTTGCAATAAATTTATCTTGGAAATATTTTTATGGGACCACCGCCGAGAATCCATTAAAATATTTTGAAAGTTTTATCAAAATATCTCATTCCCATTATACGTATATACAAACATTAAAAAAATAAATGTATACGTCGACTTCATAACCTCCTCTTTTTTAAATCGGTAAAAAATTGAAGGTGTTAACGCCTATGATCACGCCTCTCATCCGATTTTAAAATATTTGAAATATTATTTTCGAAATTTAGATTTTTAGGAGCTTCATGTTCATTCACATTACTTACGTTTGTATTTTGCCCTGTAAGGTCGTTTCTTTCATTTCCTCCACCAGTGGTAGTCAATAAATGAGTCACCTTGGTTTGTCTATTCACCATTGAGTTGAATACCACACTAGATGTTTGCTCTATCTGATTTCTTTCGTCATAGTTATCTCGTAGACTAAGAATTTCATGATAATTCAATTCGGAGGGAGTGCTGGAGGCACCCCCCGAAGGGAGTGGAGAGGACCCGCCATGACCAACCAACCGGCCGGATTAGAAACTCCGACCGCCTCACCATTTCAAAACTATTTTCTTCAAGGTCGTTGTGATTAGACATTTTCAAGATTAATTAATTTGAACAGAATTTGTCTTTGAAAAAAAAAATACTTCAAGAACAGCAATTAAAATTAAAAATCAAAACAAAATACAGTCCAAAATATTATAAATTGCAAATCAAAATCAAAACCCAAATAGAATTATTAATAATAATTCAACAATACCTTTTAAATATATTTAAACCCCGTTTTTCGTAGATTTATTCCATTCGTTAAAATTCCTGAGCAGTATCTTTAGCCACTCCCGGAATTAAATTTTTAGTTATAAGATCAAACATTTTATTAAAATTTCTCTTAAAAATCACGAATTACTATTTATATTTTACCCAGTTTAAATGTGCTAATAATAATTATTAATTGAAACCCGAATAGCTACCGGATGTTTCGAAAATAATTCCACTTTTAAATTTGAAAAAAAAAATTTAAGTTAAATTTTTTTTTTTTTAATCACACAAAAGTAATTATTTAGTGTGTTAATCAAGAAAAATGTTTTCTAGTCCATAAATATAGTCACTATAAAAGGCTTATTATTCTAGAATACCTGATTCGAAAACTTATGGTAAAATAATCCCACTACCACAAATGCAAATCACAAGCACATCACACTTCGGAAGATCACTACAAAGGAATTACTTTTTCTTACTGTGGCGGTGAAATTATAAAAAAAATTTCGTAGTATTTTAGTAATTTGTTGATATTTATTCAACTCAGTGGCTGAAATTATTTACTATTTAAATATTTGGATCCGACTTTTTTGTGCAACTCAATGGCAGCAACTATTCTCTTTTTAATGCTATCTCAGACTGAGGATTTGCTCAAAAGTACCGCTTAGATGTCGCTAAGGTTCCTCAATAAGCTCCTCCTACTGGTTTCATTTCTATGCGTGGTATTATGTACAATAATATGTATATACCAATACAACAGTGTCTTAAATAAAATTATGGGTGATTCTGGGTTTAGTAGTAACTGGATACTGTAGCTACTAACCTGAACTAACCTTTTTTATTCCGGGCTGTAGCTATATTAACTTGTATATTAGTATTCTAAGTAGTAACCAATTCACAAACTTAACATATAAAACTGACTGCTCATGTATAATAGCCAGTGCTGTCAAATGTTCCACAGAAAAATACTTGCAAGTTTTGTATTTATTCCTGGCAAAATGCGAGTCATAAGAAAAAGCTGCTATTGTTCAATTAAACTGAATATTAAAAAAGACAGATGATAACAAGAATGTTCATCGTTGAAATTTTAGACTGCAAAACCCTAAAATAAAGAAATAACTATATGTGATAAGCAAAAAGATATAGCAGAGAGATTTAATTTTAGAGATGAGCAATCTTATCGATTTTCATACACTTGCGATCAATTGTGTGTACATTTTATCAATCTATTCCTGGCAAATCCCTGGCATGATAGGATTTCTGGCAAAATTACTGGCATAGCTAATTATTCCTGGTAAATGCAAGGAATTACTGGCAAATTGACAGCCCTGATAATATCTCTCTTATATTAAAAATGTCCCCACCGTGCTCCGCGGCATTACGCGCAAATAATTAGTTTCACAACAATGAATTCCCTAAATTTTCGTCATATTGGTGAAAGTGTATTTTTGATATTCCTTTATATACCAGATGAGTAAGTGTATTCAGAGCATTTTTCTGAAAATGGTTTTATACAAGAAGATGAGCAAAAAGTTTATGGTGTGCTTCTTACAAATAAACTGTATGACAAACGCTATGAAGTATTGTTTGATGTAAACATCTTGCACCAACTAAACTTGGACTTAATAACATACACTGGCTCTACAAAAAACTCCTGAATTAGATGTGCATTACATTAACCGATAATATCGTTTTACCATAAAGTTAATGTTCCATTGACATATAAAGCTGAACATCGAAATTGGTATGCTATTATAATTTAAAATGATTATACATCTAAAAACCAATATGCCATATTAAAATAGAAATATATTATTGAATATAATATGAAATTTATCAATATTATTAAACGTGTCTGGAAATGAAATTTTACTTTTACGTATTTGTTTTGTCTAAAAACAAAATAATAACCTTTTGTTTAAATATGCTATTAATTTAAAATAAATTTATATTTAATTAATTATTATTTTAAGAAAATAAAACAAAAATTCTTGATTTTAGTTGAAATAGTAAGGAACTTTGTGTCGTGAAACTCCCTTGTGAAAGTAGTGAGAAGCTGTGATTGATTGCCATTTCAAAAATTCAACTCTAGAAGAGGGTTAATTCCAGATCCTCAAACACTTACGTAAATGCTAGGTTTCAACTAGCTTAAAAATTAAAAGTTGCTAGTAAATCTTTATGTACATATTTAGATTAAAAATGATTATATTAATGTAAGAATCCTATTCTTAAATTTACAACTTTTTTTATATTTAGTCTTAATAAATATTGTTTTGTTTAGAATGTCAACATTATTATGAATGTTGTTAACTCTGTTTCCTAAAAGTATCGAGGAGAAAATAATTTTACTAAAGTCGTAATTGAAGCGATTTTTAAATGATGAAACTCTATTACTTTGCGATACATTACATAGACATTTCGAGACCTTATATTAAACATTTACATGTATATTAATTCATGAATAATAATAAACGCCTTAATACTTTTTTTTTATTAACTTCTTACACTCTACGTCCAAAGAGGGACCTAGATTATACCAAAGTTATTTACAAAAATCTCGATTCGTTTTTGGCACATATTTCACATTTAAGCTATTTTGCTAAATAACAGTTTTATTGTAAAAAATAAAATATATAAACTATCAGTCATAGAAAAAGCATGCTTGCTATCTAAATATAATAAAATTGCAACATATATACGCTCTTCGAAAGAAGTTAAAAAAATTTGCTTTAAACAGAAAAATTGTAATTGTGAGGAAACTAAAAATTGAGAAATGCAAGTTAAATAATGTTTTACAGAGACAATTATCTCGGCATTTTTTAGTGAATATACTCAATTAACCTGTCATCTAGAACAAGGAAAAGCGATTTATTGTTTTAGATATACTGTAGAAAGAGATAGTTATAGTCTAGACTCGTTAGTTAAAATAATAGAATTGACATTCATATACGACACATTCACGCCAATATAAGAAACTAGCAGGGAATTCAATGTTGCCATACAAATCATTTCACGTAATGGGGGGGGGGGTTTATATGTCAAGTTCGTGAACCAATTACATGACGATTTCAAGCAGCTGTTTATTTTGGGATACTCTAATTATCCTACGCCGGATTTATAAAAAAAAATGCTTACGTCGACGCTATAAAGCTAGATTTTTATTTCATTTCAAGTTAGCTATATTAGTTTCCTTGGCAATCGGGTCATAAAATTAATGTTCTTCGAACATCGAAACATATTTTAGATTATTACCTTTTGGAGACGATCACGTTACAGTGTACACACTTAATTGACCTTGACTGGTTTCAAATACTCATATTTACATGGATAAAATATATAAAAATAAAAAATATTTTATTTTTGGCCGTTACTAAATGTTTCTCAATATTTTATTATGTCTTTCGCTAATTCACACACGTTTCCAATTATTTGTTCAACGAACGCGTCTAGTAAATATCGTGTGATCAATTTTTACTCCTTATCATGTTTCCGCAGTGAAATTCATTAATGTAATGTGCACTTAAAAGCTTTTGATATGAATTACCGACCCGAATGGTTATTACTTATGATGGAAAATGGAAAGAAATTATTGATAATAAGAGAATTTTCCCACACAGAAAAAAAAAATGTGACGTCTGGTAAATAATTTCTTTCAATATTTAAAGTGTTTAGAATTTTTTTACTGTTATATAATTTTCAAGACATGGAAAAAGTAATGTTTTCCCCTATATGATCAAAACTACACAGTTAAAAAGAACCTTAAATTTAATGCAAATTTAGTGTACATTCCACATTAAATTTAATGATTTTGTACTTTAAATCGTGAATAATTTACATTTACTTTGAATTTAAAGCAAATATGTTGAAATATCAGTTCGTTGTACATTAAAGGGTCTAGCGGATTAAGAGGGTCGAAATTGCCCCCTCCGTAATAAAAAAATAAAAAACACCCGGTTGTTCTATATCAAAAAGTACCCACACAAGAAAAAATTATTGCCACTTTTATCGTCACATAACCTCAAAAAAAAATTGAAACGTCTTTTTCGGTTCTAATCATCGTAGAAACTTTTTTTTCATTTTGTGGATTTTTTTTCTTGCCTACAACAAAATATTTTTGGCGCGAAATTCAAATTTTTATCGGTGTTCGAAAATTTTTAAATTCAATAAAATAAAAACTAGAACAATAGCAGGGCCGAAAAAAAAATATGTTGTTTTTTAGGCGCCAAACTATACCCATGAACTAACCTGAAGTAACCTAAATTATATCCATGAATTTTTTCAGACTTTTAATATATATATATATATATATATATATATATATATATATATATATATATATATATATATATATATATATATATATATATATATAAATATATATATATACGAATAGTACAAAGGACTATATAGAAAGGACGGTGTCAGGAGTAAGCTAACCTGAAGTATACCCATGAATTTTTTCAGACTTTTAATATATATATATATATATATATATATATATATATATATATATATATATATATATATACGAACAGTACAAAGGACTATATAGAAAGGACGGTGTCAGGAGTAAGCTTAAGGATTATGTGAGGAATGGGTTCATAAAAAAAACAGTGGTCGACTATATAATCGAACGCATAGCTTGTCAAAAATAGGTTTGGTAGGGTTTTTGGCAGGAATGGAAAATGACAGGTGGACGAAACAGTGGCGACGACAACATAAGGGAAGGATGGAACGTCCACAAAATTGGTGGTTAGATAGTATCAAGGAAATATTGCGAATAAACTGGCACCAAGAGGCATATCCAAGGGTGGATGGGAAAGGCTGATGAAGAAAGACTGTTTTTAGGAACGAGCAAGAGTAACAGAAATGTCTTAACAACTGCAAATAAGTGCCATGTCTAATGATGACTTTATTGAAAACAAAAGTTTTAGAGTTAAAACTCGGATATCATCTTTTAATAATGGCGTATATATATATATATATATATATATATATATATATATATATATATATATATATATATATATATATATATATATGTTTATGAGGCTTTCACGGATTCCTCCGTGTGAGATGCAATAGCAATGGATACATCCACATTATGCCGTTGTAGTGCTGAAATCACATTCAGCAAACGTACAACTATATGCAACTCCGTGAATAGATGAAGTAAAAAGCGAACAATAATTGCAAATTTCGTTCCATCATATCCTTTCCTGCATGCACAAACAGGTGCATGTCGGTACCCTGATGAGTCTAGTAGAGACGAAACATGCATCTCTGCCGCATCACTGTGGCGCGGAGGGTAAGTTTTGACTTTCTTCTCGGTATGGTGGTACAGGTGGGCCATCATCTCGATGGTGGTGTAATAGGATGAATTGTGTTCTGTAGCAATTCATTCAAACTGTGCAACCTCTAACACGGAAAGGATATGATGGAACGAAATTTGCAATTATTGTTCGCTTTTTACTTCATATATATATATATATATATATATATATATATATATATATATATATATATATATATATATATATATATAAATGCAAGAAGAAAGGCAGGAAAGAAAATATTTCAAACTCAAAAATATGTATCATTAATTTATTAAATATACGGAACCGGTTTATTCCCCTTTTTTTAATGAGAATGAGGAAGACCATTAATAATTTGCTTTTATTGGATATGTTTTTACTCCGCTCATTTCTTCTATTATTCTGATGCCGAACAATACCCTTCTTCCCTCGAATTTATAATCCTAATTCATTCTAATCTTGGTCTTATAATTGTACTAACCATATTTTTTTGCAGCAGATACTACAACACCTGCTTCACTACTAACTGGAACCTTTCCCAAAATCCATCTCTGCCAAAGATTGTCCCGCCTCCACATTTATTAATTAACATATCTAGGTCAGTTTAGGTTAGTTCAAGGTGGTTTCAGTTTTTCAAACTAACTAAACTAAGCTAAATCAAAACCAACCTGAACTAAGCAAAACTAACCAAAAATCTTGATTTGTTAGGATTAATTTTACCATTGTTATTATATTACCAAAATTAAATTATGTTGTTGATTGAGATGAAGAAATTTTATAGTTTATACCACAAAAGAATTTTAGAGTTGGCAACGTCGCAACGAATATTTCGCGTTTTCAGTTGTTCAATAATCGATGAAGTTTACAAAACGTATTTTTATTTTTTCGTTGAAATACAAGTTTTTATAAATTTATTTGCTAAAATTGGTGCAATAATAGTTGAAATATATTATATACAATGTATTTTAAGAAGTACCATTCATAATAAATGTGAAAAATCGAAATAATTGCCAAAGTCCGGTTACGTAGGTTATGTCAATGTACACCAGTTGATAACAGTTATATAACTCAGAACCTGTCAGACCTGTCACAAAAGTCATATGTCTTTTGTAAGTTTATTCAATATTTTGAATATACCTGATGTTAATAAATATTCAGGTTGCGTGGAATGCTAGAGGATGGTGATGCTTGCATCGGGCTTTCTATTTTGTCCGATATAGGTTGTTTGAAAAACTCCCTTCTCCTATGATTAGGTGCAGTGTTGCCATTTCAACACAAATAGTTCTTTTCTTTTCACAAAACAGTACAAATTATGATAGTCATAATCATTTAAGTCATTATCTTTTCTGTTCTATCATTTTTATCACTTTAAAGTAATCATCTTCATTTCAACGACATGGCATGTGTATTAAAAAAACATGAAGTTATGTCTTTTACTTGTATTACAGTTATTTTAACTGTAATTTTAAGCGCTGCTCTCTGTTAGTAAGTAGATATGTCACATAAAGCAGTGCGTATTATGTAGCCGAGGATTTTTAATTAAAAATAAATGTAACTTATGTGTTTTTTTTAAACGACCGATAAAAACGAGTGGATCCCCAGAGAAACTTAACTATCCGAGATTATAAATAGCTGTAGAACAAGTAGGGCAGCTTTATTTTGTATTTAACACCATTTGTTATATCATTTAATTTTCTGCTTTTTCAGTAACCAAATTTACTACGTTTTTTTAAACGATCGCGCTGGTTTTCTTGGATGATAACTCAAGGTCTAATTATAGTTTCTATGTACAATGCAGAGGGTGCCGCCAAGTTAAATGTCCTTCTACCATGGTTTGGTGAAAATTATCCAATAACTCAACAATTAAAAGTGTCCGAGAGAAACGTTACTCACAAAAGTTTTAGGAAGTCGACGTTAAATTTGACCTTGGGATTGCCATTTAAGGATATTTCAAGGTAAAGTAATTTTCGAATGACCTCTGGATGTGGTTTGTACCCCTATGTTATTTATACCGTTATTTTCCTGGGTTTTATTTCTTTAAAAAATTGAGGGTTTCCGCTTCAAAAAATCACTTTACTTTGAAATGTCCTTGAAGGACAAGATCTACGTAAAATTCAAGGTCATCTTCGAGTGTTCCCCTTCGAATCATACAACTTCCGTACAGAACATTTTTCTTTAACTCGTGAATTTTGGCATATATTTGGGTGTTTTTTAAGATGTATGTATATATATATATATATATATATATATATATATATATATATATATATATATATATATATAACTTTCGCTCGAAGACGCCATACAGTGAGCTTTGAAAATGGTGAATGAGATTTCACCGAAACGTCAGCTGCCTTACAGTCCTGAGAGGGACTCAGCACATACACGGGATGCCCGAAAACCTTCGATTATACATTACACCCGTGAGAATATCCGACATAACATATATATATATATATATATATATATATATATATAATTTATTTTTGTATCTTAAACCTTTTGTTAAATATTTTTTTCTAATATTTCCTTGGGTATAGGTTTTTCCATTAGAGAAACAAAGGACAACAATTTTTCTTGACGTTTCGCTCTACATAGTGAGTAAGAAACTTTAAAGTGACCCTACAAAATTGTTCCAAACTAAAAATAACACACTAATTAAAAAACTATTAAAAAATCAATATATAACTCAGGAAGAAAGTAAAAAATTAACAATACATAATGGTATAGCACCAAAGATTTATGGGTTACCTAAATTACACAAACCAAATACACCTCTCAGACCAATTGTTTCAAGCATACAGTCCCCATTTTATAACCCGTCCAAGTACTTATCAAATTGCCTAACAAACATCACAAGAAAAAATAATCATTATATAAAATACTCTTTCGCATTTAAACAATTCATTGATACAATACAAATACCAGCAAATTATAAATTAGTTTCACTAGATGTAGTTTCTTTGTATACAAATATACCCAATGACATCATTCCCAAAGTTTTGGAAAAAAAATGGGACGATTTAAAAGAACACACAACATTGACATTCAATGAATTTATAGAATCTGTAAAACTTACAATAAATAATAATTATTTCCAGTTCAAAGATAGTTTGTACCAACAATTAGACGGTTGTGCTATGGGTTCACCAATCTCCTCAACAATAGCACAAATAGTTATGGAATATGTAGAAGAAGAAGTACTGAAAAAACTAGATTTTAATATAATATTTTTTAAACGCTATGTAGATGACTGTTTGGCTGCTGTACCCGAAAACAAAATAGATAGATTATTACAATATTTTAATAATTTCCACCCAAAACTGCAATTTACATCCGAAATTGAAATGGAACAAAAAATAAACTTTTTGGACTTAACTATACACAGAAATAAGACGGATAACAATCTTCATACAAAATGGTACACAAATGATACTTGGTCGGGCCGGTATTTGAATTTTAACTCTCAACATCCAAATAAACAGAAAAATAGTGTCATAATTGGCTTAGTTGATCGAGCTATAAAATTATCTTCACCCGAATTTCGCCCAGAAGTGCTAAAAAAAGTGGAACAGACTCTAATAATGAAGCATTTTCCCAAACTACACATAAAAAAATAATTAAACAAAGAACCTTTTTACATTATAACACAAATAAAAAAAATAAAATTAACAATACCAAAACACAAAACACTTTTATGGCATTACCGTATATAAACCAACTGTCTGAAAAAATAAAATATATTTTGGAGAAGCATAACAGAACGGTATGCCATAAGGCGAACAATTTACTAGGATCATTTTATACGAAATTAAAAAGCAAAGTTCCCACCAAAAAAAGATCTAACGTAATATATGCAATTCCATGCCTAAACTGTCCTAAGAAATACATTGGCATGACGACACAATATATTGAAAATAGAGTGAATGGACACAAGTATACTAAAAATCGACATCCTTATATAAACATGAACAAACATCTAAGCATGAATTTGATTTTAAAAACACCCATATTTTAGATACTGACAGAAATTATCATAAATTAGTCATCAAAGAAATGATACACATAAAAAAAGATAAAAATGTTGTAAATGACAAGCAAGATGTCAAAAACTTGAGTCAGATATACCATAATTTGACATTTTAATAAAACATACTTGAAGCGACTCTATCATAAATATGAGTAATGATGCTTGGGACGATTTCATATACACTCATGCAAACGAAAGAACGTTATTAAAAAAATAAATAATAATCTTTTTTCCTAGTTTTTGCTTTTTATAAAAAGAAATCTATCCATAGCAATTGCATACCAAGTATCATAACTGAATTTTATTTTTAACATACACACAAAACTACTTTCAAGGTATGTACTATTTTATAATTTTCACTATTTTAACCTGTTGTATTGTTTTAAAATTTTAAACTTTAAGACTATTTTAAAGTCTGTTTTATTTTTGTTAATTTTAATTAAATTAAAAATATAAATGTGGATTCCTGTGATATATCTTCTTCTTCTTCTTCTACCTTCTATAATAGGTCCCTGACCTGTTCCTTCTTCGATTTTCCTCATTCTGGACTTAAAATATCGCTCCACCTTTTCCGTGGTCGACCTCTACTGCGTGTACCACTAGGCGATTTATCTCGTGCGATCCTTACCAGTCTATCCTCTGTCATTCGGCTTATGTGTTTGTTCCATTGTGTCTTACGTTGTAGGACCCACTCATTAATGCAGTCTGTGTTGCATGATTGCCTGATGTTATCGCTTCTTTCTCTGTCTAGTAGCGTTTTTCCTGTTATTCGTCGAAGTATTCTCATTTCTGTAGTCTCCAATAGTTGTTTCGTTTTTGTCGTCTCTGGCCGTGTTTCTGAGGTGTATGCCATAATAGGTCTAATTGTGGTTTTGTAGATCTGAACCTTTGTTTCTTGTTGTAAGTGTTTGTTTCGCCAGATCACGTCGTTGAGGCAACCCGCCACTTTGTTTGCTTTGGCCACCTGCCCTCTTACTTCATCTTCGATGTTGCCATAACTAGTTATGTCGATTCCTAGATATTTGAAACTCATTTCTTGTTGTATTATTTGACCGTCTAGTTCTAGTTTGCATCGGAGGGGTTCTTTTGTTTTTTCGGCTGAGATAATCATATTATATTTTCTTCCCGTAAGATTAAAGGTATTTAACAATCTCTGGAGGTCGTCTTCATTTTCGGCACATATCACAGCGTCATCAGCGTAACAGAGAATTTTTATTTTTGTATCACCCATTTTATATCCTCTACCAAGTCGTACCTCCTTTATTATTTCGCCCATTATCATGTTAAACAATAAAGGACTAACCGAGTCTCCCTGTCTAATACCGCTGTTGACTGGTATGGGTGTTGATAATTTACCGTTAGTGCGAATCTGAACTTTATTGTTTGCGTATATGTTTTCGATGGTCTGAATTATATTGATAGGAATATTTCTCTTATATAACAGGTGGATTACGTCATCTAGCTTTATGCGATCGAATGCTTTTGTTAGATCTATAAAGCATAAAAATGTTCGTTTATTGTATTCTATAGATTTTTTGACTATCTGTCGTAGAATAAATACTGCATCCACGCAAGACCTTCCTGATCTAAATCCCTGCTGTTCGTCTTCCAGTGTTGTAACTGAATTAATTTTATTTTTGATTACTTTCGTAACGATTTTCAGAGTTGTGTCCAGTAGATTAATACCCCTGTAGTTCCCAGGTTCTTGTTTATCACCTTTCTTAAACATAAGCATCATTGTGCTGGTTCTCCACCTATCTGGTACTTTGCATTGTGTCAGAATTTTTCGAATGAAGCTTGTGAGTTCCTGTGTTAGTCGCTGTCCTCCGTATTTCAACAATTCGTTATGAATTCCGTCTTGTCCGGGAGGCTTTCTATTTTTTAAGGATTTTAGAGCTTTCTCTACTTCTTGAATGGTGACTTCCACATTATTTCTTATGGCTGTGATATATGTTTATTATAAAAAAACTTTGTAATTTTGTAGATGTAAAATAAATATACCAGCTCTTTTGAAGAAGCTCACTATGTAGAGCGAAACGTCAAGAAAAATTGTTGTTCTTTGTTTCTCTAATGGAAAAACCTATACCCAAGAATATATATATATATATATATATATATATATATATATATATATATATATATATTCTTGATGTGATGTGTAATCAAAGGTTTTCGAGTATCCGCGTTTATGAGTCCTTCTCAGAGCTGTAGGGCAGCTGACATTTCGGTGAAATCTCATTCACCACTTTTAAAGCTTACTGTAGGGTGTCTGTAGGCGAACTGATGCTTACAACTCGATTTTGTGTGGGGCATGTTCGTTGGCTGGATGGTTCTGGCCAATCAAGTTGCGAGTTTTGCTGTGTGTCATCGGCCTTGTTGGTTATTTAGGAGCGTGTTGCTGAGTTATGATCCATTTCTTTTCTACCTACTACTGGTTGAGGCTTTGTTAGCAAGTTTTTCCAAGTATTAGGCAACCGCTGACTGCGTCTCTACTATTTAAATGGTTTAGTGGCAATTTCGATAGCTTCCTTTATAATTCTTGTGGACAGGTTTTCACATCTCAATAGCATTTTTGTTCCTGACAAATTAATGTTATGTCCTGTGTTTAACAAGTGTTGAGCCAGTGCAGAAAAAATTGTTTTTTACTGGACAGCGTTGGAATTTCGCACACTCCCTGATGTTCTAAAAAGATTATTTCTTTTTGGTGTTGGCAGGAGATCCTTTACTTTACGGCCTGTGATGAAAATGGTTTCAATGTTTTGTAGTACCTATTTGTAATTTTAAAATATAAAATTTTATTAACTAGTTCTTAATTCTATCGTAGGAAGTAAATGCATTTTCTTTCTCTAATAAATAGGTTTTATACTGCATGACTACATTCTATATACAAAAACAACTATTATTTAAATGAAACTGTATATTTTGTTGTACGAATAATTTAAAAAGCTATAAAAGTCAAGTTACTCAGCTGTAATGGCAATAAATTAATGCAGGAAAAACATGAGACCAGAAGAAATGTGTTTCGTAAAAAAGTCTCATTAGAACATGAGAACATTTACCCGAGACTACGACACAAGTAAAATGCCATTTATAAAAATGGTTTATGCTTTGCAGTATGCAGTTGAAATATTTATTGGGTGTAAGTAAACTTCTAACCACAAAATGATTAATATTCTTTTTCAGTGTTGTTAAATTAAGCAAAACTGGTATTAAATGTTGATAAACGATATTTTCTCACAATATTAAAAATTAAGGCCATTACTAGAGTTTTATCTAATCGATTTTATAACAATGAGAAGAATTAAAATTATATACCCATACAGTTACACACTACTTGAATTAAAACTTTCGAAAATGTTTAGTAATCGGATATAACTTTTTATATTTCCGCAAATATTTTGAAAAGTGTTGAAATTATGAAACCTTGTGAAGAAAAGAAAATTAAAATCAATAAAAGAATGCAAATTTTTGTTCATACAGGTGTCATGCGCCGGGACTAATTTTATTTTTCACAGAAGTTAATAAATTAAAAATTTTAAAAAAGTAAAAATTATTTTTAAATTTATAAAAGGAAAAGTCGGATTAAAAATTAATTTTATTTTAAAACAAATAAATAAATCGGAAAAATAGTACAAGTATTTACCTTAAAAATTCAGCAACAGAAAAAAAAACATCATTAAACCATTAGAATCTTTCTTTACATAAGACCAAATTTTGCTAAGTCATTGATGAGCAAATTTTATCACAGACGCGCACTTCTTATTTCAGCTCTTTACTAAATTCGAATAAAATACCAAATATAAAATCTGAATCTAAACCACACAATCTGTGATGTCTTTTGTTCTGGAACGCTGAAAAATAAGTGGGAATCAAGAGATTTTGATAATGAACCAATATCACGCGACTTTTTTTTTACAAAAGTAGGCCAAGAAAGGAATATTGGTCTGCTGACATCGGGAATCACGAGATTTTGGTAAAGAATTAACATTACGCGACTTGAAGAAAACAAGTAGATTCAAAAAATCCAGGTTTCTGACGTCACGGCTGTTATTTAAATACGAGCCATCTGGCTATGGGAGGCTTTAGTTTAGAATCAAGGTTAGTTAAGAACAAGAGTTAAGAAAGATTAGTTGAAATCTAGAGTTGAAATAGTTAGTTAAAGAGTTAGTTCAAAAAGTACATAAATAGAGTGCTTTGCGGGACGGTGAAAAATGGTTTAAATACGGTTTTAAATATAATTCTCACAGTAAAATTGGGTAAACCAAACTTTTAGCTCGCCCTGCGTAGCCGCGACGTGTGAGTAAGAGAAATGCGGACTGTAAATTATAGTAACTAGTAGAAAAGTGAGCGTTTTGTCGATTTTAATTCTGTTAAAGATAAAATAGAAGAAAAAGACAGTTGCTCCCTAATTAAGTTAACTTGTCTATGATTTTTTTTGTGAACTAGTGCCGGCCGTATATAATTTTAATAAAACTTAACCTAAAAAGGCTATCAGTGTTTTGTTGGTAAGAAAATAGTTGTAAAGAAGTTCCAAGCAGTAGTAAATACTCTAAGATCTCGTCCCACTTTCCTTTATTAACTACAATTTGTCTAGCCTCTACGAAAGTTGCAAAAACTATATGAAAAAAAAAAGATAAAAGAGGGGCTAGACGTTACACAGGGACATGGGTGTATATAGAGTTGCCTATCTAAGACGTGAAGATTAATTCCGTCTCATTAGCTTCATGTAGGTTGTAAGTCGACTGCAAACCTGTATTTCGTTTGTCTGTCGATTTCGTAGTCGTAAGTGTTTTAGTTCGTTGTGCGGTATGCTATTGTATTTTTTTTTTTAGGTTTTGCCTTTTGGTTTTGGTGTTCCGAGTTTAATTGCAGAGCCATTCTGTGGTCGATCATTAAGTAATAAGGCTGAAATAAAAAGGCTTGGAAGGCCTACTCCGAATTTAAAAATATAACAATCCGTGTCTAGCAAAAAAAGGACGTTTAATCCGGACCTTTATAAGAAACATACGTGGCTTTGTAGAAGTGAAATTAAAATTGCCCTATTTGTTTTCCTTGTTTATTATTTGGAGGAGAAATTTCTTGGAGAAAAGTAGGTTTTACCGATTTAAATCATTCGGGGGACCGCAATAAAAAGCATACGTTGTCGGCAAAACATATGAAAAATGTTTTGCAATATTCACTAACCGTCATATATGAAACTGAAGAATTTAGATCAATTTCGGGACTTCTTGTACTTTATGACTATCTTTCGCAAGTGAGCCAAGTGGTACATTTAGTGAAGTTCTAAAACTTTTAAAAATTTGAATTACTCTTCTGATGGCATCGGCTGAAGCAGAACGGTGCTTTTCTACCCTCAAAGGGTAAAAGCGTTTTTACGGAATACTATGAGCCAAGAAAGACTTTCTGTTTTGACAATGCTTTCGAAAGAATCTTAAAGGATCTTATGGAAAGCAGGTTTTATCCATATCTATATTTTTAATGTACCATTGGTACTGCATCGTCATTTTCCTAAATTTCACTTATTCTAAATGATTACCAAAAATTTTCTTGACTATTATTATTATGCATTTAGATTAAGTTAGACCTTTTTCTGGGTTAGGCTAGGTAAAAAATTCATCGAACCATTTTTTAACCACGAACAATAGAATAATAAAGATAATTTAAATACGAATTACAAAGTTTCTAATTTGATTGTCGTTTATTCTTTACGTCCTTGATAAATCCTATAATAATTATGATAAAATAGGTATCTGCATTTATATTATCCTTTTTTCTTCATTTTTTTATTACTGGCACCGTTTCGCTTACTGTAAAGAAGGAAATAAAAAAATTGTGAAAATGAGAGAAAAATATCCGGCAACGAGGTAAAGGGTCTGCTTTAAACGACAGTTTTGTCCTTATAGGTTTGCCTTTTTATATTGTTTTGGTGTTTTCAACAAACGAAAGTGTGTACGTAATAGCGTCCGTCGGTTTTCACACACTTATTCGGCGAATAAATTGTGGGGATAACGTTCTTAAATATTATAAAATACTCATAATACAATAACACATAAGTAAACGCTAAATAGGTAACATAAATAGATAAAGAATGGAACAATAACATAGTTTTTATGAATTATTACTTTATAGTTAATAAGTTTATAGCTGGTACCAGAAGTTGGAGGAGAATATCAGCAGATTGGCAGAAATAGAGGTATAAGTTAAAGAAGCCTATTCTCAGTTTGGGTTGTAGTCCATTAAAAAATAAGTTTATAGCGTATCAGCTGTAAATGAAAATATATTTTATTTAGTACTGCTTATTAGTATATATATCAGGGGCGGATCCAGCCTCTCTCTTTGGCGGAAGAGGCGGTGATATCACAAAAGTACAGTATGGCAAACTGCAATAAAAGGAGTTGTACATACATCTTATTATGAAAAGCAGATCCCAATCGTCGACAAAATTCTAACTAAAATCAATGAAGATCGGGATTTACCTGAAATTAAAAGAAATAAGCTCTGGAAATTGCTCAGAGAACTTAATTTTTGCTGGGAAAACCAGATAGGAAATCTGTTCTTATAGATCGTCTGGAAAATGTCCGTTGGCGAAGGAAACATCTCTCTCAAGTAAAAGGTAGAGTTGCTAGATATAACACAACTTATATATATATATATATATCTGCACACTTCGTGTTATTGCTTTTGTATTACTGTTATCTATTGAAATGGTAAGTGGGCCTGTTACCTTTAGAGTGAAAGGGCCCTAGAGTTTCATAGAAGATCACCAGGTGTGCCAGAAGTCCGAAGTGCAACAATTATATATAAGAAATGTAAAACTTTAAACGCGTTTTGCTCAAAAAAGTTTTTTTTCAAACTGTGCTAAAATGTTTCTCAAATAATATTGAGCCAATCGATCTGTCATATGGCGGATCCAATATGGCGGAAAATAAAATCAATTTTGTCCGATTTTCTCCAAAATTGATACGGGGGAGTTTTTGGGGTCGCGCATGACGAATCCAAAATTATTTTTAAAAAATTCAATATAGCGGATCCAATATGGTCAACGAAAACATGAATTTTGTTCGATTTTCTCCAAAATTGGTACAGGAGAGATTTCGGAGTCACACAAGACGAATTTAAAATCATTTTTAAAAAATTCAATATGGCGGACCCAATATGGGGGATAAAAAATAATTTTTGGCCGATTTTTTTCAAAATTAATATGGGAGTTTTTGGGATCGCACGTTACGAATCTGACATTATTTTAAAAAAATAAATATAGCAGATCCAAGATGACGGATTAAAGGTTCTACATCTCTCTATTTTATCTGAAATCAGTATTGGGAGATTTTTGTTAGTGTTAATTACGAATTAAAAATATTTTTTGAATAACTCAATCTGGCGAATTCAACATGGCATCCTAAAAATTTTATTTTTCATTTTTCTCCAAAACTAATATAGGGGATTCTTGAAGGTGTAAGTTACGAATTTAACAGTATTTTTTCAGGATTCAATATGGCAGACAAAAAAATTTTACATTTTTCGATTTTATTTAAATGTGGGACTAAATACAATAATCTCGATTAGTACTTAGTTCAAATAATTTATGGATATCATAATGAACTCAAAACTAAAAATCGAAAAATAAAATTTTTATTAAAAAAATTGAACCGACTTCTAAAAGTGCGCTAAAAAGTGAAAAATAAATATAAATTTTTATTGGGAATTGAAAATTTTGAAGTCGGCGCAAGTTATTTCTAAATGAAATAAATAACCACTAATATATACAAATTATGATAAGAAAGCAATTACAATTAAAGTATTGTTAATCTGTTTATGCGATTCCTATTTTTTCAGGTATTAGTTTGGTGCCGACTTCAAAAATTTCAATTTCATATAGAAATTTATAGTTACTTTTCACTTTTTAGCGCACTTTTAGAAGTCGGTTCAATTTTTTTTTATAAAAATTTTATTTCTAAAAAATATGGTAAAAACCGTTTTTGAGATATTGCAAAATGTATTGGCATTTTGTTATATGTAGTGGCCTCCAGCATATTAATTATGCATATTTTAATCGTTAATATTTCGTCTTACAGACGATTAAATAATTTTGTTTTTTTTTAGTTAAATAAAAGACGCTTTTGTAAACTATATATTCAAATCCGATCACATTCCTAAGAAAAGCCGTTTCACGAGTGACCTACCTTAAATCCTACACCATTAGTAGTATCAAAGCTTATCACAAAATTTATTTTAGTGAAAGCTTTATCTTAAAATCCTATTTGCCATACGCCAATGCACATTAACCTTTACACCCGCATCTAATTTATCAATTCATGATGCTATCTTATAGAGTGAATAATTAAATATCGTTACACAAAATTTGATTAAAATCGTTCGAGTCCTTTTCGAAGAAACCCCATATTTCTCTTCTTTTATAGTTAGTAATGTACGTAATTTTAAATAGAGGGGAAAATTCAGGTGTATAAGCACAGAGATTATAGTGAATTAAAATTTTATTCGTTACAAGCCTCATATGTGAGATGTCAAATAAAATAGTTTTAATTATGTTCTACCTTTGTATACAAAATGGAATTACCTGTTAAACTTGGACAGTGGAAGGCACAAAATCCCGACTTAACTTAAGGGTCTCTATTAAGGCTTAGAGCTATAATGAATTTTTGAGATGTTCTTAAAGAGGATTAATTAAATTTGGCATTTGTTAACCTATAGCGTTAAACGCGGCAATAATATATGTTTGTACTGATTTTGTATCCCAACGTGCACTTAAGGACAAAATTTTCATAATTTTTCTTTTAAATAAATAAATTTTTGGTGATTTCATGTATTCACTTAGTGCTAATTATAAGAGTAGTAGTTTATTTTACAAAACTTTAACTAAATAATATTCTAACGGACTTATAACGTATTATTCAACATCTTACCGTCATCCTCCGGCCGGATTTGACTTTAAATATAAGGTCCGAACATTAGTAAGCACGACGACGAAGGATGTCTGGGAAGATACCAACTAAAATCCCACTGAAGAGTCCTATAGTTGGTACCGGGACAAAACACCCACATTTTTAGAGAGACATTCGATATATATGTATCCCTGTAAGTTTTTTCATAGGTTTTCCCTGCCAAATTACCCGATGACGACAGAATAACCCGAGAAAGACAACGTACACCGAATATGAGAGAAAGTGAAAGAAAACCGAACTAGCTTGTAATATAGGCGCGTATACAGGGGTAAGTCTATAAGTAATAAAACCAGACTTTCGCATATATTACAGCACGTTTTAGGTTTATTGTCTACGAGTTCATAATTTATTTAATTAGTTTTGCCTTGAGTTAATTTCCTCATGAGACGTCTGTGAAAGACGGTCTGGAACTTTTTAGTAAATTAATTTCTTAATTTTCCGCGTGGAACGCCAATGACAGAAGACACCATGTAGTATGAAAATCCATTTAGAAAGATCTTCTAATCTTCTAGTATTCGCGAAAAGGGTATATAAAGGCTTCCGTGGACAGTTTAGTTTGAGACGTCGCACTAACGAGCATTTGGTCTCAAAAACCGGACAAAAAGAAGAAATGCAAACTAAATATACAAGTAATCATCGAAATTATTTTTTTTTGTATACCTGAGTAACCGTACTATCATAAAATTATGATAAAGTGGCCCCTCCCCGCCGCTACGCTCCGCACAGTTAATTGCAATCTAAGCTTTGTTCAATACGCACGCATTTGTTCTTGATAGATTTTTTTTAGACTTGTGTTTGGTGTTTGGTATTTTGTAAAGTGAATATTAAAAAAAATTGTGATGGAATCTGAAAAACAAAGTATGTATTTAATTTTAATATATATTATTTAAAAATATAATGACTGTTTAGTATTCTTAGGGACCTAAAACAATATGCAAGAAAATTTTCTATTTTTTTGTTTTTCTTTTTAACTAATTAGTGTTTTCGAAAATGTTCCGAGCTAGGTCGGACTACAATTCTTTTTTTATAATAAAGTATAGACATTAACCATATCATAACAGTCAAAACATTTTCCACATGTTTCCACCTCTTAAAAAGACCTCTTTGAATTCCACGGTTTTTATTTGCAATAATTTTGGTTATTTTCTACTTACATACATATATTTTTTTCCTATAGGTACAGATTTGACATCAAGTGTTATTGAGGTATATCGGAAAACGCTATACATGCTTTTTAAACAAAGCACATCCAGAACACTTGAAAATAAGGTATCATTTATGGAACATAAGCTCCTCGAAATGTCACGATTTAAAACATTTTAATAGTGTTTTGAAGAAGAGATGGATATCATCTAACTACATAGCAAAAGCCAACCTTTCCTGGGTGAAACTTTAGAATTGTTAGCACCCGAAGGACTGAATATATCAATAGTTGAAGAGGAGACTGCTGGAATCAATCAATCTGGTGAATCGGATTGACCCAATTTGTATTATTTATTGATATTATGTGTTTTTTAATGATTTTTTCTTTATTATTATCAAATAACATGTTAACTAAATTCACTCATGCATTTTTATTAATTTTCCATAAAAAAATAGGTTAAAATAATTTTGTCCGGTTTTTGAGACAAAATGTTCAAATTGTGGCAAGCGAATAGAGACTCTAATCCAAATCTTTGATTTCATTTTGTCACCCTTTACACAAACAACAACAAAAATCTTTTCATATTTTAATTCATATATACAAATGTGTCTATGCTCTTATAAAAAATATTATAACTTTAAAGGACGAATAAAGAATCAGGTAGCAAATCGTGCATAAATTCACACACTTCTATTAGCAATAAAAAATTAAATAGGATTAACAGGCAACAAATGATGTTAATTATTTTCTTTAGAATTTTGCACAGTTAAATAATTTATGATTGTTTGTGGCCTTGTTTAGACATTATTAAAAAATTAAACAGAATCCATTTAACCCAATTTTGATCACAATCGGTTTTTGTCCAAAGATGTTGAAATTTTTTATTTGACAACCATTAATAAAGTCGGTAGAAAACTTTAGAATGTCAAACTTTGTAAAAGATAGAATTTTTATGGGAAAACGTACAATTACCCTAAGTCAACATATAAAACGATACCCATTACGTTTTTTTAATATTACTCCCCTCCTCCTCCACAGCCTAAGTTAGCGCCCCTTCACCCTATTGTTAAAAAATGCCAGAAATGAAATCGGTGCACCTGAAAACATATAAAACGATACCCATTACGTTTTTTAATTATTACTCCCCTTCCCTCCCCACTCTAAGTTAGCGCCCCTTCACACGATTGGTAAAATAATGCCAGAAATGAAATCGAAGCCCCTAACAACATATAAAACGATAACCATTACGTTTTTTTGATATTACTCTCCTCCCCCTCCCCACCCTAAGTCAGCCACCCTTCACCCGGTTAGTAAAATAATGCCAGAAATCAACATAGCGCCCTCAAAAATCCCCGGATACTGATTTTGACACGTCTAGAGTCAAAAACAACGACGTTATTAATTTTGTCCGGTTTTTGAGGCCAAATGCTTGTTAGTGCGTCGTCGATATAACTTGAATGACTTGACAAGTTGTCAGAATTGAAATTGATAATAGAGAATTATTAAAATAATACAGTGTGTTTAAAGCCCTGTCGTCCGGAACAATATATAAGTTTTTATGAAAAAAGAATTAATGCCAAATGTTCGAAAAATTAAGGCTATCAACTTTTAAGGTTATTAAGATGATAAATACTAGTCTTATGATTCAAATGAGAGTTTATAATAACGAGTGTTCTCTCCACGGGCATTAACGATTGCTGGAACCCTTCTCGGCATGATACTAAGGGGAGTTTACGTTCCAACTTTTAAGGAATTTCGCCGCATTCATATTAAGGTGCAAACTGAAACGCTTCTATTGTACTTGAGCCTGGATTTCTTCATCGCATGCAGCGTTTTAGCTGAGCCCATATCTGCTCTATTGGGTTTAAGTCTGAGTTATACGATGCTCGATTTAATGGATGCATCCCAAGTAATATGGCCCCAAAGCATTATTCCTCCCTCCGTAAAATAAACGCTCTTTATCAGGTTGCTACTATCATACCGTTCACCAACTCTTTGATAGATGTGGTTCTAGTTCTAGTTTCATGAGGTAGCAAAATATTTTTCCTAATCTCGATATTCCATGAAACATGTGTTCTAGAAAATTCTAATCAACGAGTTTTGTGTTTTTGAAGAAGCCGGAGGACTCTGACAGGTCGTTTGGGATTTAAACGTACATCTTTTAATCTTCTAACTATCATTAATTTATCTTCTATTTAATAACTCATTCTTGAAATGCGTAGATGTCATCATGAGATTTCCTGTAGAATTTCTACCGCTTCAGCTTCATTACAATAACAATAATGAAAAAGTTGTCACTTTTTTCTTATTTTTATTTTTCAGGACGACAAATAGAAACTTTTTTAAATATAAGATTATTTTTTATCGCCGGAAATACCGCTAATTTTCCTATCTTATCATAATTACTCATTAATTTTTGCTAGTGAATCTGCAAGTAATTAATTTTGGAGTGAGTTGTATTATTTAATAAGATCATCAATCATTGGTGATGTACAGAAAACGTTTTACTTTACATTAATTTATTTTTTGTTAGGTATTTATACTGGGATGCGTTCCGTTACGATCTCAGGCAACAGACTCCAATTTATTT
Source organism: Diaprepes abbreviatus (assembly GCA_034092305.1). Taxonomy (NCBI): domain Eukaryota; kingdom Metazoa; phylum Arthropoda; class Insecta; order Coleoptera; family Curculionidae; genus Diaprepes; species Diaprepes abbreviatus. The sequence continues at coordinate 302,573 of JASJET010000236.1, read as the reverse complement.
CATTTTGTAATATGTTAGAATATACCAGAAATATCCAATACGTATTTTTTTACGCCCTGGATTGCATTGCTAGGGGTGATAACTACCCCCAAGTTTCATCTTGAACAACGTTTTTTTAATTATAATTTAAAGATTGATTTTTTCGTGATGAATTATATGTATATTTTTACGTTTACTAAAAGGGATTGATAGACATCATTTTTTCACTATAGGCTTGCTGAATAAATGTATAAATTTACTTAATTCGATTAAATACTTGTTAATTATACAAATTGGTTGAAAAGTTTTGAAAGCGACACCTATTAACCAGTACAGGAATCAAAATTTATACGCCATTTTAATATTTCATCTTCTGTATAAACACACACACAAAAGTTTATTTCTATCTGTCAATTCATTTTTTGTTTACAAGCCATTTGAAGTTGACGTGTCAGTGAATTTTTATACAATGGATAAAACCGAATATCGTGCAGTGATAAAATTCTTTGTTTTGTTTTATCAGTAATAGAAATTCATATAAAAATGGTGAAAGTGATAAAGGAATCTGCTCCTTCATTTCCAACTGTGCATCGATGGGTTTTAGAGTTTAAACGTGGTCGTACAAGCGTTGAAGATGAACCACGTAGTGGACGTCCAAAAAGTGCAACAACACCAGAAATTATTGAGCAAGTCTATGATATTGTTTGTAAAGTTGCATGTGCGACTAAGCGTAAAGTTGCTGATACCATAGGCATCTCGGATGAACGAGTACTCTATATTTTACACGAAGAATTACGTATGAAAAAGCTATTCGGAAAGATAATGCCGCATTCGATAACAATTCAACAAAAACTGAATCGAAAACAAATTGGTAAGCGTATTTGGAGCGTTTTAGGCAAAATAAAACCGATACTGTGCGTCGTTTTGTAAGTGTGGATGAGACTTGGATTTACCATTATGTTCTTAAACTGAAGCAAGAACGTTTACAGTGGACTGAAGCTGGTTGTTCAGCTTCAAAACAGGTCAAGTCAGAACGATCAGCAAAAAAGGTTATGGCATCAGTTTTTTGAGATTCAAAAAGGATTTTATTGATTGATTATCTTGAAAAAGGTAAAACAATTAACTCTGAGTATTAATGCAACCTTTTGGATCAGTTGGATAAAAAAGTTCGTGAAAAAGACCCGGCTTACAGAAGAAAAAAATCATTTTTCATCAAGACAAAGCACGTCCTCACACAAGTGGTTTGATGATGGCTAAATTGAAATAATTAAAGTACGAATTGCTTGAACACCCACCGCATTCACCAGATTTGGCTCCCTCCGACTACTACTTCTTCAGGAATTTGAAACAATTTCTTCGTGGAAAGCGTTTTCCGTCGAATGAAGAAGTTATTGCAGCCGCGAAATATTATTTTGCAGAGCTTCCGGAAAATTATTACCAAGATGTAATCATTGGAATAAATGTGTTGAAGTTGAAGGAGATTATATTGAATGAAAAAACTAATTTCATTAAAAAATACACATTCTTTCATTTTCGCTTTCAGAACTTTTCAACTAACCTGTATATTCATTTAAAAAATTAGTTGAGAGTTATCAGCTATTTTTGCATTATAATTTATCATGAGGTTTAATGTTTGATAATAGATGAAAAGTATTAAAAAAATGAATGCATTTTTTTTCTAAGACATACATTACTAATGATAATACAAACCATTGGCAACATTCATTATGAGTAGCATATAGTGAAAACCTATCATGTTGAAAGGATAAACTACTCCCTTAAAGCTTTCTATTGAAAATTTCAAAAAGTCAGTCTCTGATTCCCATTCTTCTGTGATATATATGAAGTAAAAATCGCCCCAAAAGTTAACCTCTTAAAATAATATTTTTCAAATTCACAACTAGTTAATTTTTAGGGACTAAGATTAGGATGATTTCCACCCTATAGACATGCAGCTCAGGATATAAAAACACGCGTCAAGTACATTTTATTCTATAAAATACAACATATCACAGAATAAGCGCTACCAGAAACAGACTTTGAAAAAATGTGCACAGAAAACACTAAGTGAATAGTAAACACTTTTAGATCGGTAACTTTCTATTAAATAAGTAATGTTCATGACTGTAATAGTTGCTAATGAATTTATTAGAAAAAAATTTGTTCATTAATTTCGTAACATTAAAAAAAAATAATACATAAGGGGTAGTTACCATTGTGATAAATTTTATTGTGAAAAAATCCGATAGTGACATCTATTGAATGAAAACTAAATGATACTTAAGTAAGCCCTTATTGAGAAAATGATATGTATCTATGTCTTTTTATAAACTTTATAATATGCAAATGATTTTACACAAAAAAAATTGTGTATGCTTAAGACCACACGACAAAAATGGAAACTTCATCAAGGCGAGATGGTGACGCGTTGACTATATCTTTCTCGCTCCCTTAGTCGACTCGAGCCGACCTTACCCGAACGAGCGTTACATAGCTGAGCGTGGCGGCTCAGTATCATTCAATACCACGGATTTCTGAAAATAAAATGGATGACAGATGGTAATGGAGCTTTTAAACCAAAAATGTCCGGAGCATGCTCTGCGCCATTTTGGGTAAAGTGACATTTTGGCACGTCAAATTAACCGTCAAAAGTCAAAAAATAGTGTCATTATTGTTATTATTGTGAAGTAATCTTTGTTTTTCCTTGGATTAAATTTATTTTAAATAATTTAATAACAACCAAGCCATCAGTCAAATATTTAGGTGTAAATATAGACCACAAAATTATCTTAAATTGGCATTTTGGAACTGTTAAACAAAAAATGTATACAAAGGCCCAAATACCTTAGGAGTCTAATATACAAAGAAAAAGGCATATCAAGAAAAACAACTCATATATACAAAGCAATATACTGACTTTAATAGGAATACATACCTCCTATATACAGTAATTGCAGGAAGCCAGCACTTATAAAACTTGAAACGATAGAAACTACTGCTCTATGTAGTATGACTAAAATCCATCGTCCTAGCTATCCACCAATCAATTATTGTATGAATTCACTAAACATCCAGCCGATTATTGCAAGACTTCCTGTCCTGACAAGTAAGTTTGAAAGAAAACCTGAAACTTGACCGGTGATAGAGGAACTGTGTACGACCAGGGGCCGGAACCATAGGCCAGCCTGAAAACCCCCCATTAATGATACTATTCAACCTTTAATATACTTTTTTTATTATTCTGTGATCATTTGTAGGGGCTTGAAGACCAAACGTACTATAAATAAGCTTTTTATTCTGAAGGAAATCGTTTGTCGGCTTGTAGGGTTCAAATTTATATGTCCTAATAAATTATAATCAATAATTTATTTAATTGTAGTGTAGTATAGTGTTTAACAACAAATATAAAATTTAATGTTACTTATTTAAATAAAAGTTTTAAATATCTTACAAATTGTTACTTCTCAAATTTTTTATAAGTTGTGTTGATGAAAACAATTATGTTACACTTAACTGTTTCAAAGTAAGACACTCGACTGTTTGGAGATATAGGGACACAAGTGTTTATGTTAAATCCATAATTAGAACTAGCCGTAAGAAAACAATTTTTAAACAGCACGTTCATACTATTGAGATACGAACAGAATTTAGTGTAATAATTTTGTATGTCTATAATCTCAAATTTACTTGAAATTTGCGAAACATTCAACTTTCTAAGGAAATTTTAATTAGAAAATACTGAAAATAACGGGGTACTACCTAATTAACATTTCAACTGTTTTTTCAAAAAATAAAACGTTTTGAAGAAACGGTTCGTCAACATATTGCTTTTTTTAAAGACTAGTTATTTTTAACAACCAAAAATAAAATAAAAATTTTTAATCTATTTTTACGACCGACCAATAGTATGACAGACATCCACCCATAACAATCAATTGACACGAATTGGATAAGTTGGGTAAGGTTATAACGTAATACTTCATTTTATCTCTTTCTACCATTCGTTTCGTCCAACTACTTATGTTGATGAAATTTCGGAAAGGTATGCAAATTGCTTTAAACCTTGTCAGTGGGAGGCAAACGATTACGTTTAGTCGTTATAATTTTTCAGTGGCGACAGCGTATTCACTGTTATTATAACTTCACTTTACCCAAAATGGCGCATAGCATGGTCCGGACATTTTCTGTTTATTTGACGATCAGTACATATACTTTATACGTACGTGTTCAATATCCACAAAATAAAGTGCTCAGCGCGCCTAAAGAAGTCTTCACTTCAAAAATTAACCTTTTAAATTATAACTGAAAAAAAAACAATTTTTTGATGAACTTCGAAGGGTTATCACCCCATAGAGAAATAATTCAGGGCTTACAAAAATACGTGTTGGATATTTTTTAGACTACTTCAACATATTATAGAATAAAATAAATCACATGCAGACCCCTGAGAACTTTCCTTTGTTAATTTTAGTGTACGTAACTTAGACCAAATTTGAAATAATTTGCATTGGGTCTGCTCGTAGTGAAACATGCTTAACAAATTGGCCTAAGGATCATGGACCATAATATTTATTAAGTTAAAGACATTGTTTGAAATTCTATTGTCTTCATTTGATTAACAAAATAAGACGAAAATTTGAATATTTCTTGAACTAACATCTGCATAGCAATAAACTGTAGGCAGTATAAACAGTGGCGGTTCCTCAGAGGAGGCAAAAGAGGCTAAACCTCTCCATACATTTTGAGCAAATTAACCTAAAGCAAGAATTTTTTTTTTATTTCATAATTAAAATCAAATCTAATATCCTCACCGCTACTCTACTAGTCTATTAATAAGGTGCATTTTATTTGACGACAACTACATCTTACGTATGTAAGAGAAGGTAGTCTCGTTTGCTAACATCTGGCAACATCGGGAACGACCAGCAAAATTTACGATCGAGGGGTGCCATCAATTGTTCAATTCATAAAAACGGAAGATTTTTAGAGGTCAAGGGAAGGTAGCGTCACCTACCAATATCCGGCAACATCGGAAACAATTAGCAAAATTTGCAGGTTCTTGTTCGTTGAGGGGTACCATCAAATGTTCAATTAACAGATACAGGTTGTTTTGGAAGCGGGTAGTCCTTTGTTACGTTTGTGTTGAAATGTATTTAATTTTTGTCAGTTTTCGGATTTTGTGTTTCTAAAGTTAGGCCTGTTTTGTAGTGTTCTGTTTTTGAAGATTTCACTGTCCTCCCAAGTAGATAAAAAATATGAGCAAAGAGGACGAAATTAAACAGTGTAGTGGCTGGTAAGTAATAAATTTAGCGCGTTCAACATAGAAGCTAAATCTTATATTGTGAAAAGTGCAGGGAAACCACGACCTATATAATACCATAATTAATAGGTTCTAGAAACGACACCCAATGTATTAGGGAAGCGGCAGGTTAAAAAAATATATCTGAATAACTTAAATTTTGCTTTTTACTTAAAAGTATTTAGTTTAATGGTAATTATTGGAAACGGTGAAAACATCAAATTTTCCGAATTTTTGTATGATTTTTTACATATCTCCTATATTCGAGTCGTAAAACACGAATATAGTGTCTTTTCGCCGATCTCGCTTGGTTTTTCCAAAGTCGTCAACATAAATATAAACTGATCGTCTGATTAATGGACATATTTGCTTTGTAAATTTAAATGAATAAAACGGAGGGATTAAAAACTTGTACCCGTATTTTAGATTTACTATACAACACGTCAACATTGCATTCCCTCATTTCTTGCTTTTTTACTACTATTTATTATAACTAAATTTATGAATGAGTTGGAAAGGGAAAGATATTTGCCAAGGCGTCCATAAGCGGTGAAAGTCTTGTGTTTATATAGTTTTTGAGTACAGTTAACTCAAATTTACGTTACATTTACGCTCTTGAGTTTCAATATTCCTGAGCCGCCACTGATTATAAAGAAATAATAAAAAGTTAGAATTGTTTTATATTCTTGTACTTTGTACTATAACGTCTTCCTAATAACAAAAAATAGAGATAAAAAAGGTTATTTTAACAAAAAGTTTTTAGGAAACTGAAAAAAGTAATATGACATGTGGAGACCTCATACCACTTTATTAAAAAAGTTTTAGAAAATTTAATTTGAAATCGGAGAACATAAACTCACCGAACCTGCGAAATTGTAAGCTAAGAAAGTTTACCAAGTTAAAAATAGTACGAGATATCCCAAGTAAATTTAGTTTGTTCAATGCTTTAACTTGAGAAATAGAGTTAGTTGTATTTTGAGCTTTTTAAAGAAAATAAGACCCTGTCAATTTATTTTACGTCGAAAGCACAAATTACGAGTCTATAACAAATTGTTAGAGATATTTAAGACGTATCATTTCATTTTCAACATAAGAGCAACAATAACCAACAATGTTGTATAAAACCGCCATGTGATGGCGCGATGGTGAATTAAAAAAGGAATATATCAAAACTCGATACCTGAAACGTGCCACTCTAAGGATAGAGGTCGCATTTTAAGGCATCGGCAACCAAACTAACTACGAATACCGCAGTTTATTTAAAGTGTCGTACCAATGATCTCCCCAAGATAATTGTTGCGAATTTTTTAAGGCAACAATTATAAAAAAGAGGGAAATTTTTATTCATGTAATTTTAAAATAAAAAAGTTATTGAATGAGCCATCAAGATGTCGCCAATGTGTCTTATTGACTATTTTCAACTGTGAAATCTGCGAGATGATGGGTTGTATGTATATATATATATATATATATATATATATATATATATATATATATATATATATATATATATATATATATATATATATATGAAGTAAATTGCGATCACTAAATGCAAACTTCGTTCCAGTCATATCCTTTCCGTGTTAGAGGTTGCACAGTTTGAATAAATTGCGATAAAACACAATCCATCCCATTCCATCATAGATGTACCCTGATGACTCTAGTAGAGACGAAACATGTACCTCTGCCGTATCACTGTGGCGGGGAGGGTAAGCTTTGACTTTCTTCTCGGTATGGTGGTACAGGTGGGCCATCATCTCGATGGTGGTGGAATGGGATAGATCGTGTTTTATCGCAATTTATTCAAACTGTGCAACCTTCAACAGGGAAAGGAACGAAGTCTGCATTTACTGATGGCAATTTACTTCATTTATACACGAAGTTGCATATAGTTGTACGTTTGCTGAATGTGATTTCAGCACTACAACGGCATAATGTGGACATATCCACTGCTATTGCATCTCACACGGAGGAATCCGTGAAAGCAGCATAAACATATATATATATATATATATATATATATATATATATATATATATATATATATATATATATATATATAAAGGTGAGTGCTAGCTGAATATAACAAAGGTGCGTTAATTCATCTTGCACATGCCTACGTAATTGTTTTCAATCGAAGTCAACACTATGAATTACAATGTGATCAAATGAAACTATCGAGAGAGTATCGAGTCATCGGAGTGAAACGCGCTGACGTAACTGCTGAACTACGCTTTTCCTAAAGTAGATTGCGTTGCAACATCTATCGGCCACTTGGTACTGCATGTTTATTTATTAATCGTTTCAAAAAGTCCACCACAAAATTAAACAGAGGGTCACTTATAATCATACTGAATATAAAATTTTTCGCTTTTTCCATTCCCAACGTCAAAAGTATGGAGTTCCATTGAAGAAAACGTACTTGACCTTCAAATGACCTTGAAGGGCAAGGTCAAATTTTAATTCACCTTGGAATGCATGGTTTGATTTCCTAAAACTTTTGTAGGATTAGTTTTTCTCCGTCATTCTTAGTTGTCGAGCTATTGGATAATTCACATCAATCCATGGTATAAGAACATTTGACTTCCAAATGTTCTCCAGATGCGATTTTACTCCCTATGTTATTTATATGTTGGACAGAAAATCTTTTCCACTTTCTATTTCCACAATAAAAAAGGGGGGTTTTATTTAGGAAAACTCAACTTGATCTTCGAATATCGAACTACTTTTTTCTGGACCGGTTTGCTGTATCTCGCTTTCTTATGGAGAAATTTGGGTGTATAGATTAAAATGGCCCACTTTAACAATCTGGAACTACTTTTGGTTTCTCGTGAAAAACATTTCACTTATACTTTGAGTCCATATATTAATAAAAATTATCATTCTTCATAACCGCAAATAATTATTGACTGATTATTATCATTATTTATTTAGTCTAAAAATCCCGAAAACAACATTAGACTTCTAAATGGATCATATTATTTTTTCCAGACTTAGCTTGGAACTTTAATATAACATTAGGTCATCCGATTATAACATATTTGTTTGCGACATACATTTTATCTTAAGCTTGTAAATAATTGTGATACCTTTAATCAGAAAAACAATATTTTCGGAAACGTAAAAAGGTAATTTTTATTAAAATAGGGTTTCATACCTAATAATAATTTTGGTCTTTAAAACTAATAAAGATTATATTTTACTGCAACACAATATGTTGTGTTGACTTTGCACCAGAGGGTTTTAAATTTCTCTAAACATGCTGTCCAACCAAACAGTATAAATGTTTGGGAACTCGAAAGATGTCCAAGATATAATGCATTACTTGATAAAAACATAACTACTAAAAATCGGACAGCACTCGCAAATAAGGTCAAATACAGAGTCGGCTTTAGGAATATGTAAAAATTGTAACCAAATATTGTTGCAAATCGTCCAACAATAAGTGTGATGAAAAAAATTCTTCCACTAAAATTGCAGTGTTATATAAACAGTCACACAGCTGTAAGACTGGCGTAAAAAATCTCTCTTATATTGCCCTAAAAATCTATAAGTTTACGGGGTTCCCCACCATAATCCAGGAAGGGATTTTCCCATTGTATTATATATTATAACTGTATTATAGTCCATAAATTATAATCTATATATGTACGTGTGAAAATACTGTTTTTTAACCGACTTCTAAGTGAAGGAGGTTCTCAATTCGTCGACTATGTATTTTTTTATGTATGTATACCGATTACTCTGGAACGATGGCGTCGATTTGAATGAAGTTTTTACGTTATGTTCAGGAAGTTGCTGCAGTGATCCCAATTTTTTTGAACGAAATTGGTAAAGTAAAATCCAAGATGGTGCTAACAATATGATGGCCAAAAAATTAATTTTGTCCGATTTTCCTCAAAATTGGTATGTGGGAATTTTTGGATCATACACGAATATGAAATTATTTTAAAAAAATTCAATATGGCCTATTCAATATGGCGGATTTCAATATGGCGAACAAAAAAATTTAATTTTGTCCGCTTTTCTCCAAAATTGGTGTGGGGGAGTTTAAGGAGTCGCATATAACGAATCTAAAATTATTTTTAAAAGATGCAATATGGTAGATCCAATATGGCGGACGAAAAAATCAAGTTTGTCGGATTTTCTCCAAAAATGGTATTGGAGAATTTTTTGGGATTGCACATAACGAATCTGAATTTATTCTTTTAAATTCAATATGTCCTATCCAATATGGCGGGTAAAAAATTAATTTTCCCTGATTTTTTTCAAAATTTATATGGGGAGTTTTTGGGACCGCACGTTATGAATCTAAAATTATTAAAAAAAATTAAATATGGCGTATCCAATATGGGAAATAAAAAAAATCCAAGATGGCAGATTAAAGATTTTGTCTAAAATCAGTATTGGGGGATTTTTGTTAGTGTTAATTACGAATTTAATCTATTTTTTGAAAAACTGGATCTGGCGGTTTCAATATGGCGTCCTGAAAATTTTACATACTTCGATTTTCTCCAGAACTGTTATAGGGGGGTTCTTGAGGGTGTAAATTATGAATTTAAAAGTATTTTTTCATGATTCAATATGGCGAATCCAATATAGCGGACTAAAAATTTTACATTTTTCGATTTTGTTCAAAGGTGGTACTGAGTCGTTTTTGAGGATTTAATAATATGACGGTCTAGAAATTTTAAATTTCCAGACTTCATCCAAAATTGATACTAGGGGCTTTGAAGGGTTTAAATTTAGATTATATTAAGGCATTAAAATTAATTTTTTGAAATTCAATACGGCAGATCCAATATGGTGGGTTGAAAATTTTACCTTATTCGCATTTTTTCAGATTTGGTATTAGGGGGTTTCCGGAAAATTGATATTGCGGGGTTCTTGGGGCGTATACAACTCAATATGCAGTAGAAAATATATTGGGCTAAGATATCTACGTCTCAAGTTCTTTAAATATCGATATTGGAAGGTTTTGGGGCCTATATTATCAATCTAAAATTAATTTTAAATTTAAGATAGTGGATTTACTATGAGAGACTAAATATTTGTTTGATACAATTTCACTGGCATTTGGAGAACTCTAAGAATCAAAGAATTTTTAGTGGTTCATTTTAGGATGATTTACAATTCTGGATAAAATTAGTTCTTTTTTGCAACCTTGGAGTCATTGCGAGGTACACTAATCTCGATTAGTACTTAGTTCAAATAATTTGTGGGTATTATAATGAATTCAAAACTAAAAATCGAAAAATAAAATTTTTATAAGAAAATTAAACCGACTTCCAAAAGGGCGCTAAAAAGTGAAAAATAACTATAAATTTTTATACGAAATTGAACTTTTTGAAGTCGGCACCAAATTATTTCTAAATGAAATAAATAACTACCAATATATACAAATAATGGTAAGAAAGCAATTATAAATAAAGTATTTTTAATCTGTTTATGCAAATCACATTTTGTCAGGTATTAGTTTGGCGCCGACTTCAAAAATTTCAATTTAATATAAAAATTTATAGTTATTTTTACTTTTTAGCGCACTTTTAGAAGTTGGTTCAATTTTTTTTTATAAATATTTTATTCTAATTTTCTATTTAGATTTTCAGTGCCAGATATTAGGAAAATGACGTAAATTTAATTCTGCACATTATTTTGAACAAGACAAATCCTTAAAACATGTATCCAAAATGGAACCATTTCCACAAAAATTAGATTCAAACTTTAGAAATTTTTCTCAAAATTGGCAACGTTGCCTTTATTTCGATAACCACAAAGTAATTTTTTTTTCGGATTGGTCTCTTTAGGTATATTTTTAAAATAAAATGTATTTTCATTTTTATAGTTTTTATACACGCACTGACCGATAAAATAACAATTAATTGCAACCCTTTCCCAAGCAAAAAAAACACATAATACTTCTTTGAAAGCGAAACAATAGTAAAGGAAATTGGTTATTTAGTCCATGTTAATTCTATCAAAACTTTCAATTTATTGGCTATCAAAGGACAAATCACAATTTGATTTGCTGAAAGAAAATCACAATTTCCATTTAAATTGTCCCTATACAAATAAGTGGCTTTTAAATTGTATTTTGGCTTTTTTACAGTGAAAATAAAATGCTATATTTTTAGTGTTACTATACAAGCATTAAAAATCCTAGCGACAATGTCACATCTTTTATAAAACGATGTTTAGACTCATTGATTAAATTTATAAAAGTTATTTCCTAAACACCCTCTGTTTGGGTTTCATTACTTTTTAGTTGAATTTTATTCGCTTTTACACGTGACACATTTGACTGGCCCTCGCGCATTTTGGACAAATGTAAAAAGGGACAGACAGGAGTAGTACAGTAGTAGTCGTATAGTATAGTACTCGACGTACTGCACGTCTCCTCGCCTTATCGAAAAGACTTATCTTCGCTTTCTAGTGATAGTGTCCCCGATTCCTGGTTCCTGCATTGTGAAGTATGAGATTATCCTGGTGGCCACCAAGAAGAAATTAGTGAAGTGATTTCGACTACACGATAGGCAATTTTAGTATTTGTGTCGCGCTGTCGCCGTATTTTGTATTAGCATATTATTTGTATAATTTCTCATCTCCGCAACCAACCTATATACAGTCCACTAATTACTTTTTGTCTCAATCCCTTACACCCTCTAAATATTATTTTAGAGGCAGCTAATCCACATGTCATCATAATTATTACGAAGTTAGTAATTTCCAAAATAAACATATTTTTTTAACGTAATATTTCCATCAGGACGAGTTGTTTATAGAAACTGGATTACTTTACACTCACTTATTTAGCATTGTTTGACATGAACCTAGCCTGAGCGGTTTTTTTTGGTTGAAAAAATTATGTATAAGTATTTAGCTATTCTATTATTAAGTACTTGTTTAGTTTAATCTACTAACTTGTTTTTGTTACATATTTACAACATATTCACGAGTGTTAATAAAATACTCACATTATTAATAATTCTTAATTACTAAAAAATAATACGGAGTTTAGCTGTGTTTTCGAAATAGATTGCTTGGCAACATAACTTTTATTATTAACGTAAATATATGGACCTTACAATACTAAACAGTACATTAAAATTGACAACTCATAATAACATATTGGATAATAAAAAATATTATTGTGTAAATATAAAATAGTTAATAAATATAAAAAGCTTGAATTCTGTGGACTATTTTGATATTGTATCGGTATATGCAGCACTGTAAGGTAGATGTGTCATCTCAAAGTATGTTAGGTAAATAAGGCCCTTTGACTTGCACCGAACGTATTGTCGATTCAGGAAAAAGCTTGGATAGCGACTATTTTTGTTACTTTACAATTTCTATCCAATCCTATGAGTTTATTTTGGAGCGAATATACTCCAGTCAGGTAAAAGGAAAGAAATGTATTGAACAATAGAAAGACATTCGGCATATAAATAACAAAAGCTTCTGGTGTTTGGAAAAGGTGTTGGGCTATTGAAAAATGAAAAAAGTAGTTCTACTACATAACGTCCAAACAAAAGTAAGCAAGTATGTCTCAGATTTAACCAGTCAAACGCAAACAATAACCAGTTGTTATCACTACCCATTTTTTTTATTGCGTTGTTTAAAATGCATACGATTAAGAGGGTCGAAACTATTCCCTCGGTAATAAAAAAATAAAAAACACTCGGTTCAAAAAATATCCAAACAAAAAAATTTTTCGGGAAATGTTTAAAAAGGAACTATTATGTTATATGCCACTAAATTTATTTAGAAAACAGTGACTGCAGTTTCAACTGACAGTATTCAATACAGAAACATGAGAAAATTTAACAATAAATAAATACTACCTGAGAAATTACATTATTACAAAGGGGAGGTACTAAATTTTGGGAACTAATTATTATTTGGCGACAACAAATAACGGGGAAAACTCAAGTTCCGTCTGGTCATTAAGCAAATTTACATTTTTATTTTTACTATGTTTATATATTTCTAAAGATTCAAGAATATTTAACTTTTGGCCCTTTGTTGAATAATGTAATATGTCAGTGTTGCTTAAATCAGGAAAACTGGCTGTGTTCTAAACAATGGTTGGCAAAGCTCGAGTCTGTTTTTTGTAGTCTATATGATCGGTGGTGTTCTGAAAAGCGAGTTTTAAAGCTTCTACGACTTTGTCCAATATACAAGCTATCACACTCTGAACATTTTAACTTATTAACTCCTGATTTATCAAATTTATTAATTTTATCTTTAGCATTGTAAAGGATAATGGACAGATTGTGTTGAGATTTAAAGGCTACTTTTATGTTACGTTTGGAAAGAGTATTAACTATGTTTTCTGATAGGGTACCACAGTATGACAAAGATATATAAGATGAACTATCTTTATTTTGGGATATATTGAACACATGCACAATATGTATGTATGTATGTATGTACGTATGGATATATATATATATATATATATATATATATATATATATATACTGGTGTTTTTTCGGTTTTCAATCCGTTCGTCAGTAGAAATATCTTCACGACGTTTCGCCAACATCTCAGCTGGTATGGGAAAAATTGTTTAAGAACATTATGTTAAAAATTCGTCTAGTTTTTATTCGACTTAAATTCAACTAAAATGTTTTAATATTGCGGCAATGTGATAACTATCTGCAAGTTATTTAGTTCTCAGTCATTTTGTCTTGCACAACAAATTAAAGAAACTTTTTATCGAAGTTCTTTCTTATTAAAAAAGTTGTTTTTACTGGTATATTCTTGTTTTTTTTTTATCAAATATACACAACACACGCAATACACGCAATCTTAGGAATCGTAGAATGCATAAGTGTCCCTCTTATTTTTTTTTCTCAATTTTCGATATACTTTAATTTATATATTATATGTACGAGTATTGCCAGAGGGAGTTTTTTTTGCTGTATACTGTTTTTTCTTTGTTCATTGCTTTTTAATATTCCGATTTCTTAAACCAAATACATGTAAGAAATTATTATACATTTTTATGACAAACGTACAGCAAAATTGTTAAAGATAAAATATTATTTTAAAATTTTACTGATAAAAGATAACTTTTTTTATTTAAAAAGATAATAAACATGACCGATGTAACATAACTTGAAGTAGGAGATTCTTTCAACCATAAATCTAGTTTCAGCAACATTTATGTCGAGTCCTATTTCTTCCCCAACTCTATTGACAGATCAAAGAGTTGGTGTAAACTCTGAATTCTATCATTAATGATAACCGTATCATCGGCATAACGAATCGTGCTTATTAGCTCGCTGTTGATTTTAACCCCAAAAACTTTGTTTTGTAGGGCTTCCTTAAAAATTTTGTCCGAATATACATAAAGATAATACATTCCTATCTAACATCTTGCTGAATTTGGCATTCTTTGATAAGCTTACTATTAACTCGGACCACTGCCCTTTGACATCAGTATACCTAATCAGGCTTCAGAATTTCAGGTCCTTCAGCTCCATCTACATCGTCTGATATGTTTGGTCTTTGATCTTCACATAATTTAGTTATGTAGGAACTGTAAGCATTAAGAATCCCATGCTCATCAATAAGAGATTTGCGTGTTAATATTGTATTTTAATATTACAACTACTGTGATAGAGGGGGGCATTGGATTAATTTTTTTTCTGCAAAGGAGGAGGGATGCTTCAGGAAAGGTTTGGAACCTATGTATTGTATTCTTCTTGAAATTTATCCATTGACTGTGAGAAAGCTATAATTAGGAAGATTTTGAAAATTTGACAATGTACTAATGTGCATGGGGGACAGCCGGCAATATTTTCAAGATGGCGGCACTTCCGGTTATACCGGAAGTAGATGTCCACTTACTTATTTTAAATGTAACACCCTATATATTATTGCAGTTTTGATTTCTACGTAAAATTCTAGATATATTTTATGAATAATGTTCTATACTTAAGTCTCAACGTTTCGGACATATTTAAATTTTTATTTCAAAAATGACGTTTGCGGACCAAAACTTAACTATAAATTTTTCCTATAAGAAAGTCTTTATTATTTAATTTGGGTTAGTTTTCTTGTACACGAAGATCGAGTTTAGTAGTCTTTTTATGATATTTTGAAAATTATTAGTACAGAGTGGTCAAAAAAGAAGAATAAAAATTATATTTAAAAAATCGTCAAAAGTCAATTTTTTCAAATAGAAAGCACCTATTTTTATAATTTTATCATATAAGGCATTAAAAATAAGGGTAACTTTGTATAAGGTTGTCTATTCCAAAAATTTGTAGTTTTGAAAATATTGGCAATTCAACATTTTTCTATTGTAAAAATGCTATACGGCTTTCAAGTTTTGTTATTAGTTGGCCATGACGGCGAGGCGTGGCGAAAATAAAACAATCGTACCCTACAGAATTGCCACTATTTCTTGCCATTTGACATTCATTAATAATAATCATGCCGGGGCGATTAAATTACACCCACGAAAATTATTTAAACTTATTTATTATTTATGGAGAATGTGATAGAGTTATTTCAAGAACGCGATCCGATATCCGAAGAAACAAAAACCAACACTACCAATGGTTAAAAAGATTATAAAAAACTTCAAGCGCTTTGGATCTATAAAAGCTAAAAGAAATAGATATAAACTATTTGAAAAAATTGACTTTTGATGATTTTTTAAATATAATTTTTATTCTTCTTTTTTGACCACTCTGTACTAATAATTTTCAAAATATCATTAAAAGACTACTAAGGTCGATCTTCGTCTACAAGAAAACTAACCCAAATTAAATAATAAACACTTCCTTATAGGAAAAAATTATAGTTAAGTTTTGGTCTGCAAACGTCATTTTTGACATAAAAATGTAAGTATGTCCAAAACGGTGAGACTTAAATATAGAATATATACATGAAATATGTCTAGAATTTTACGTAGAAATCAAAAATGCAATAATATATAGGGTATTCCATTTAAAATAAGAAAGTTAACATCTACTTCCGGTATAACTGGAAATGCCGTCATCTTGAAAATATTTTAGCTGACTGTCCCCCATGCACATTAGTACACTGTCAAATTTTCAGATTCTTCCTAATTATAGTTTTCCCACAATCGATCGATTAAGTTCCCGGAGAATCACTCTGTATTTTTAATTGTTATAAAAATAAAAATTACAGCAATTATTAATTACTAGTCTAGGCAAAACTTAAGTGAATTTTTAATAAAATTAACATTACTGTTCTTGTTTTTGAAATAGTGTCACATAAACTGAACTTACCCAAAGCAGTTTTAGTCCGTACGTTCCTGGAATATCCCATGGGATGAAGGATAGCCCAGTATCTGTCCACAGACACTGCAACTAGGCAGAAAATTGAAATCGTACATAACACAACTAATAACGACACAGTAAACACACATGCATGTAAGTTAGTCGGCAACCCCACGGAAGATAAGATGGCGAAAGGTATTCCCAGTAATCCCACCAAAAAATCGGCGGTAGCCAAAGATATGATATAGTAGTTTGTCCTTCGCCTTAAACGTCTTTCTTTTTTAAACACATAAATAACCAAAGCATTTCCAACCACTGCAAGAACTGCCACAATAATTTCACAAATCGCATAAAACAGATTCAGTTCCTTGTTTTGATAGTCATGAGTTATGTTTCTTGTTTGTTGAATCGGTATTATTGTGTCATTCATTTTCAAGCCAATCTTCCCGAAAATGAGTTTGTTGTGTTTCCCTTCCTGTTCTCGAATTTGAAATAGATTTTCGACCGCACGACGCGACTCAACTTTCTTATTTTGTCTCCATTTCGGGGAATTAAAGGATTTACATTTTTCTTTAGCCGAATTCCATTTTCTGTTTACTCTTGCCTGTAGCTATGACTTCCATCTGTAACAAGGAAAAAACTTATTAAAGTTACTGTAAAATGTTGGTCACGTATTTTTATTTTTAGATTACAACTAATTTATTCTTGAAAAATTTGTCATGCCGGTAAAATGACCATAATGGTTTATTTATCTAGATTTTCATTTTACTTCATGGAAAATAGACTTTCATCAGTAACAAGACTGTAACATTGGCTTTTTGAAAGACCTGTACAAAAAAAAGGGCGGACCAAAAATGGCCCGATTTTTGGGTTTTTGAGTTTATCTCGAAAAGTAAAAGTTATATTGAAAAATATTCCAAACAAAAATTGTAGAGAATTAAAAAACCTATCGATTCATATAATATAAGTTATAGGTGGCGCCACTAGTTATCGAGATATTTTTTTTCGACAAAATTTACGATTTTCGTTTTTTTTTTAAAAAAAAAGACATTTATTAACAAATTACAGATTTAAAAATTAAGATAAACATAGGTATTATTATTTTAAAAAATTGTGTCAAACACGGAATCTGTGAGTTTTTTATTTTCCGAGAAATTCGACGTCAAAGTTGAAAATTCAACCTCAATTTTCCGCTTTCCTAATTAAGATACAATGCTAAATTTTAATGGAAATTGTTTGTATTGTTTTATGTTTTGAAGATCTATTTTTAAAAAAAAATTTTCAATCGTGGGACGAGAAATTTTGCATAAACCAATTTTCGCACCAAAAAAATTGCGATAACTTTTCACCCGATGGGATAAAATTGTTTTGATGCATTCATTGGATTTAGATGTAGCATTTCCGATATCAAAATTTTTTTTTTTTAATTTTAAATGAAAATTTTTTTTTTTTCTAAAATTCATAATGGCGTAGCAAATGAATATTAAGGGCTCAAATTTGCAGAAGATGCTTTTTAATACTTGTACTTTACCTGTGAATTTTTTGGATGTAAGAGATACCCTTCCGTACGATCTGTGAACCTTCGAACATTGGGCCGAATCTAATCGACAATAGCTGCTGCAGGCCGCTGTCGGCGGGTTGCCATAGTTCAGGCGCATTATTCATTGGCGCTTCAAGGAAACTTATGCATCACAAGTATATTTATAATATTGATGTTGTTCTATTAATTTATATGATAGTAACAATTTGTTTACTCATATTAATTATTAATTTGTTTATTAACAAAATTTTTACAAAAAATTATACAGAAAATCATAGAAATATTCAATGATATATTACATATTATACTGTTTTTTTCCTTTATATTATACTACATCTGCTTCTAGAGTACCAAAAATAAGAAAATAATTAGCGACCAATGATATTAATTTGTCCTAATACAAACTTGTAAAATTAAAGAGCATATTTTGTTATTAAACGATTAATGTATTATTAAATATTTATATGATTTGCTTATAGAAATTTTCGTAAAAATTTTGTTAATAAACAGTTAGATAATAATAATATAAAGGGAAAAAAACAGTAGAATATGTAATATATAACTGAATATTTGTATGATTTTCTCTTCAATTTTTTGTAAAAATTTTGTTAATAAACTGTTAGATAATAATAATATAAAGGAAAAAACGAGAATACTTCGTCGAATAACAGGAAAAACGCTACTAGACAGAGAAAGAAGCGATAACATCAGGCAATCATGCAACACAGACTGCATTAATGAGTGGGTCTTACAACGTAAGACACAATGGAACAAACACATAAGCCGAATGACAGAAGATAGACTGGTGAGGATCGCACGAGATAAATCGCCTAGTGGTACACGCAGTAGAGGTCGACCACGGAAAAGGTGGAGCGACAATTTAAGTCCAGAATGAGGAAAATCGAAGAAGGAACAGATCAGTGACCTATTATAGAAGGTAGAAGAAGAAGAAGAAGAAGAAGAAGAAGAAAAAAAAACAGCAGAATATTTAATATATAATTGAATATTTGTATGATTTTTTCTATAATTTTTTGTAAAAATTTTGTTAATAAACAAACTAATAATTAATATGATTAAACAAATTGTTACTATCATAAAAATGAATAAAACAACATCAATATTATAAATATTACTTGTAATGCATAAGTTTCCTTGAAGCGCCAATGAATAATGCGCCTGAACTATGGCAACCCGCCGACAGCGCCTGCAGCAGCTATTTTCGATAAAATTTGGTCCAATTTTCGAAGGTCCACGGAACGTATGGAAGTACATTTCTTGGACCCAAAAAATTTACAGGTAAAGTACAAGTATTAAAAAGCATCTTCTGCAAATTTGAGCCCTTAATATTCATTTGCCAGGCCATTATGAATTTTTGAAAAAAAAAAATGTTTTTTTCATCCAAATTAAATATTTTTTTTTTGGATCGGAAATAATACATCTAAATCCAATGCACGGATTAAAAAATTTTTATCTCCATCCGGTGAAAAGTTATCGCAATTTTATTGGTGCAAAAACAGGTTTTTGCAAAATATCTAGGCCAATGTTTAAAATTTTTTTTTAATAAATCTTCAAAATATAAAATAATATAAACAATTTCCATTAAAATTGAGCATTGTATCTTAATTAGGAAAGCGGAAAAATGAGGTTGAATTTTCATCAAATTTCTCGGAAAATAAAAAACTCACAGATTTCAGGTTTGACATACTTTTTAGAATGATAATACCTATATTTATGTTAAATTTTAAATTGGTAATTTGTTAATAAATGTATTTAAAAGAACGAAAAACAAAAACCGTAAATTTTGTCGAAAAAAAAAATATCTCGATAACTAGTGGCGCCACATATAACTTACATTATATGAATCGATAGGTTTTTTAATTCTCTATAACTTTTGTTTGAAATATTTTTCGATACAACTTTTATTTTTCGAGATAAACTCAAAAAACCGAAAATCGTGACCATTTTTGGTTCGCCATTTTTTTTGCACAGGTCTTTCAGAGTTACCATCAAGATATGTTTTATAGGATGCCGAAATGAGCACATTCAAGCAAAAAATCCAATGTTACATTTTTCTTAACAAAACAGCTCTTTTTTTTCATGGGGTATTTATATATGGCAAGATCATATTATTTGTATTTGAGCCCGTATTTCAGGATTCTGGAAAATGAAGATTATTCTAATTAATAATTATTATTATATTTATAATTCTAAAATAATAAAACAAAAAATATGGAAATCATTTACGTAAACCAAATATATATAGGGTGTCCCACTTGGAACCAATTTAATCTATATATGAAAAATTATTCATAGAAACATTTTGAAACTTTGACAGTATACTAATGTCGATGAGGCAACCAGGAAAACATATTTTCAAGATGATGGCAATTCCGGTTATAGCATAAATAGGTGTCAACTTGCTTATTTTAAATGGAACACCCTATATATTATTGCATTTTTGGATTATGCGCAAGATTCTAGGCACTTTGTGTATCGTGTTTAATACTCTAGTCTAAACGTTTTTGACATATTTAGTATTTATGTCAAAAATGACGTTTGCAAGCCATAAAATAATTATCAATTTTATCCTAAAAAGATGTCTTTTTTATTTAATTTGGGTTGAATTTTTTGTTGATAAGGGCCTATTTTATTAGATTTTTATAATATTTTGATAATCAATAATACAAGGTGTTCAAAAAATAAGATTAAAAATTAATTAAAGTCAATTTTTCGAATGGAAACCTCCAAATTTTCTAATTTTGTCTTATTTAGCATTAAAAAAAAAGGGCAGGTTTGTGTAAGGTTATCTATTCCAAAAATGTTAAATTTTCGAAATATTGCCAATTTAGTATTTTTACAAGGCGATTTTGTTGCAGATTCTTAGTTCATTTATAATCTTAGTTGGTTATGACGTTTTATTCATAGATATCTATGACGGCATTGAATAACAAACAAATGCTAAAGAAAGGTATGAAGCTGACACCATTTGAAAGTTATTAATAATCATGCCGTGACGCTTAAATTATATAAACGTAGATTATTTAAATTTTAAATTTTATTTATACATAATTAATATTTCATGTATAATGTTCTTACTTAAGTCTTATCGTTTTGGACATATTTAAATTTTTATGTCAAAAATGACGTTAGTGGACCAAAACTTAACTATAAATTTTCTTATAAGGAAGTCTTTATTATTTAATTTTGGGTTAGTTTTCTTGTAGACGAAGATCGACTTTAGTAGTCTTTTTAAGATATTTTAAAAATTATTAGTACAGAGTGGTCAAAAAAGAAGAATAACAATTATATTTAAAAAATCGTCAAAAGTCAATTTTTTCAAATAGAAAGCACCTATTTTTATACTTTTATCATATTAAGCATTAAAAATAAGGGCAACTTTGTATAAGGTTGTCTCTTCCAAAAATTTGTAGTATTCAAAATATTGGCAATTAAACATTTTTCTATTGTAAAAATGCTATACGGCTTTTAAGTTTTGTTATTGGTTGGCCATGACGGCGAGGCGTGGCGAAAATAAAACAATCGAACCCTACCGAATTGTCACTATTTCTTGCCATTTGATCTTCATTAATAATAATCATGCCGGGGCGATTAAATTACAGGCACGAAGATTATTTAAACTTATTTATTATTTATGGAGAATGTGATAAAGTTACATCAAGAATATGTGACACATTTGCCATTCGATATCCGCAAAACTGAAGCCATTCCCTCGAACAAAAGTCAAAAGTATTAAAATGAATTATCATTTATAATTATCTTTTTAAATAAGAACGGGAAAAATTTTTATTTTTTATATTTACAAAATTAAGATTTCATTTAAAGCAGTAATTTGAAGCATGAAAAGAATCGTTCATAATATAGGAAGATCGATAAATCTACGCGAGAAAAATACCTCAACCAATACTTTTGTAGTGATGTAATAATCCACTCCACTTCCACATAGATTAAACGGAATTAACTTCAAATTACGAGGAAGTTCCAATTACATCAACATTTATGTTTGTTTACTCCATAGCAATTAATAAATCATCTCTAAACTAATTTGATTGATATATATCAGGATTTTCCATGTAAATTATGTCAGAACTATAACAATTAAATTAAAGAAGAAATTATTATTTTGAAAATTTTTTTATTCTAGTAAACCTCCTATACTCTATTCCGAAATTAGAGAGAGTAATAAAACCGAGTACCCAAACCTCCCTTCGACGTACATTATTCAGTGCCGTAGGTAACTGGGGACTGTCATAAATCTAATTATATTTAATTATATTCAAATATTATAAGCTTTTATAAATTTACTACAATAATAAAATTTCTCATAGTTCAGTTTAATTTCTGTCAGTGAGCAAAGTACACCTTACAGTGTGTCCTTAGTGATTTATCGTGTTTGTGCTTGTTTTTATATATTATTTTAGATTAGTGAGTTACCCCAAAGATATGGCTTCCACCTCTATATTTATTCCAAAATCATTAAACCAGGGCATTTTTTCCTCAACGAAAAACTTATTCCGATGAATGTTTAAGATGCCTTAAGATATCAATATTCAGATAATAATGTTAAAAGCTCTGTTGAGATGTGTTCCAAAATACCAGGAGTTGGAAAATCTACTATGTACCGAATGCTGAAGGAGAAAAAGTTGACTGGAAATGTTAATGCTCCCAGCCACATTTAGTCACAGGAAGACGAAAACCCCGTTTGAAGAAGAGATGAAAACTGCAATAGGAAAAGTTTTACATACATTTTATTATTTGAAGCAGATCCCAACCGTCGACAAAATTCTAACTAAAATCGATGACGATCGGGATTTACCTGAAATTAAAAGAACTAAACTCTGGAAATTGCTCAGAGAACTTAATTTTTACCGGGAAAACCCAGATAAGAAATCTGTTCTTATAGATCATCCGGAAACTGTCCTTTGGAGAAGGAAACATCTCCGAACAATTAAGCAACATCACGATATGGGCTCAAGTAAAAGGTAGAGTTGCTAGAAATAACACAAGTTACAAAATTAGTGATTTAACTGAACTTTTGAAAGATTTTTTTGAATAAAGTTACTGCAGAAAATTGGAAAAAATGTGTGGACCATATAATAAAAGAATAAAAGAAAATGTGGAAACTCGATCACATGATCGGTGAGATAGAGGAACCAATTATAATTAATTTGAACGAAGTTAGCTCCACTGACTTTGATTACGAATGAGATACATAATGTTTGCTAGTGTAAATATAATTTATTATTTATTTGAATGTGCCTAAAATGCTTTCTATGCTAAAATTAAAAATAATAAATATACAATTGTGATTTGTGTTAAATATGGCAAAATTATCTGTATTTTGTAATGTACGTGAATTATTAAGAAATCATAAGAAATAAAATATTATTATAAAAACTTTTTATTTTAAGTTTATTAGCGAAATAATATTCTATGCCATAAATACTTAGTGATAAAATTAACCTCCTTCCGACGCCTATGACAATGATTAAAATCCTATTCAACACTTCATACTTCCAAATATCTATTGTTATTCAACTCAAATAAACCATTAGTATACGCAGGAATTTTTGATTATAAAATTTCTAAAGACACCGGACTAAAGAACACAGGTAGCTTGCTAAGAAAAAAAGGATCATAAATGATGTATTACTCTCTCTAATTCTTGAATAGACTATAACATAAATAAGATAGTAACATAAACTGACCTATACACCTCTATTTTATTTGGGCTGTCGCCATATAAAAATATCAAATTGGCAATATTTCGAAAACTAAAAATTTTCGGCATAGACAACCTTACCCTTATTTTTATTGGTAAGTAAGATAAAATTAGCAAATTCAAAGGTTTCTATTTGAAAAAATTGACTTTTGACGATTCCTTCAATTTAATTTTTAATCTTATTTTTTGAACACCCTGTACTATTGGTTATCAAAATATTATAAAAATCTAATAAGGTAGGCCCTTGTCAATAAGGAATCCAGCCCAAATTAAATATAAAAGGTTTTCTTATAGGAAAAATTAATAATTATTTTAGAGCCTGCAAACGCAATTTTTGACATAAAAACTTGAATATGTCAAAAACGCTTAGGCTTAGGTATAGGACATAATACACAAAATATGTCTAGAATTTTGTAACTGTGTGGATTTGTGAATAGGCAGTGTCGCGAGTTTAGTGATATTGAAATTCTTGAAGCCGTTTATTTTGGCTTACAGAGAAGTAATTTGGAGTACTGTTGCATGACTTGTTCACCTCCATAGAGAGTCCACGCTGCACGGATTTAGCGAATCCAATCCATATTTGTAATGTTCTTGTTAAGAATCGATCGAACACAGCTCTAATATCACGAGAGCTAAGACTGCTCAAATTGAATTCCTTAGAGATGCGTAGAATTCAACTGTATAGTTTATTGTCCTGATCTACTGGCATTGCTTAACTTTCATGTCCCTGCTCGAAGAGCTAAATAGCAAAATAGATTTTTTTCTATATCGTTACAGGGCCGATATTGGCAAAAATAACTTTGCCAATAGGCTTATGAACTACTACAATACGTTTAGGCCTCATATATTGGTGATGGGAACGCTAGGATTCTCTTAACGCCTTTTGTACACTGCCGAGAGTTTGACACATATTTACTAGACACCCCGTATATTAAATTAAGGACAATTACCGTTGATGAGGTTACTCGAACCATAGTGGGGTTGAAGAATGGGAAAGCACCCGGGCCAGATAATATCCGGAATGAATTCTTAAAACTATTAAATGAAGAAGATATCAGATGGCTTACAGATATATTTAATGAAATATACTCCACTGGAATTATACCTGAAATATGGCTCAAAAGTACATTTATAACGCTACCTAAAAAATCAAGTGCAAACAACTGTGAAGACTTTCGTACGATTAGCCTTATGAGTCACTCTCTTAAACTTTTCTTGAAATTAATTCATCAAAGAATATATAGGATTTGCGAAGAACAGATTAGTTGTATCCAGTTTGGGTTTAGAAATGCCCTAGGTACTAGGGAGGCACTTTTTAGTATCCAAGTCTTGTTCCAAAGAGCGCGGGATGTTAATCACGATATTTTCGCGTGCTTTATTGATTATCAAAAAGCATTTGATAAGGTTCAGCATAATAAGATGATGGAAGTTCTTGAATCAGCTGGATTAGAAAAACAAGACCTAAGAATTATAGCAAATCTTTATTGGAATCAGACCTCTTCAGTCAGAATAGAAAGTGAGGAATCCGAGGAAGTTATGATAAAGAGAGGAGTTCGACAGGGATGTGTACTTTCGCCATTGATATTCAACATATATTCAGAATACATATTTCGAGAAGCCCTGGAAAATACCTCCGACGGGGTGATTATCAATGGTGAATGTATTAATAACATAAGATACGCGGACGATACGGTACTTATCTCAAATGATTTAAGAGGACTTCAAAGATTGATGGACAGAGTGGTAGAAGTAAGTGAAAGATACGGACTGCAGATGAATACAAAAAAGACCAAATTCATGATTATTTCTAAAAATAAACGCATACACGGCCAATTACTGATACATAACGGACCCATCCAAAGAGTTAACAAATATATCTACTTGGGAACAAATATCAATGAAGAATGGGACCACTCGGTTGAGATAAGATGCCGTATTGAAAAGGCCCGCACTACATTCCTTAAAATGGCAAAAATATTCAAAAGTAGAGACCTATCCTTAAACACCAAAATGCGAACATTGAGATGCTACGTATTTTCGACCCTCCTATACGGCGTTGAATCATGGACGCTATCTAAAGCATCATGCAAAAAATTAGAAGCTTTTGAATTTTGGCTATACCGTCGCATTCTGAGGATTTCATGGGTAGATCATATTACCAACGAAGAGGTGCTTCATAGAATGAAAAAAGAAAAAGAAATCTTGTATCAAGTAAAGAAGCGTAAACTTGAGTACCTGGGCCACATCATGAGAAATCCTGAAAGGTACCGGCTTTTGCAGCTTATACTACAAGGCAAAATACAAGGCAAAAGGAGTGTAGGAAGACGAAGAATCTCATGGCTGAGGAATCTCCGAGTATGGTTTAATACATCAACTGTGGGCTTATTTCGTGCAGCAGTGGATAAAGTCCGTATAGCCATTATGCTCACCAACATCCGGTAACGGATAGGCATTAGCAGAAGAAGAAGACCGTTTCTCATTTGATTAATATCGACCACTAATAAATTGTTAAATTTGGCATGAAAAGACCGTAAAATAGATAATGCCTTCTTTAGTTTCGACAAGCTACAATTCAAGGCATCTTGAGAGTAGTGTACTGTATGAACAGCTTTTCGACACATAAATAATATTTTTAAATGAATATCTAGAAAATTAAATGTGTTTATTGGAGAAAAACTCTTTGAAAATTTTCATTAATTATGTGCATCCATATAAGTCAATAATTTCATAATATGCAATCTCTAAGTATCTACCTGTGGGGTAACTTCCCAAAATAGAATTCATAAAATTGTTACACTCCATGTTTTACTAATTAGAAGGTAATAAAATCGAATTGATATATAGAATACGTGTCGATTTTGTTTATTTACATAGTTCAATAAGGCAAACTGGCTTTGATTTCATAACACATTTTATATTGCAACAGCTAAATTGGAAGTAAAATTAACAACAGTTTTAATTTTTACAATTATCAATATATTCTTATACAAGGTACGAAGAAATATTTAGTATTAAAATTCCCTTAAAGCTTCTAAATGTTTTAAACTCAAAAAAGAGAATGAAGTCGTAAATAAGAACATTGATGCCATTCTTAGAAAAAGTTAACAAAATCTTGGGAAAATTGAAATTTTGAAAATTTCAAATAGCATGAATTTTTCAAATTTTCGTGACCGTTCTGATAAACCATGAATGTTTTAAGATTATCAAAGCATCGCACATTCCAAAGGCTATAGCGGAATAAGATAATCAAATCTGCCTCCAAGCGATTTAGGGGAGAGTCGGATATATTGTACCATTTTTCAGTTTTTGAAAAATATCTTTCTTTTTAATATTAATTAAAACAAGCTCTTTATCATAAGTCGCATAGTTTAGAATCTCATTTAACATGTACCGCAACATCAACACCATACTCTTAACGGATTTCACAAAATATGCGTTTTCCTAAAGGCTTTCCTTTGGAACAATTTACCCAACCAGTCGGTTTAATTGTACCACAGGTTAGGTAAATTGTACCACTAAGACTTAAAAGACTTCTAAACATTATAATGAAGTAAAATAAAATGGTTTTAATGATATACAAAATGTATTGTATATATTTTTATTATTAATGAAAAAGTGCTAACAAAAATCAAATATTTCTTCAATAGAATCAGTCATAATATGCCAAAAAAAAACAAACAAACGTATTAAAGTCTAAAAAAAAGTTTAACATTTATCAAACTTAAATACTTTCTTTCTAAAATTAAATGATATATGAAAATGGAATGAATCACTTTTACTTAAGAATATTATTTAGTCAGTCATCAATTATTTATCTACTAATGTACTGAGATCAAATTTTTTATTTTCTTTTACTCTGTTTTAGTTTAAACAATTATCGCAAATATCGGGATTCAATGTACAAGTTTCGTGAACCCATCTATGACAACGAACGCACTGTATCCAGTCAACGTTTGGCATAGTTTTGTCAATGTTGTGAATCTCACATATTGCGCAAACATCTTCCTCGTCATCATCATTATCATTGCCGTCTGTCAGCTCTAGAACTACATCCCCACAGTCATCACTGCTCGTCGATGAAGATCTTTGTCTTTTCCGAGTTTTCCTTATTTTTTCTTTTTAAGTACGTTTCTATTATTTTGTACTTGTCCTTTTTTTATTGCTTTAGTTTTTCCTACATTCACTTGGGCCTTCCTAACTTGCACTAAGTTGCAGATATCCGGTTCAAGCTCATCTCCTTCTTTTCCAGAGCCAACAATGCCCTTTCCAAATCCTCCTCCTTCCATTTATAATACTGTTTTTGGTCATCATTCATCTGGAAAAATACAAAATAATAAATATTGCACCAAGTTAGGTAAATTGTACCAGTACAAATAAAACAACTGTTGGTGGTACAATTTACCGAACCGAAAGAGATTTGAAAAATAAATATTTGTCACAAAATAACCTCTAAACATAATACGTTCGCAACTTTATGGTTTAAGCGGTGATTATAGACCAAATCAATAAAAAATATAGCAAAATCGTAACTTACATTTTCACTGAGTAATGTCCTTAGCTACACACGTCAAAATTTATATGAAACACTTACAAAAACGTTTTTTTCCTCTAAAAATGAATGCACTTGCCGGACGCCATTACACAATGAGAAGTAGTAGAGGGCGCTGTCAGCGCTCAGTTTCCTGTTGCCAGGAAAGAGAAAAAGTTACACTAAATGTAAAATTTTCAGGTGGTACAATTTATAAGGCAGTACAATATACCAGACTCTCCTCTACTACAGCCAGTACCGCAATCGATAACCAATATTAAAAGATGTTTCTGTGCAAATTTTCAGCCCCTCATAGGCTCTAAAGAGGTTATGTTCACTTTTTTCGACTTTCTTTTTTTACGGACGCAATTTTGAATCAAAAAATCCGGAAAAATTCACAGAGGTATATTTTCTGTTTGCAAACAATTATAATTTTTTCAGATATTTCGTGCGAAAATCGAGCCCAAGAACAATTTTTTAATTTTTCACTTTTTTTTAGGTCAGTTTCAAAATTTATGGCCAACTTCAAAATAATGATTTTTTTGTATATTTTTTTCATTCTTTCGAAAGCCACTCATGGAATAATGATTTTTTGGTGGGACACACCTAAAAATTCCAAAACCTTTTTTTTTGAAATTTTCATCAGTTATTTGGGACATAACCTCAAATTCAAATAGCTAAATATATGCCAATATACTTAGTTATGCTGTAGGACTTATTTCCAAGGGAAAACAGTCTTTGAGAATCGAGATTTATGTCACCGAGAATCTTAACTAGCTTTAAAAAACTTCAGATATAGGAAAAATTAATGTAGAATTTTTACATTTCCTGGCAAACATAGGTAATTAATTGCATATCAATCAATCATATTTTTCTCTATTTAGATATACTTCTCAGATAATTACGACATGTTTTCGCCTAACTATTACAGATTAGAGTCGATAAATGCTCCATATATAAGTGGGCAAGGGTCTTACGGCAAAAATAAAAACCTTTATGTAAACTCTTCACAATTTGCACTACTGATGGGTTTATTGTAGATCTTCCTAATCGTTTTTAGGTACTGTAAATGATGCAAGTATCATGAATAAAGTGAGGGAAGATTCTGATGGTATGAGAATTATCATGAGAACAGATGATGTTTGTGTTGTAGATAGAGGTTTCAGGGACGTAGTATCTTATTTAGAAGAGTTAGGTTTCAAGGTCCTCATACCTGCCTTGAAAGGAAAGAGACCAATCTTAAATACTACTGACGCTAATCGATCTCGTTACGTTACAAAATTAAGATGGGTAGTTGAAGCCCTCCATAGAGTTCTCGGAACAAAATTATTCTCCATCAACAGCTAGATAATAATTTTTTTGCATGTTTTTTAAACAATTGCTTCGGAAAGCGTTTATATAGCGATAAATGTGAAGATGGATTACAATACGTAATCATAGAAAGAATGTTGAAATCCAATACAGAGGAAAATACCTTAGCAAAAGAAGCTGATTCTTCAAGGTGGTCTAGACGGAGTACGATAACAACAAAATTATCATCTTAAGAAATCAGTGAATTTTCCAGAAATAAATGAAAGAGACCTTAAGATATTTTTTTTTCAGATACCTATCAGTTAGGTCAAGCCCAATATTATTTGGCTGAGTTAATTTACAATTCTAATAATATCTAACATTATTAAAGTTTTAATAAGGTCCAAACATACAAATAAAAAAACCTATAAATGTTCCTTATCGGATTCTATTGGCTACAGCGGTATTTTACGTCATGCCTGCGACTATGGTAATGGACTAAGGACTGTCGGTTCCGGTTCCCACATTGCAACAGGCATATATTATCTTAGTAAAGCTACATATAAATCCAATATTATTAGACCCGCTAAAATTCTTTCTGACATATTGTCTACCAAGGATATTGATCTAGTAATAGAGGAAGATAGTGACGAAGATTAAAAATATATAGAACGTTTTCTTATAATATTTATATGATACAATTCTTGAGAACTTTTACTAATGTTGTTTTAACATATATATATATATATATATATATATATATATATATATATATATATATATATATATATATATATATTCAGTAATACATTATCACTTTTATATTTTAATAAAAAAAATTATTTATTCGTTCATAATATATAGTTATTCTAATTCCTGTTTAAAGTATTTAACATTTCTATATGAAGTTTCCCCATACCTGAACCTTTTTAAGCACGTTGAGATTCTCGATGACGTAAATCTCAATTCTCAAAAACTTTTTCCCTTGGAAATGAGTCCTAGAGCATAACTAAGTACATTGGCATCTAGTTAGCTATTTGGCTTTTCAAGAATACGGCTTTTACTGTCAAAAAGTTCACATCGCCATTCCCATCGCCATTCACATCACCTTTTACAATCACACTTTCGAGGATAGGGGCCCAGATCAATGTGGGGAATAAAGGAGAAACTCGCATAGAAGACGACACTCAGGTCCTTCACAGTATAGCATCAATTAACGATAGAACTATTTATATGGTAATTAAACCGAACAGGATTTTTTGTCCGAGAATAAGAAACAAAATTAAATTTAGAGATGTTAAAATCCAGCTTATTAGCCACATACCATTTACTGATCATATCTATACTGGCCTGCAGGAACAAATAGTCTGCAACAGAATCAATGCGTTGAAATATTTTTAAATCATCAGCATAGGCCAGTTTGTGGCAGTCCAACTGGGAAACAAGGTGTTTTATAAATATGTTAAACCTAGCAGATTTATAATCTTCTATTCTTTTTTCAGCTGTCCATGGTTGTTAATGTGTTGAATAATTTAATTTTTTTTTTTTTTGAAAAAATATATTGGGGAAAATTAGTCAAAATGAAATTAAAATTATTTTAACATTATCATCCCACCATTCTGACACATAAAACAAATACACTGTCGTAAACCATAAAATATTTATGAAAAGCCAAACAATCATATTTTATAATACCGTTAATTTACCCAAATTTTTGCGTAGACTATATATGTATATTATAAACTATATAGAGATAAGGAAACTTCTGTAAATGACAATAAATCAATAGGCCGGCGGCGTTATTAACAAAAGTGCTATACTACTCGTAATAGAGAGATTTCAGTGATAAGTTTTTATGAAGCTTTTTAAGCTCTTTTTCAACATAATAAAAAAATAATTAACTAGAGGAGTAAAAAGGTAGGAATTTTTCGTAGAATAAATATTGTACTTGTCTGAATTGATTAAATACGTTTATTGATATTTCATTCGTTATTATTACGCATATGTCACATATTGCTTCCTTGCCTATATTAATATTAAGTTTGTGAACACCATACCAACGATGACTATAAAGGTTTTAAACTGACAAGTACGGTAATAAATCAGCCTTGAGAATACAATAACAAAAAAAAAATTATTACCAAACTAATATCGATTTTTTTTTTATTTTAGGTCTAGGGAGACAAATATTCTTTTAATCGATTTCAAGGGTTTAACACTAGGTTTTTATCATTTATTTTGCTATACAGGGTGTTGCTAAAAGATCGATACAAAATGATAACGAAATTTCCCGAGGCTAAAACATGAGGATGTTGTCGAATTTACCTATGTCCAAAAGTTGATAGTTTCTGAAATACAGGGTGTCAAAGTTATAATTTTTTAAAACGTTTTTTTAAAATAATTATATTAATATGAACTTGATTTACACTAAATTTGGTATTTTGGGTTTTTTTTAGGATGAAAAGCCCAGATTTAATTACAGTTATTCGTTGACATCTTATATCCAAAGTATTACTAATACATCAGTCAAATAAGAATTTTGCCGGGACACTCAATCATCCAGACAGAGACCCGGATTTTTGGGTAACATAGGCCTGTAGAAATAAACCGTATAAGTTCTCTGCACGAGATTTTGGGTTATAAATTTTTTGTAAACAATTAAAGGTCAAAAATGCATTTTTTGCACTTTTTTGCTTACCTGGTCAAAATTGTCATAATATTCAATTAACAATAACTATTGCTAAATGCCTAACCTACGACTTTGTTCTTACGTAAAAAGTTGGGTCTTTTAGTGCTTAATATGAGGTAAAAATTTCAGATCGATTCATCAACTAGTTTGTGTAAAATTCAATTAGTTTATCACAGACGAGCGAACTTTGCAATAACATTCTAGCTCCATCGATGAAAGTACACCGATTCTGAACACATCTCATGAAAGAGGAACTCTTCTTCTATGAAAAAGATTACATGGAGTTGAGAAAAATTAATTTTAAATTTGTTTTAAGTTCATTAGAAAACTACTATCATTTTTACCTTGTAAACAAATTAAATAGCTGTTTTATTTTTGCCGGTAAAAAAATTCTGTTTCATATTTGGGAAGCTGGCAACTAGCGCCATTCGAAAGTTTAAGAGTTTAGGTTTAGGTGTGAGTTGTCCGGAAATGATAACACAAAAACAAAAGCTCCAGTAAAGTTTAAAAAATGTTAATTGTTTAAAAGACGACTCGGCAGGAAGATGAGTTGCTAACAAATCCGCGCGCTCGAAGAATGAAACAGCAACTTCAAACTGCTGCCATTAGCTATATCTCCGAAAGTTGTTGACGGATTTTTAATGATTCATTTTTTAATTTGCGGTACCTTTCTGTGTACATTACAAATATGCATACTATTTATTTATTTGTTTATAAATTAGACTTTTAATTTGTTTAAACATTTTTTTCCACACAATTTTTTCATTAAAAATCAATAATTTTGGTGCTATTGTTATTGGCAAACATGGTTATAAGTCGGGAAAATTGAATAATTAAATTATTGTTATAAATCATTAATATTCGTTACATTGCGTGTAAGAAAAAGCTGTATACGTAAGTATTGTTTCTCTTCTTCTTCTACCTTTTATAATAGGTCCCTGACCTGTCCCGTCTTCGATTTTCCTCATTCTGGACTTAAATTATCGCTCCACCTTTTCCGCGGCCGACCTCTACTGCGTGTACCTCTAGGCGATTTATCTCGTGCGATCCGTACCAGTCTATCCTCTGTCATTCGGCTTATGTGTTTGTTCCATTGTGTCTTACGTTGTAGGACCCACTCATTAATGCAGTCTGTGTTGCATGACTGCCTGATGTTATCGCTTCTTTCTCTGTCTAGTAGCATTTTTCCTGTTATTCGTCGAAGTGTTCTCATTTCTGTAGTCTCCAATAATGGTTTCGTTTTTGTCGTCTCTGGCCATGTTTCTGAAGTGTATGTCATAACAGGTCTAATTGTGGTTTTGTAGATCCGAACCTTTGTTTCTTGTTGTAAGTGTTTGTTTCGCCAGATCACGTCGTTGAGGCAACCCGCCACTTTGTTTGCTTTAGCCATCTGCCCTCTTACTTCATCTTCGATGTTGCGATAACTAGTTATGTCGATTCCTAGATATTTGAAACTCATTTCTTGTTGTATTATTCGACCGTCTAGTTCTAGTTTGCATCGGAGGGGTCCTTTTGAGGTTGTCATACATTTAGTTTTTTCGGCTGAGATAATCATATTATATTTTCTTCCCGCAAGATTAAAGGTATTTAACAATCTCTGGAGGTCGTCTTCATTTTCGGCACATATCACAGCGTCATCAGCATAACAGAGAATTTTTATTTCTGTATCACCCATTTTATATCCTCTACCAAGTCGCACCTCCTTTATTATTTCGTCCATTATCATGTTAAACAATAAAGGACTAAGCGAGTCTCCCTGTCTAATACCGCTGTTGACTGGTATGGGTGTAGATAATTTACCTTTAGTGCGAATCTGAACTTTATTGCGTATATGTTTTTGATGGTCTGAATTATATTAATAGGAATATTTCTCTTATATAACAGGTGGATTACGTCATCTAGCTTTATGCGATCGAATGCTTTTGTTTCTATTTTTTAAGGATTTCATAGCTTTCTCTACTTCTTGAATGGTGACTTCCACATTATTCCTTATTGCTGGTATGTTGTTTTTTCCAATGTTAGCATCTCCCTCAAATAATTTTGTTAGGTAGTCTATCCATTTCTCCCCTGATATTTTGTTTGTTTCGGAGAGTTCAGATATATCTTTGCGCTGTTGTCTTATCAGTCGCCACATTTTTTTTGTACACTATAGAAGTCTCCTTCCATTCTTTTAGAGAACTGCTCCCAATGTTCACTTTTTAGTTGCCTGACTAGTAGATTAGTTTCGTTACGAATTAGTTTGTACCTATTGTATGCTTTCGGCGTTTTTGACGTTCTATATGCTTCTATAAGTAAGTATTGTTTGCTACCGTAATATATACATGTTATAGCAATATATGATACATTGAAAAATTACTATGTTTTTAAGATTTTCATAGTTAAACATAGTAATAGGTTTTGAAAGTAAATTATTTTAACGGCCAAATTCCTAAATATGAAAATAGAATTTTTTTTATCGGCAAAAACAAAAAAATTATTTAATTTATTTACAAGGTAAAAATGATAGTGATTTTCTAAAGTTTAAAGAAATTTAAAATTAATTTTCCTCAATTTCATGTAATACTTCTCATAGAAGAAGAGTTCCTTTTTCATGAGATGTGCTCAGAATTGGTGTACCTTCATTGATGGAGCTAGAATATTATTTCAAAATTCGCTCGCCTGTGATAAACAAATTAAATTTTGCAGAAACTATTTCATGAATCGATCTGAAATTTTTACCACATATTAAACACCAAAAGATCCAACTTTTTACGTAACAACAAAATCGTAGGTTGCATTTAGCAATAGTTATTGTTAATTGAATATAATTACAATTTTGATCTTATTTTGCAGCAACAAATAAAAATATAAATAAAAGTGCAAAAAATGCATTTTTTGAATTTTAATTGTTTACAAAAAGTTTATAACACAAAATCTCGTGCAGAGAACATATACATTTTATTTCTATAGGCCTATATTACCCGAAAATCCGGGTCTCTGTCTGGATGAATAAGTGTCCCCAACTAGGTCTTTTTTTCGCTTATTTGGCTGGAGTATTAATAGGTGTCGCTTCGAGCTGCCGTTTCTAAGATAATCGAATATTTTAGGGCGTACTGAGACTTATTGTAGTCCATTTTCACACTTTATCCAGGCTTATGACCGGTTCAGAAAACTTGAAACTTGTTTAAGGACCAAAAGGCCAACAGTAATAAAACTTTACATAGCAATAAGCTAACAATAACAATAACGTAACAATCAGAATAACTCAGAATGTCAGTAACAAATCCAACAGAATTGTTGAAATTTAATTGTTTTATTAAACTCTAAGTAAATGTTCAAAATGACAACCGTTTTCATGTACACAAAAATTAGTTCTATGGAGAGAGGTGAATTGTACCCTTTCCATCATATCTGCATCTAAGTATAAAGTGCTTATAAACCAAAAGTGGATAATATACTTGCAGTTGGGTGTATAAAACATACAATTATATAAGAGAAACTTTGCTCTCAACCAACTGAAAAAAAACCTTATACTATAAGGACAAACGTACTCTGTTCTAACACAATTAGAGACAAAGCACTATCTCAGATTGCAAGAATACCAGGCTTCCACCCTTTCCTGGTATTCTTACAATCTGAGATAGTGCTTTGTTTCTAACTGTGTTAGAACAGAGTACGTTTGTCCTTATAGTATAAGGTTTTTTCAGTTGGTTGAGAGCTAAGTTTCTCTTATATAATTGTATAAAGTGCTTATTATTGAAGTTGTATTCGTGCCCACAATTATTCTTCGATGTTTACATTTCTACAATATATCATCTGTTAAAGTAATCCATTAGCGTTAAATCTGCTGAGCGAGGTGGCCAATTGCAGGAACATTATTTCCTTTACATTATTGAGTGGAAACCAGAGGGCCTGACCTTAGATAATAAATTTATCTGGAAAAAAACATGAAAAAGAAGCGACACAAGTCTTGATGGTTTATTGAAACTTCGCGGAAAAAGCTGGGACACAAACCCAAAAATCCTGCAGAGGATATACACTGCAATAACAAGATCAATCATCATATAAGGGGCAGTGATCTTGAGTAAAAGAACTAGTCTAGCCAATACAAGAGTTAATTTCTTGAAAGTTCAAAGAGTAGCCTGTGTATATATAACTGGAATAATCAAAACTTTCCTAACGGCGCCAAAACCTTACACCTCTACCTACGCTGGTGAAGAGTGTGGCGAAGATTGCAACATATAAGATGAAATAAATCAACAAATCTAGGACATGCCCGATGAAATGAAAAAGAAGATCAATTTGGTGAAAAACTCTACCACAAGGTCGAGTTGCAAAATTGAGTGGAACAGAAATACCACTGAAAAACTTAACAAAAATCCTAATAAATGGTATACAGATGGCACAACGAAGGGAATCGGAATAGAAGTGCATGTATCCAGTACCAGACACCATGAAAGCTTGAGTAAGTCATCAAGCATCTTCCTCGCGGAAATACACACCATCGGGAAATGCGTCCAATTTAACAAACATAAAAACTATCGCAGACAAGAGTTTATTATCAAGTTAGATAGACAGCATCTATCAATGCGCTGAGTTTCCACGTAATCAGCTCCAAGATCGGCTGGGAATGCTTAGAGGAACTAGACAAACGGAGCAAGGCTAATAGGGTCACCCTTTTTTGAGTACAGGAGTCCAAACTTTTCTGAGCAAATTGTAGCAGTGTACAAGAAAAGAGACAAGTGGAGATACTTCTTGGGAACTACAACCACAAGAGATTTAAGGAATGCATCAGTCTAAGTAGAAACCAACTTAGACTTCTGACAGGAATTCTGACAGGGCATTGCTATCTGAAGGGGCACCTTAAGAAACTCGGATTGGCAGAGGGAGGGAAGAGTGTAGAATTTGCAAGGAAGAAGATGGAGTCTCTATCCACATCCTTACAGCATGTAGCGCTTTAGAAAACATTAGAATGCGATTCTTGGGAGCATACCAAATGGAAGAGGGTGATCTACCTATTCTGAATCCGTTCAACAGTACAAAATTTCTAAAAGAAATAGAACTTTAGGATCTGATCTAGTCGGCAAAGTAACTCTAACGACTTCGGAGCAGAAAGGGAACACAATAGACACTCTTAGCTGGCAGAGTACTTATCCCTATCTCCACACAAGCGCGGATCCAAGGGAGGGGGCGATCGCCCCCTTCCCCAAGAGCTTAGATTTCAGGAAAATACACCCAATTGTGCCCCTTACACTAGGAGTGTGTATGCTGTTGGCTTCCACTCCCTCGTCGACAACTTGTTTTTTCTTGCGATCGTCCTCCTAAGAGCTTTGAGTTTAGGAAAATAGACCCGATTCTGGCTCTTATACTAGGAATGTGTATGCTGCAGCCTATCTCCCCCCCCCCCCCCGCCGACAACTTGTTTATTCCTGCGATCACCCTCCTCAAGAGCTTCGAATTTAGAAAAATAGATCCGACCCTGACTTTTACATTAGAAATGGAATGCTACTGGCGTCTCTCCCCCCCCCCTCGTCGACAACTTGCTTTCGCTTGACATACTGTACTTTTGTGATATCACCGCCCCCCCCCCCCAAAGATGGAGACTGAATCCATCCATGTCTCCACATCTAACATTTAATATGAAATGAAGTACCAAATATAGTGTAAATCAAGCTATAATTAATATACATATTTACAAAAAAGTTTTAAGAGATTATATCTTTGACACCCTGTATTTCTAAAACTATTAATTTTTGGACGAGAGTAAATTGGACTAACCTC
The DNA here is from genome assembly GCA_034092305.1 of Diaprepes abbreviatus. Taxonomy (NCBI): domain Eukaryota; kingdom Metazoa; phylum Arthropoda; class Insecta; order Coleoptera; family Curculionidae; genus Diaprepes; species Diaprepes abbreviatus. Next base: position 264,484 of record JASJET010000236.1, on the reverse strand, counting down.
AGAAATTTCTACTAATGTTTTGTACAGTCCTTTTAAAGACACGCTCTGTAATGGTTTATTATTTGTTGGCATATATATTACAAAATTATAATAATGCCATAAGCAAAACAAAACAAAACTGATAAAATAGAAGGTCTAACTTTCATGGCAACTGAAGGAATCTAACCTATATCTATAAGTGGGTAGAATTTCTTAGCACGCACACATACATACATTTAATTTTAAGTACTCGTATTGATAGCTGTTGAATTTGTGTTTACATTGAAACAAAATTTTGTTTAGAACATAAAAACGAAAGTTACTGCAAAAATGGCATTAACTATGATTAAAATAACATACTAAAAAACCGTGACTTTTTAAGTATCACAGCTTTTCATTTTTGTCTCCCTATCCTTAAAAATATGCCAACAAACATAATGTTAGCAAACTATCATTAATTATTTGTTTTCCCATGGCACCTAATTTATTACTTGTCTCTTCCCATATAAAATTCCTGTTTTTTCCGCCGCCTGTCTGTCTATTAAGAAACAAAGCATGGATTTTTTTTATGCTTTCGCGAGAAATCCAAAACTCGCTACATACATTGCTGTGCCTCTAAAGTAAATAAGGAAAATTCTACATAAGATTAGTTTCGTTTTCTTGACAAATAGATGCATACATACGCATTTTACATGGTATAAAAAGTTTTAACTGTTACTAAAAAGGCAATGTAAATATGATACGTAATACTGTCCGTAAATAATTTATATAAAAACAATCAACTGTGCTTTTGCAATTTTTATTTCAGTTAACCTCTTGTGTTCTCTGCAGGACATAAAACTCTTTTATTATTACATCGCTTTCTATTATTATTTCTGAAAATTTGTGATATGATCCTCAAAAATAATGATGATAAAGAATTTCCATCATTCAATGAGAATTGTTCATTATGCAGTAATAACTAAATGTAGATTTACGTTACCTTCGCTCGTAAATGTTGCTTCATCAATCCAAAGAATATTATTTATGTATTCATATATATGCATATATATATATATATATATATATATATATATATATATATATATATATATATATATATATATATATATATATATATATATATATATATATAAAAGCAAAATTTTTGACAAAAATAGTAGTCACGTGATTAGCATTATCTGTCAAATTTAAATTTTTTTCTAAAAAAATTCGAAAGTGGGGTTATATTTCAAAATATCGAAAAAAGTTATTAGAAAAGGTTTTTCTAAATGTTTAGCCCTCATGCAAAATTTCAGCTGTATAAGATAATTTAGATTTTTTGCCCATTTTTTACAAATTGCACCACTGTTGCAAAATAAGACTGAACGCAACCCACATGAAACTTCTTAGTTTTGACAATGCTTCATCGCCACGAACTTAACATATAAAACTGGACTGCTCATGTATAATACCTCCCTTAGGGTCGTTTTACACACACAAGAATTATAGCCAAAATTTATCTCATAATTATGTTGAAAATTTTCATAAAACTAATTTGCTGTTTTACACATCAAAGAATTATTGTTAAAATTTTGGTGAAAATTTTCGGCATAAAAATATAGAACGTGTTTTATATTTTCATGACTAAAATGCGAAAAGTGCGCGAAAATTGACGCAGAATAAAATTTGTGAACTGACAACCCGCGTTTGGTAATCAACCTAATTTCAATATTTACTCATTGTTTCTTGCACAAAATACCCCTTATTTTGTGGTTTTTTGATTGTATATGTTTCTAAACTTTCATATTTATGACATTTTAAGGTTATCCCCAGATTATATCTTCCTTTTTAACTGCTGGAGCGGAAAATGCGCATAAGCAATGACAAAATTATCACCGAAATTATATTCAGATTTCTTGCATGTATCAAACAGAGTGGTACTTTATTGTAAAAATTATCTCCAAAGAATTTTTGGCAAAAATTTGGTGAAAATTTTTGTTATAATTTTCGGAATAATTCTTGTGTGTGTAAAACCGCTCTTATACTAAAAATGACCCCACCATGCTCCGTGCCATTACGTGCAAATAATTGGTTTGGCAACAATGAATTCCCTAAGTTTTTATTATATTGGTGAAAGTGTATTTTTGACATTGACTAAATACTTTTCATTTTTCAAAGAATTTATTTTTGATTTTGCTGTTTTATGCATTTTATCACATTTTATATAACGTTTTACTGAAAATTTCAAACAGGAACGTGAACTTTAAGTTTTTTTTTTAGTATTTTAAAAAATGCGATTCTTCATCGTTAGACGGGCAAATACCTCATCTAGTAAGTTGGAATTTATTTAAATGGTAAGTTTTAGAGCAATCAATAATAATTATTTAAAATTTCACCTTAGAATCAAATTGTAAATCTAAGGGTAACAAATTTAATCTTATGGATATGATGTATGATAATTTTTAAAGTTATCAATAAAAAATTGGTCATGATCATAATTCTTTTATATACCAGATGCATAAGTCTATTCAGAGCGTTTTTCTGGAAATAGTTTTATACAAGAAGAGGAGCAAAAAGAAATTTCTTTTCTATCCTATTATGGAGTTCGCGTTCTAAGTTCCTATGTATGTATTTACACTCCACTAACATATAACCGCGATATGTCAAGAAGTTGCTATAAAAATAAAATATATATCACAGCACTTTCCGTATATTACCAAGTTGAGCACAAATCAGTGGTCCGGTTATGGTCTAGAGCCAAACAACACTTGGGCCAGCAACAAATCGAGCAGGCAATTGCCCTGCAGCAAAGACAAAAGAAACAAGCAAGGACGTGGACGTGAAATAAATCGTAGCAGCATTGGAAAGTTTAAACTCAAAACACGGCGCCATCTATTGGATGCCTACCCAACCTATATATCAAAAGTTGACGGGTTATACCAAATAAGTAACTTACACCGCCATCTGGTAAAAAATTATGAAACTTTGATAATTATAACCCTTTGTCCTAAAAAAATAATTAATTTGCAATAACAAAATATTGAGATTATTAATTAAGATAAAAACTATCCTATAAATATATATATATATATATATATATATATATATATATATATATATATATATATATAAATGGAATAAAACAAAGATGAATTTTTTAAATTGACATGAAATTTACTTTATTCGAAAGATAACCTTCTGGCATTATAATTTAAATATGACTTCTGGCATATGACCGCCACGGCTGGCTCGGACGTAGTCTAATCTGGAGGTCCAATTTTCGATGACTTTTTCCAACATTTGTGGCCGTATATCGGCAATAACGCGGCGAATGTTGTCCTCCAAGTGATCAATCGTTTCGGGCTTATCGGCGTAGACTAGCGACTTCACATATCCCCACAGAAAATAGTCTACCGGCGTTAAGTCGCACGATCTTGGAGGCCAATTCACGGGTCCGAAACGTGAAACTATGCGGTTACCAAACGTTTCCTTCAATAAATCAATTGTGGCACGAGCTGTGTGACATGTTGCGCCGTCTTGTTGAAACCACAGCTCCTGCACATCATGGTTGTTCAATTAATGAACGAAAGGGTCAGTAATCATGGCTCTATAGCGGTCACCATTGACTGTAACGTTCTGACCAACATCGTTTTTAAAGAAGTACGGACCAATGATTCTACCAGCCCATAAAGCACATCAAACAGTCAGTTTTTCTGAATGTAACGGTGTTTCAACATACACTTGAGGATTATCATCACTCCAAATACGGCAGTTTTGTTTATTGACGTATCCATTCAAACAAAAGTGAGCTTCATCGTTAAACAAAATTCGCTTATGAAAACCGGGATCAACGGCAATCTTGTTTTGGGCCCATTCACCGAATCTACGCCTTGCTAGGTGATCGTGTGGCTTCAATTCTTGCACGAGTTGGATTTTGTAAGTACGCAAACCAAGATCTTTCCGCAAAATCTTCCATAAAGTGAATGGACACATCCAATTCCTGTGCACCATGGCGGATAGACTGATTCGGGTCTTCCTCTACGCTACGCTCTACAGCAATGACTTCTTCTGTACGCACTGTACGACGTCTCTGTGGATGCGTATTATCATTTAGAGTAAACGTGGTGCGAAAACGTTCCATAGTTAATCGAATTAATTGCTCTGATCGACGATTATGTTGACCGTAAAATGGACGTAGTGCGTGATACGTATTTCGAACAGAATCATGATTTTCAAAATAAATTTGCACAATTTAGAAGCGTCGTTCAGGCGTCAGTCTATTGATGTTGAAATGCCAAACCAAAATAAACATAAATCACTTGACAGCTGACAAAATGGCCGCCAGTTAAAAAAGTGTTGCCAACTTAAAGTTCTATACCTCTATAAAAAACACCCTTTATATATATATATATATATATATATATATATATATATATATATATATTGTTATTTTTTTCTTGGACCTTCTATGATATATTTTTATTTGTTTGTTTTCCTTGAGTTTATGCTTATTGAAAGAATTATTTTTATTGCCAAAAACTTAATAGTGAATCCCTTCCTAGTTAGGCATATCTCAAATTTGTACAGAGGAACGTAAACATTATGCAAAGATATCTCTGACATAAATTAGGTTTCACCGATAAACAAGTAAATCAGGAATTCGTCTTTGTGTTTAGACCGTTTGAGGTTTCTCTATTTGCATAATAGCATCAATCACACAAACTGAGTGCAGATTTCCGATAGGTGCATTTGAATATACATCTTCGTGATTTATTACCTATCATAGAGTATAAAATTTGGTAAGAAAATGAACAATGACTAATGTTAAAGTTTGTTTTTATTCAGCAAATTGTAGAGTTCGAAAAAAAAAACGCAAATGCAGAGTTAATATTAGCTATTAGGGTTATTTTTTAAGTTGATTATAGATAGATTAGTATTTTTAATTGATTTATTTTTTTTTTAATTACTGTTGAGGTAGCTTTAGATCTGAGTTCTATTTCTATTTGCGTTAGTTAAAAGCGTCTTTCTATATTAAATATCAGTAAAAACAAAATTTAGTTGCTTTTAAAATAGAGCCCAACTAATTCTGATGTAACAGTTCAAACCACAATTCTTGTCATTTTTAATACTTTGTTTTAACGCCAAACTCGAAGCGAATCTATATCTTAAAAACATAAAGAGTGTTAGAAAAATTTTGATTGTTCCCAATTCTCAATTCTCCCAATCTTTAACAATAATAGAGATACCCTTCAAAAGTGTTGAAAATTGGATGCTCCATACATCTGCGGTAGAACGGGGTGTGTATTTTTCGTTGAGATACCGTTACATTCCCTATATTATATTTATTTAAAGTCATTTTCGTTATCACAATCTCCCCCTTCCTTCTTTATATGCTTTACAAATTTTCTAATCTCATAAAGATACCGTCTATTTGAAGTCATCTTCCTGAGGAAAATTACTCCCCCAATTTATCTAAAACACATTTAATATTAACTTTATACCTTTACATTTATATTTAATTCCAGTATATATGCGTTTCATATTATTGAAACGAGTAAACATATGTTGAAAAATAAATAAAATATTAACTATAAAATTTGAAAAAGAAAGAAATTTTTAAATATAATTTTTTCCGTATGATATAACAAGTTAATATCTCCCTTAAATTTCAACGTTGCCTAAAAGGAACATTCCCGTGATTACCTCAAAATGTTAATTATTGCTTTTAGCCCGAGTTACTTTTGTAGTATTAAGAGAAGCATTATCATTAAACTTGGCAATTCTCAACCTTCGTTTTACGCTCAACGAGGAATATTTGTAGCAATTAAGCTTTTAAATAACATAATGTTATAAGGTTGAAGATATTTACATTTTTTCTTTATTATTACCGGAATATTATACGTCTCACAGGCTTCAGTATAACTATTGACAAAGTATACCAAGACGTTTTATTCTTATGGAAGGATTGGAAGCGCATTTTGTTACCTTTGGTGAATGTTGAGGATGAGAAAATTCCAAGGTATTAAATCAAAATCATTCATAAAAGGTAGGTGATATACTCGAGTTTTTGAAAATACAAATGTTGTTTTAGTACTCGTATGTTAACGGACCTGTAAAAAGATAGTTTCTAAAGTCGATATATATATATATATATATATATATATATATATATATATATATATATATATATATATATATATATAACCTGAACAAATTTAAAAAGTAACGAGTTTTTGACAATAAAATTAATCACCTGATTAACTACACTTTTTTAGAATTTTTAAAAAGAAATGAAAGGTATATTTTTTAAGAAATTCATTATGAACAGTAAAAGAAACCATCAGGAACGTTAAGTATGTAACATGTAGTCGAAATCTACCATTTGGAAGGGTTAAACTACTCCCGTAAAGCTTTATAAAAAAAAGTTCGAGAAATTAGTCTGATTTCCATTCATCCGTGATACATCCTATTTGTGATAGATCGTAGTTTATGTTTCATGCCGTGATTTAGTAAAAATTGCCTGCAGAGTTAACCTTTCAAACTTGTATTTTTTCTTTTTCATATTATATTGTGTTTAAAACCACATTCTAAAGCCTGCGTTTTTTCGAAAAAATTCCTCTTTAAAATAAAATTGATGATGAGAATATACAAACTGTGACAAATATACTTAGAGTTAGTCCACACGATACCAAAAATTTCGGCGTAGGCGTATTACGCCCATTTATGTTAAAAATGTCTCGTCCACACGGGGAACTTTTATCGTGCAGTCGTGCAGTCGTAATGTTTTTTTTTTGTGGTAACCTAACTTTTTTCTGATTTTTTGATAATATTTATTTATGTATAAATTAAAATGAAAGAAAATAAAAAAAATAATTGCAGCAATGTTGTTATGTAGAAAAAGAAAAGTAAAGAAAAAATTACAAAAGATAAGGATATTATTAATATATTCTTTATTAAAAAAACGGAAAAGTCGTCGCTACTAGGTCCGATCTGTTTTTGAGAAAAACATTGGAGAAAGGCTTGGACATACTAATGATTTAATTCAAGAAATGCGAGAAAGTGATCCTTATTTTTTAAAAATATTTTCCTGTTACTCTTGGTGAGTTTGAAAACCTGTTGTTGGGCCAATAAATAGGAAACACGCTATGGAAATGTGTACAGCTATACCCTTATTACAAGGTTTGAAAAAACATTGTGATATTTAGCTGATGAAATCAGCATGTGAAAGCAACAGTGCGAATTCCGAGTCGGTAAACAGTGTTTTTGAAATTAGTCATGTTACTTGTGCGATAATATGAGACTCTTTAAAGTTTGCCACTTCTAACTGGTAAAGAATTGCCAAAGAGTTCAAAGACGAGAGTTTTAATATAAAGTGTCATTTTAACAATCGTTTTAATAATTACAATTGTTTGTAGTTTTTAGAAGAATATATTACGTATAACACTAACTGGATTTCTGTTATTAAATTTCCATTAATGTTAATTTTTACTTTTTAATTGTTTATAATAGGTTTATATAAAATTTGCTAAGGGTAGGGTTACCAGACGACAGGAATTTTCCTGACATGTCTGAAATTAGCCCCTTGTTAGGAAGAAAGAGGAAAAACTGCAATTGGCAGTATTTTTTTGAAATTAAAAGAGGAAAATATAAGTAATGAAAAAATATTTATTAATCATTCTAGTGAGAAAAAAATAAATTGATTAAACGTTAACAAAATGAGTGAATTGTTAATTTAGTATATTAATAAATTTAGTTTCATACTTTTTATTGCTTGATGTTTCTTTTGGCAATTGCTGGACTTTTATAACCATTTCATGACATTCTTCACATGATATGTTCTTTAAGTTAAATTGTGTCTAAAGTAGAACCTTAACACAAGACATTGTTGTAAACCAACTATTACTACAAATTATTAATTATTAAATTACTATATATATTTTTAAGTTACTCTTCTGGATTAATAGATAATTATAGTCTAATATTTAATACTCCCGTAAGAAACAGTTATATTTTAAGTAAATTTATGTTCTAATAGGCTCAAACAAAAGCATGCCTTAATCTCCGAAACTCTAAAACTTTACTTTTTACAGAGACCATTAGTTTTGTTCATATTGTCATCGTCCTATAAATACACACTTTTTCATTTCAGTAATCATGTAAATAAATAATTATAAGTTATATTTGTTAGTACGCCTATCACTGTAAAATATATAATTTAGATACAGAATAGAATGTAACTAGGACATGAACATTGAGACGAGAGGAACTAAAATCAAAAAACTACAATAGTAACATTAAATTAGTAAGTAAGAACAAAAACTGTTGTTCCCTCATGATTTAGTGAACATTATAATAAAATATTAAAAAAATAATATTAGAAGATTTATTTGAATTCATCGAAACCTGTGATAAACTAAAAGCAGAACTAGCAAAGTTATAACATTGGTGGCAGCGAAAGGCAAAACTTATAACAATATAGACAGTCTATGTCTCTCTTTAGTCCACTACTCTCCCATTAATGAGAAGACTCACTCGATATTGGCATTTAATGCTTTGATTGCAAAAATTTTGAAAATCTCACTGCTTTAACATACAACATTCAGATGAAATGTCCGGATATTTACAGAAACATTAGGGATATTGTCAGGGAATCTCATTATTTGATCTGGTAACCATAGCTAAGGGCATGTCTGTGGATTAGCGTCTCGATATCACAGATTGTCGTTGAATAGAAATTGTATTATATAATGGCCTTTATTTCATAACCTTTAATTTATATAACGAACACCTGTATTATTGCAATTGTTATAAAATTAATAAAAAAATGAACAAAAATCGTTTTTTTTTTGAGGACCAAGCAGTAATGATCTTCGGTAACAAGCATTTTTAATAAATTAAAACAATTTAACATAATTCATAAATATCCATTATTTCAAAACTCGCTAAATACAATATATAAATAAAACAACAAAGTTTAAAAAAACAAACATAGGTTATGTTTCCATACAAAATATTGAAAATAAACAGTTTTCGCCATTTTTAAAGCAGTCCGCTGAAAAGTTCAACATCATTTGGCGTAATGACCTTGGAAAAGGCGGATTTAGGCGGGAAATCTTCGGTCTTTGTCTTTTTTCAAATCTAACAAATCACAATGTTTAAAATTTGACATATGTCTTATTACGCTACGCTGCCGCCCAGATTTTTCTTATCGTGTGGACTCACTCTAACTTATTTTATGAAATCATCATATCACAGAATAAGCACTATCAACTTTTAACAAATGATCACAGAAACCCTTAAGGGAGTAGTTAAACCCTTGATATATTTATAATGAATGTTATGACTGTATTAGTCGCTTATTAATTACTTAGAAACAAAATCATTGAATTTCAAAACATAATTCATGAGTTAATTTTAAAAATGTGTATACAAGTAAAAAGTTTTTAACCGAATCCAATAAATTGATACATTTATTGAATGAAAATCGCAAAAAAAAAATGTTTTCACCCCTATAAAAAAAGTCATTGCAAGCTCTTACTGACAAATGACATGTATCAATCCCTTTTCTCAAACCTAATAATATGCAAGTTATTTTACACAAAACAAATCAGCATTTTAAATTATAATTGAAAAAAAAAACTTTTAAGCGATGAACTTTGGCAGTTGTTATCACCTCCTAAAAATGCAATTCACGACGTGAAAAAACACTTGTTGCATATTCTTTAATATACTACAAAATTAGGGAATAAGAAAATTAAAAACTTGGCTTTTCGAATTTTTTTGATCGAATTAAGTATATTTATACATTTATGGAATGAAAACTGTGACAAGAAATAACATTTTCACCCCCATAAATAGATTGCACATCCATACTGACAAAATTAAGTGTATCAATCCCTTTTCGTAAACTTAATAATATGCAATATAATTTTGTTCGAAAAAATAAGCCTGTTAAATTATATAATGTTGTAACTCTATAAGAAAGATTCTGATCCGAATGGGTCTAGTTATATTTTATATCATGATTAATTTTATATACTTAGTACTTACGAATTTTATAAATGTAGAGTCATATTTATACATTTAGTCATATTAGTATGTTTGTAATTGGAAATTTGACCAGATTGTAGTTTTTAAACTAATTATAAATAAATGAGATAAATCGGAGGCGACCCGTTAGAACGTTTCTTGTAATTTGTAAATATTCTCTAAAAATGTGTATTTATCCAAACTCACCTTTATATAAAGCGCCGTTAAAGGGCAAAATATATTTACTACACAAAAAACTAATTAAACATTTATAATAAAAAGTTTCTGCGCCACTAAACTGAAAAGAAACGAAATAAATTGTACAACACCACGAGAATTCACACAAACACAAACTAAAATCACGTCATCCCAAAACAAGAATAAAAACAGAATTTTATAAAATAAATGGGAGGGGGCTGCAAAAATAGGGAACACAATGTGTTAAATAAGGTAGGGAGAATGTATTCAAGGCTGCCTATTTCTATTTTCATTACTGAAGAATGTGCAATGTTGTAACATTTCGAAGAAATATTAAAATATTAAGATTTTCTTGTATCATAAATGTACGATTGTGAGCGTTATTTTAATAATAAGAATACATTATACCATTGTTTCAGAAATTTTCTTTTCTCAAGCAACAGTTATGCTTATGTTACCTTGTTGTTCGCAGTTTTGTACTTGCTGTTCTATAAAAACGTAGCATCTTATTAATAATATTTGAGTATTGGCAACGTTGTTATAATTAAACTTTTAGTAAAACATTGCTAGGATACGGCACCTTTGCATTTAAATCGATAAAAAAGTAGAGGTTACCCCCTTAGTCTGTAAGAAGGGATATGCAGTATTGCCACGTTTTGAACGTATATCCGAAAACTTAAATTCTTTTATACTTGCTTCTAATAAAAGCATGTATATCACATTAAAATACTGATATCTAATCATTGACAACATTGTAAATTGTTTGTTATGAATGACACGGCGTACCAGTTTGACGTACATTTTATGAGTGTTGAAATTATAGACATTCTTGGTATACTGCTTTTATGGTATAATTAATTCCTCCTCTCAAAGCGGTTAAAGCCTTTTCAAGAGTTCTCTTTTGAGTACTGAACATACATGCAACAACCAATTTTATGTTTACATTTCTGTGGCATTTTATCAACTCACCCTAAAAATGTTAGATAAATCTAAAATAGCATCATGAAGAAATGAAAATGAGTGCAAAATTGTATTAAAAACAAAACTATTTTTTAACCAAATATTACAAAAACGTACCACAAATTGTACTCCATCTATGTTAGCTAAATCAAAGTTTAAGCGGTTGAAAAAAGGCAGATTTTAAACAAATATTTCAATCTGACGTCCGCGACCGGTAAATCATATAAAAAAAAATTGTCTCTGGTTAACTTCGATCATACTCTAGATTTAAACAACAATAGATTTGTCTGAAGGCTGTTTATGGTCGGTGGGGGAGACGCTTTTTTGATGTTTGACAGACATAAACATATTTACTTATCTTGTCTTTCAGTTTAATTGCTTGTCGTGACTTTTTTCGGTGTTTTTAAGTGTTAGAAATTCCTATAAATGCGAAGTTTACAATTAATATTAAGAAAAAGAGGATTTAAAAACTTATTTTTATCGATAAATATTGTTAGATTGTTTACATATTGAAAATAACAATAATAAAAATTTAGGCAACCATATATTCATACTTTGTTTTCAGAATTGACGTACCCAGGGGTATGTTCGAGGGACGTACCGATGATACTCGTTTAAATAATGCAATTAGAAAAGGATAGCATAAAATCGGTATGTCTGTACCAAGAAATTAAATATCTACTGTTTATCAACACTTTTTCAAATATAAATAAAAATATTATTACGTTATTCAGCGTTCAAACAATCGGGCCCTAGTTCTAACGTTATGCTACTTCTACAGGAGTATGTTCGAAGGTAGTTAACACCACACGACAGAAGTGAAAATTTCATCAAGGAGAGGTTGTGACGCGTGACCATATCTCTCTCGCTCTCTTAGTCGACTCGAGCCGACTTTACCCGAACGAGCGTTACGTAGCCGAACGTGATGGCTCAGTCTCATTCAATACCCACAACTTTTTTGTTCCGGGACCCACAAAATAAAGTACTCAGCGCGTCTAAAGAAGTTTCCACTTCAAAACGCGCCATTTGCATTATATTAAGCATAAACCAACATTAAACGCTCAGCAATGCGTGGAGCTCCTACTCCTGTGCCGTGAAATGGGGCGGATCTAATTTTAAGACAATGAAGATTGTTATCAAGTCATACTACGATTTCAAGTCACCCGCTATGAGGGTACCTTACAAGAAAAAATTACTACAAAATGGCGTCCCCATGGAACAAGTGGTTTCTTTGAAAGTGTCATTATTTCATTAAACGCATTTAGGTAAAGAACTTTTAAAAAATAATTTATTTTCATTAATTATGAGAAAAGTTAAAAATTACTTCTTCCGTTTCTTCTTATCAGTTCATCCCGAAAGTTTCCCACAGGCATTTTCCCTCGTTAAAAAAGATATTTGTTGAACTGGGAAAACATTTTTCTTTATGTTATAGGTTAAAGTTTGTATTAATATGCAATACTGCCGGTTTGATACAAATTAACTTATAAAACAAGTTCATATATAAGAAGGAAATACGTTGAATTATACAAATTATGTTATGAGAGCTAAACTTGGTAATTGGAAGTTAATATTTTGAAAGAGCTATTGAGTTTATGATGAGATAATTTTTAAAATGCTTTGAAAATCTTCATATCATAATCATAGCAAATTTGCCATATTTGAAATTAGACGTTGTGGATTTAATAAATATTTGTCGACTCTGGCATCCGATGTATACAAACGAATTTTTTTCCCGGTGTTTCGCCTACAACAGTCCGGGTCCATTATGAAGGTCAGTGGTTTTAATACGTTCTATAGGATATAAGTAATATTGCAGACATGATACCTTATTGTATCGTCTAAATGATTTATATATCTAAATGGCCGATGTTGTTAAGGTATCCGGGACTCTTGCAGACCATAGATTTTCTGAATAACGACCTATCCATTTAAGGGGAAAATTTGGATCGAGATATTTTTTTACTGCAGTGGTCCTATACCCGACGCGCCATCTTGTTGAAAAATCGTATTTAGTTTTTATTGAATTTGAATTATTTCGAAAAACTTTGTATCGATTGTAAAATTGTTATATTATCGTAATAGAAATAAGCGTTTTCTTTCTAAAATATTATTTGTAACAATAGTTTTAATATTTTTGTCATTTTTTTAAATATTAATTAGTTTGCCCAATATAAACATAGTCTTTACATGGAATTTCAAATATTATTTGAGGTTTTTTACTTTTGAAAATTTTCAAAACGTTATTTTTAACTTACTTTTGAAAAAAAGATATTGATTGGTTTGTCCAATATAAAGAGAACTTCAGTCTTTACATGGAATTTCATATATTATTTGATGTTTTTTACTTTTCAAAATTTTAAAAAGGTTATTTTGAACAGAGTTTTGAAAAAAGGATATTGATTAATTTGTCAAATTTAAATACAATTCAGTCTTTACCCGGAATTTTATATGCTATTTGAGGTTCTTTATTTTTGAAAATGTTAAAAAGGTTATTTTCAACCTTCTTTCGAAAAAAAAGATATTGATTAGTTTGAAACACAACTTCAGTCTTTACATGGAATTTCATATATTATTTGAGGTTTTTTACTTTTCAAAATTTTAAAAAGGTTATTTTGAACAGAGTTTTGAAAAAAGGATATTGATTAATTTGTCAAATTTAAATACAATTCAGTCTTTATACGGAATTTTATATGTTATTTAAGGTTCTTTATTTTTGAAAATTTTAAAAAGGTTATTTTGAACAGATTTTTGAAAAGAGAATATTGATTAGTTTGTCAAATATAAACACAATTCAGTCTTTACATGGAATTTCATATACTATTTGAGGTTTTTTTATTTTTGAAAATTTTAAAAAGGTTATTTTCAACCTTCTTTCGAAAAAAAAAAGATATTGATTAGTTTGAAACACAACTTCAGTCTTTACATGGAATTTCATATATTATTTGAGGTTTTTTACTTTTCAAAATTTTAAAAAGGTTATTTTGAACAGAGTTTTGAAAAAAGGATATTGATTAATTTGTCAAATTTAAATACAATTCAGTCTTTATACGGAATTTTATATGTTATTTAAGGTTCTTTATTTTTGAAAATTTTAAAAAGGTTATTTTGAACAGATTTTTGAAAAGAGAATATTGATTAGTTTGTCAAATATAAACACAATTCAGTCTTTACATGGAATTTCATATACTATTTGAGGTTTTTTTATTTTTGAAAATTTTAAAAAGGTTATTTTCAACCTTCTTTCGAAAAAAAAAGATATTGATTAGTTTGAAACACAACTTCAGTCTTTACATGGAATTTCATATATTATTTGAGGTTTTTTACTTTTCAAAATTTTAAAAAGGTTATTTTGAACAGAGTTTTGAAAAAAGGATATTGATTAATTTGTCAAATTTAAATACAATTCAGTCTTTATACGGAATTTTATATGTTATTTAAGGTTCTTTATTTTTGAAAATTTTAAAAAGGTTATTTTGAACAGATTTTTGAAAAGAGAATATTGATTAGTTTGTCAAATATAAACACAATTCAGTCTTTACATGGAATTTCATATACTATTTGAGGTTTTTTTATTTTTGAAAATTTTAAAAAGGTTATTTTGAACAGAGTTTTGAAAGGATATTGATTAGTTTGTCAAATATAAACACAATTCAGGTCATATATTAATTGAGGTTTTTTATTTTTGAAAAGGTTATTTTTAACCGACTTTTGAAAAAGGAGATTCTACATTGATTACTCCGAAATGGCTACACAGATTAGAAGGAAATTTTTTGCATTCTATTCAGAAAGTTACTGCGGTGGTTTCATATTATTTTGGCCGAAATTGATCAGTAATATCCAAGATGGCGTTGATAATATGGCGGAAAAACAAATTAATTTTGCCCGATTTTCTCCAAAATTGGTATAGAAGAGTTTTCGGAGTCTTACATAACGAATCTAAAGTTTTTTTTAATCCAATATAGCAGATTCAATATGTCCTACCAAAAATCTTACATCTCCTGATTTTGTCCAAAATTATTATCGGGAAGCTTTTTAGGGTGTAAGTTACGAATTTAAATATGGCGTATTAAAAATTTTACATCTCTCGATATGGTCCAAAATTGTTATAGAAGAGTTTTTGAAGGTGTAAATTACGAATTTAAAATTATTTTAGATTGAATACGGTGGATCTAATAACGGTAAACTAAAAATTTAACATCTCTTATTTTTTTTTAAATCAACATTTCAGTAAGAAAGAAATCTATCTGCCGTATTTAAATAGTTGTTATCTATGTAATTCTCCTTTCAGACAGAGAAAAGGAAAATATATACAAACAGTTTATTCCCTGCAAATACCGCTCTGGTCCTCTCTCCATACGCGTTTCGACCACCTTATGATCTCGTCAGTGGAGCTGTATCGGACCGATAGCAACATTCGCAGGAAATAACTGATATATGAAATATAAATTTCAAGATATGTCAGTAGGATATTGCAACCTGTCACCTACCGGCCTCAATGTCAGACTGAAAAATATCGCCAGTCGAACGACATCTGTGAATCACTAGAGTAGTGATAAATTTTTAAAAAAATCAAATTAAAGAAATCTATCTGCCGTATTTAAATAGTTGTTATATACGTAATTCTCCTTTCAGACAGAGAAAAGGAAAATATATACAAACCGTTTATTTTCTGCAAATACCGCTCTGGTGCTCTCTCCATATATATATATATATATATATATATATATATATATATATATATATATATATATATATATATATATTAAAGTTTTTGATTTTCTTGGGTGTAAAATCCGTTTTATTAATAAAACTGCATATGTTTTATTTGTTATGCATATCTATTGACGTTTCGGTCACACTTGACCTTCTTCAGAATGATTTTTTATAACTATAATAGAAATTTAAAACATACCTTATATAAGTTTTTGCCGAGGATCACAACTTAGACTACATATTGTTAACACATGGTTCACTTTTTGACAAGATACTACAAAAACCTTGCTTTTTGTGTCGCATCTTTATTTAAACTGAATTTTATTTTATGGGTTCCGGTGGTCAAGGGTTTGGATTTTTTTCGCCTTAAGGGTCCTTGCCTGACTATTATTTTTTTCTTATTTTTGGAGTGATTTATTTTTGAGATCATTTTGTGTATATTTAATTTATTTGGGGGGTTATTTTAGGATGTTGTAATATATTTTACTTAGGTGTTTTGTATCAGCTTTTGTATTTATTGATTTCTTATTTTTTTGAATTGCGATCATTTCATAAAATTCAAGCTTTTTTTTATTGTTTTCTGTTTTGAGAATTTTACATTTTCAAAATCAAAAGTGTGTTGTTTTTCTGTACTGTGGTTTGTGAATGCGGTCTTATTATGTTTGTCGTATTTGTGTTCATTAATCCTGTTTTTAAGATGTTGAGTGGTTTGGCCGATGTAAACTCCGTCACAATTTTTACATGGGATCTCATATACTACGTGTGTTTTTTTTTCTTTAGGTATTTTGCATTTTAAGTAACTAAAGTTTTTTTTTAATAGATTGTGTCCTTTGTGACTAACAATAATATTATGATTTTTGAGGACATTTTGAAGTTTTTCTGAGAGTTGTGTTATATATGGTATGGAAACGTATTGGTTTTGTTGTTTTGTTTTTTGGTGTTGAGGGTTTTGGTTGTTGTTATTGTAAAATTTGTGTATTCTTTTTTTGAAGGTATTGTTTATAATTTTAGGGGGATAACTGTTTAGTAATAAGGCTTCCCTTGCTTTTTGAATTGCTTCGTTGCGGTATTCTGGATCGGATAATTTTGTGGCTCGGTCTGCAATTCCTATTACTACCGATTTTTTTTGGGATAGAGGATGTTGAGAATTATAATGCAAATATCTAGAAGACCATGTTGCTTTTGTATACCACTGAGTTTTAATGACATTATTTTGGTGGTAAATTGTGAGGTCTAAGAAATTGATTTTATTTTTTTCTTCTTTTTCTATGGTAAATTGTAATTTACAATTTACCACCAAAATAATGTCATTAAAACTCAGTGGTATACAAAAGCAACATGATCTTCTAGATATTTGCATTATAATTCTCAACATTCTCTATCCCAAAAAAAAATTGGTAGTAATAAGAATTGCAGACCGAGCCATAAAATTATCCGATCCAGAATACCGCAACGAAACAATTCAAAAAGCAAAGGAAGCCTTATTACTAAACAGTTATCCCCCTAAAATTATAAACAATACCTTCAAAAAAAGAATACACAAATTTTACAATAACAACAACCAAAACCCTCAACACCAAAAAACAAAACAACAAAACCAATACGTTTCCATACCATATATAACACAACTCTCAGAAAAACTTCAAAATGTCCTCAAAAACCATAATATAATTGTTAGTCACAAAGGACACAATCTATTAAAAAAAACTTTAGTAACTTAAAATGCAAAATACCTAAAGACAAAAAAACATGTAGTATATGAGATCCCATGTAAAAATTGTGACGGAGTTTACATCGGCCAAACCAGTCAACATCTTAAAAACAGGATTAATGGACACAAATACGACAAACATAATAAGACCGCATTGACAAACCACAATACAGAAAAACAACACACTTTTGATTTTGAAAATGTAAAAATTCTCAAAACAGAAAACAATAAAAAAAAGCGTAAATTTTATGAAATGATCGCAATTCAAAAAAATAAGAAATCAATAAATACAAAAGCTGATACAAAACACCTAAGTAAAATATATTACAACATCCTAAAATAACCCCCCTAATAAATTAAATATACACAAAATGATCTCAAAAATAAATCACTCCAAAAATAAGAAAAAAATAATAGTCAGGCAAGGACCCGTAAGGCGAAAAAAAAATCAAAACCCTTGACCACCGGAACCCATAAAATAAAATTCAGTTTAAATAAAGATGCGACACAAAAAGCAAGGTTTTTGTAGTATCTTGTTAAAAAGTGAACCATGTGTTAACAATATGTAGTCTAAGTTGTGATCCTCGGCAAAAACTTATATAAGGTATGTTTTAAATTTAACTTATTAATTTTATGTTATAATATAGCAAAAAAAATTTTTCTATTATAGTTATAAAAAATCATTCTGAAGAAGGTCAAGTGTGACCGAAACGTTAATAGATATGCATAACAAATAAAACATATGCACTTTTATTAATAAAACGGATTTTACACCCAAGAAAATCAAAAACTTTAAAAAATATACAAATAGAAAAATCCAAGAAAAAAAAATAAGAAAAAACATATATATATATATATATATATATATATATATATATATATATATATATATATATATATATATATATATATATTTGATCACTTTAACGCACCAATTTTGAAAAAAACACATGACATTTTTGTCATTAAATATGAAACAAAATGGCATGAGCTTGAGATCGATAGCATAATTATTAAGATTTAACCATTTTTTAAGAACAGTGGGTCAAAACACATAAGAGAAAACTTGGTGTATTCAAACATCTTTATATGCCAGAAAAACCCTCTTGGCGCCCTGACTAAATACCAAGGTGACAAAAATTCGAAAGAAAAAAAAAATTACTGTAAAAAGTTTTTTCAGCCCATTGTTCATTCATAATCAACTAAATTGAATTTGCCATTTCAGCGAGTTCCTTATCGCTCTCAAGAGACCGTCTCTCCAAATCAATAATCCGTCATTAAAAGAATGATTTCAAAAATCCATTAATAACACCTTTGACACAGTAATTTTCAAAAACAAATTTTAAGTCAATTTATGTATAATAGCCTATTTCTGTTGAAAATGTAATCTTAAAACGGATTATTCCGTTTTAATTTCAATCGTGGAAACATAAAGGAGTTTTTGATTGGACAGTGATTTTAAATTGAAAACGATGGGTAGTAGAAATTCGGTTTATTCCGTATTTTTATGGAAAATATTCTCTCCGGAGGATTGCCGCGTATCCCTTGAAAAAAAAGCTCTACATATATTTTACACAGGACGACATGGAGGGAGCTATGAATAAATTCACGAAATAAGGTTTATAATAGAGTATTTTTAACGCCTGTCATAACCAGGGGCGGATCCAGCCTCTCTCTTTGGGGGGGCGGTGATATCACAAAAGTACAGGATGGCAAGAAAAAAAATTGTCAACGGGGGGGAGTGTCAGTAGCATACACATTTCTAATCGAAAAGGTAGAATCGGTTCTATTTTCCTGAACTCAAAGCTCTTGGGAGGGGGGGGGGGGTGATCGCAAGCATACACATTCCTATACTCTATTCAAGAATTAGAGAGAGTAATAAAACTGTTACCGAAACCTCCAACGTATCTGCTCCAGTGCCGCAGGTAACTGAGGACTGCCGTAAATCTAATTATATTTCATTATATTTAAATATTATAAGCTTTTATAAATTTATTGCAACAATAAAATTTCTGATAATTCCATTTAATTTCTGTTAGTGAGCAAAGTACACCTTACAGTTTGTTCTTAGCGATATATCTTGTTTTCGCTTGTTTTTATATACTGTTTGAGATTAGTGAGATACCCTAAAGATGTGGCTTCCACCTCCATAATCGTTAAACCAGGGTATTTTTTCCTCAATGAAAAACTTATTACGATGAATGTTTATGATACCTTAAGATATCAATATCTGGATAATAATGTTAAAAGCTCTGTTGAGATGTGTTTCAAAATGGTACAGGAGTTGGAAAATCTACTATGTAGCGAATACTGAATGAGAAAAAAATGACTGGAATCGTTAGTACGCCCAAACCAAATTCGATCGCAGGCAGACGAAAAACCTCGTTGGAAGAAGAGATGAGAACTGCAATTAAAGGGATTGTACATACATTTTATTATGAGAAGCAGATCCCAACCGTCGACAAAATTCTAACTAAAATCAATGAAGATCGCGATATACTTGAAATTAAAAGAACTGAACTCTGGAAATTCGTCAGAGAACTTAATTTTTGCTAAGAAAAACCAGATAGAAAATCTGTTCCTGTAGATCGTCCGGAAACTATCCTTTGGAGTAATAAATATCTCTCTCAAGTAAAAGGTAGAGTTGCTAGGAATAACACAACTTACAGAATTGGTAATTTAACTAAACTTTTGAAAGTTTTTTTTGAATAAAGTTACTGCGAAAAATTGAGAAAAATCCATATAATAAAAGAATAAAACAAAATGTGAAAACTCGATCTCATGATCGGTGAGATAGAGGAACCAATTATGATTAATTTGAGTGAAGATAGTTTCACTACCTTTGACTAGGAATTAGATACGTAATGTTTACCACTGTAAACACAATTTATTACTTAAATTTTTGTTTTTGTTGTATTTTATTGTTTAATGTTGTTTATTTATTTTTTAAATTTTTTATATATTTTTATTTTAGTGTATCCCACTCTTTAATTTTATATATATTTAATTCCGGTTAGCTGTAAGTTTTTTATTATTTTATTATTGTATTTGTGTCTTTTTAGAATTAGAAATAACATGTTTATCTTATTTTTTTTTGGGGCTATCGAATTTCCATATAATAAATTAAATTAAATTAAGATATCAGGAAAATAAAAAAAAGTAGGTCTAATTTTAACTGTAACATATAAAAACTAATTACATTTGAATCCCTTTTTGGTGTTTAATTGTAATTCTGCAGATGGTTTAAGAAATAAATAAACTGAAACGTCAAATGTCCTAAAAATGTTTTTAATTAAAATTAAAATGACCGATAGCCCCAAAAATATTTTAATAGTATATGGACGAATTTATTTTTTTTTATGTTTAACTTTTTGTATTTTTGACAATGGGTATTTTATAAGTATTAAAATTATAACTCCGAGTTTTTTGAGAGAATAAAGCTACATTTTAGTCTGAATGTGCCTAAAACGGTTTCTATGACAAATTAAAAATAATAAAAATACAGTTTTGATTTGTGTTCAATATGTCAAAATTATCTACATTTTGTAATGTACGTGAATTATTAAGAAATCATAAGAAATAAAATAATGTTATAAAGACTTTTTATTTTATTTATTACTGAAATAATATTTTATGCCATAAATACTTAGTGATAAAATTAAACCTCCTTCCGACGCCTATGACAAGGATTAAAATTCTTTTTAACACTTCACGCTTCCAAATATCTATTGTCATCCAACCCAAATAGCCCATTATTATAGACCGGTATTTTTAATGATAAAATTTCTAACCCATTCCTATGAAAAATATATGTGTCTAACAGATTTTGCTAAAGACACCGGATTAAAGCACACAGTTACTTTGCGTAGAGAAAAAGGGTAAAAAATGATTTATTATTCTCTCTAGTTCTTGAAGAAACTGTAGTATAATTGGCAAAATCGGGTCTATTTTCCGAAACTCAAAGCTCTTGGGGGGGGGGGGGGGCGATCGCCCCCACCGCCCCCCCCCCCCTTGGATCCGCGCCTGGTCATAACATTATATATTTGTAGAGATTTATCATCGCTCATATCATCAAATTTGTTTATTTTATTAGCTGAATGTAAATCAGTAATCTCAAAACTAATTGAATATCCCGTTTTGAAGATATTGGATTAAACTTACTTATGCGCGGAAAAGAAACTTTGGCAAATTTTAAACAAAAAGGATTCTGTACACTAAATTAGAAAAAGTTTAAAGGAACAAAAATCTTAACATATAAAGCTTTGAAATAAAGAATATTTCAATTTATTTATGCTGTAAATAGAATAAATAAGAGAACTTGGTACACACTGGAAATTAAAAATCTGTCGAAACGAAAGAGGAACGAGTACTTAAAATAACTTATAAAAAGGAATCAAGGAAACTGGACTCTAAATACAACAATGCGCTACGGGATCAATGCAAGAATAAGCCAAATAAAGGAAGATGGATACTCTGAACCGACTTCTAAAATTGCGCTAAAAAGTGAAAAATAACTAGAAATTTTTATATGAAATTGAAATTTTTGAAGTCGGCTCCAAATTATTTCTAAATGAAATAAATAACTACTAATAAATACAAATTATGGAAAGAAAGCAATTAAAGGGTGTTTTTTATAGAGGTATAAAACTTTAAGTTGGCAACACTTTTTTAACTGGGGGCCATTTTGTCAGCTGTCAAGTGATTTATGTTTAGTTTGGTTTGGCATTTCAATATGAATAGATTGACGCATGAACAACGCTTCCAAATTGTGCAAATTTATTTTGAAAATCATGGTTCTGATCGAAATACGTATCGCGCACTACGTCCATTTTACGGTCAACATAATCGTCCATCAAAGCAATTAATTCGATTAACTATGGAACGTTTTCGCACCACGTTTACTCTAAATGATACTACGCATCCACAGAGACGTCGTACAGTGCGTACAGAAGAAGTCATTGCTGCTGTAGGGCGTAGCGTAGAGGAAGACCCGAGTCAGTCTATCCGCCATCGTGCACAGGAATTGGATATGTGTCCATTCACTTTATGGAAGATTTTGCGGTAAGATCTTGGTTTACGTGCTTACAAAATCCAACTCGTGCAAGAATTGAAGCCACACGCTCACCTAGCAAGGCGTAGATTCGGTGAATGGGCCCAAAACAAGATTGCCGTTGATCCCGATTTTCATAAGCGAATTTTGTTTAGCGCTGAAGCTCACTTTTGTTTGAATGGATACGTCAATAAACAAAACTGCCGTATTTGGAGTGATGATAATCCTCAAGTGTATGTTGAGACACCGTTACATCCAGAAAAACTGACTGTTTGGTGTGCTTTATGGGCTGGTGGAATCATTGGTCCGTACTTCTTTAAAAACGATGCTGGTCAGAACGTTACAGTCAATGATGACAGCTATAGAGACATGATTACTGACTTTTTCGTTCATCAATTGAACAACCATGATGTGCAGGAGCTTTGGTTTCAACAAGACGGCGCAACATGTCACACAGCTCGTGCCACAATTGATTTATTGAACGAAACGTTTGGTAACCGCATAGTTTCACGTTTCGGACCCGTGAATTGGCCTCCAAGATCATGCGACTTAACGCCGCTAGACTATTTTCTGTGGGGATATGTGAAGTCGCTAGTCTACGCCGATAAGCCCGAAACGATTGATCACTTAGAGGACAACATTCGCCGCGTTATTGCCGATATACGGCCGCAAATGTTGAAAAAAGTCATCGAAAATTGGACCTCCAGATTAGACTACGTCCGAGCCAGCCGTGGCGGTCATATGCCAGAAGTCATATTTAAATTATAATGCCAGAAGGTTATCTTTCGAATAAAGTAAATTTCATGTCAATTTAAAAAATTCATCTTTGTTTTATTCCATTTAAAAGTTCTATACCTCTATAAAAAAACATCCTTTACAAATAAAGTATTTTTAATCTGTTTATGCGAAACACATTTTGTCAGGTATTAGTTTGGCGCTGACTTCAAAAAATTCAATTTCCTATAAAAATTTCTAATTATTTTTCACTTTTTAGCGCACTTTTAGAAGTCGATTCAATTTTTTTATAAAATTTTTATTGATTATTACTGTGTAAGAAAAAGTGACGAAAAAAATTGTGAATGTGACATTGTAACGTAAGTACACCTATTTGTATGTTTTTTAATAATATTTAAATTATCACAAGTTATTTACTTTAAAGAAAATAGGTTACTTTCCTTTAGTTATTCATTGCTGCTGATTGGTAGTTATAATTAAGTTATCGTCAAAATGTCACATTTAAAGGAGTCACGGGTCTAGGCACCTAATGCGTTGGTTAATCAATAAAATAAAGTATCGGTATAGGCAAAATTAAATTAATGAGATATTAGGTATACTCAATGAAGTATCGGATACTGCTTAAAAAATAGAATTTTCAAATAGGTTAAGTAAAACAAAAAAGATGCTCGGAAAGTACTATTATCTTTTAGCTTTTTTTTATGTATGAAGATAATTTAGAAAATTGCAAAATTAAGATCATTAGGTAACCAACAATTATAAAAATGTATAATAATAAGTTTTTGATCGGTCCCGCAATTGCGGATTAAAATAATGTAACAAAATATATATTTTTCATTTGTTCCAGGTATTTAATATCACAAAATGTCATCTGTGGGAACAAATCCCATTTGGGAATATTTTAATCGGAATGACGCCAAAGCAGTTTGCAAAATATGCAGTAAATCGTTGTCCCTAGGCAGTTCTTTCCTAAAAAAGCAGACGATAACAAAAATAAAGAACCATTTGGCAAAAATTCATAATAATGAATGGAAAGTCTATTGTAAAGCCAGTGTTAAATACAAAAGTTTAATTAAATTTAAAAAATCAGAGATCGTGAATGCACCCCAAAGTCTTAAGAAGGAAGATAAACAATCTACTCTACCAGATATCATTAAAAAAAAGTAGCTCTATCATGGCCCAATAATCATTCGATTTCTTTACGGATCGATAAATGTATTATGGGCCACATCATCGTAGACACGCTTCCGTACAACCTTGTTTAAAAAGAAGCATTTCGCAGACTTAATTTTACTGAACCTCCAGCTCCACCAAGGTACAGACAAAAGTCAGAGAAATATTTTAGAACCTCTTTAATACCAGCTACGTACGAAAAAGTAAAGAAAAAAGTCACACTGGAAAAAATCGGACAAAATTAATTTTTTTGGTCGCCATATTGTCAGCGCCATCTTGGATTTTACTGCACCAACTTCGTCCAAAAAAAATATGGGACCACCGCAGCAACTTCCTGAACATAACGTAAAATGTTTTATTCAAATCGGTGCCTCCGTTCCAAAGTAATCGGTGTACAGGGTGAGTCAACGATTGGATGAAGTAGGTTTGTGCCTTTTCGGTGAAATTAACAAAGAAACTATATTTATTGTTTGATACAGTTTCTTTTTACGCAGATTTTAAAAATATTTAGGACTCTACCGGGTGAGCCAAAAAACTAGGACAGCATAAAGTTGTATTTTTTTAAATAGAACACCCTATATACGAATCGTATTTTCGATTTAGCTTATAATTTTAAATCTTTTTTATTAAGGGTTTACTATAACAAAACTTTATAGTTTCTGAGATAATTAAGTTTAAAGAAAAAAAGTCACATTTTCAAGCATCAATTCAATCCTAAATAACGTTTTCAATTTTGTGACAAATATATTCAAATTTAAAATTTAGCAAGGTCAAGGACAAGTTAATATAATTTTTACCTAATATTTGCAATAAAAGCTACAGGGTGTTGAACACATCGGCTCAAATTTGAACAAGTTTAAATGAATAAATATCTTTTTTTTAAATGGTACACCCTGTATATTTTCATGTTATTTAATAAAGTAATAAAAACCCTAAAAGTTTTGTTCAATATATCCTATACCTATTTATAATAGTTTTTGAGATATTTCAGTTTTCATATTTTCCATACTTTTTTACAGAAATAGTCTTCATTATCATAGTAGCCATAGCAAAAACAATGTAAAAGAACATTTTTCTGTGTGTCAAATTTATAACCTCAATCGCTTCTTTTGGTTTTTATGTAGTGTAGTTTGGTTTTTTTTTGCATTCATCTTATAATGTAAAATGAATTTTCCAAAGAATGAGTTAATAGATATGATTTATACAATAGGAGAGGCTCAAAAAAATTGCCTTCTTGCTGAAAGAATTTACAAAATGAAGTATCCTGATCGACGCCAGCCTAATACCCATACTTTTCAAAACTTAATGAAAAAATTTGATTCTTCTGGTAATGTTGATTATCTAAAACGTAAAGTGGTCAACAAACCAGTAACTAATGAAGAAAAAGAACTACAAGTATTGTTAAATGTTCAGGAAAATCCTTATATTGGTAGCCGTCAGTTAGCAGCATTATGTGAAACATCACAATCCACCGCTAATCGTACTACCAAGAAATATAGGTATCATCCATATCACATGGAATTACACCAAGAATTGCATGGACAGGATTTTGAAAGTCGTGTAATCTTTTGTCGTACAATAAATGCGGAGATTCAATTAAATCCAAATTTATTATGCAAGGTAATGTTTAGTGATGAAGCTACTTTTAGAAGTAACGGTGCCGTAAATAGACGCAACATGCATTATTATGCCACAGAAAACCCATTTTAGATTAGAGAGGTGCAACATCAAAACCACTGGTCATTAAATGTTTGGTGTGGTATTCATCATAATCGAATTATTGGACCCCACTTTTTTAATGAACCACTAAATGGCCATAGTTACCTGAACTTTCTACAAGAAGAACTACCCCAACTGCTTTAAGGTCTCGATAGGGATGAGCTCGACAGTATGTGGTTCCAGCACGATGGTGCGTTTCCGCATTACCATCGTGAAGTTCGTGCGTTTTTGGATCAACGATATCCGCAAAAATGGATTGGACGTGGGGGTTTCATTGAGTGGCCACCAAGGTCTTGCGACATCACCCCATTAGATTTCTTCCTATGGGGTTATATTAAAAATAAGGTGTATGTTAATCCACCACCAACAGTGGAAGATATGCGAAACAGGATTAGGAATACCTATAGAACAATAACGCCACTAATTTTGTCCAGGGTCCGAGAAAATCTGCAAAAAAGACTAAATTTGTGCATTGCACAAGAGGGTCGTTTATTCGAACACTTATTAAAAAGAAATAACTAATCTCAGTATTTAATAGGTAATTTTTTTGTTTCAATTTAGTATAAAAGTAAATATGTATTTGCCTTGTCGTTATTGTTGTGTTAATTTTTTCACATTATGTTTAATTAAACTATTGCCGTTGTAATATAACGAATAATGTATTTCATCATATTTAACCACATTCTGTTTGTTTCTGTAGTTTATTTTTATTATTTTACATGGCTACTATGATAATGAAGACTATTTCTGTAAAAAAGTATGGAAAATAAGAAAAACTGAAATATCTCAAAAACTATTATAAATAGGTATAGGATATATTGAACAAAACTTTTAGGGTTTTTATTACTCTATTAAATAACATGAAAATATACAGGGTGTACCATTAAAAAAAAGATATTTATTCATTTAAACTTGTTCAAATTTGAGCCGATGTGTTCAACACCCTGTAGCTTTTATTGCAAATATTAGGTAAAAATTATGTTAACTTGTCCTTGGCCTTGCTAAATTCCAAATTTGAATATATTTGTCACAAAATTGAAAACGTTATTTAGGATTGAATTGATGCTTGAAAATGTGACTTTTTTTCTTTAAACTTAATTATCTCAGAAACTATAAAGTTTTGTTATAGTAAACCCTTAATAAAAAAGATTTAAAATTATAAGCTAAATCGAAAATACGATTCGTATATAGGATGTTCTATTTGAAAAAAATACAACTTTATGCTGTCCTAGTTTTTTGGCTCACCCTGTAGAGTCCTAAATATTTTTAAAATCTGCGTAAAAATAAACTGTATCAAACAATAAATATAGTTTCTTTGTTAATTTCACCGAAAAGGCACAAACTTACTTCATCCAATCGTTGACTCACCCTGTACATACATAAAAAAATACACTACTTCTTTTAGAAGTCGGTTAAAAATGTATAAAATAGAATGAAATATGCTGTTATATTTTCCAAATAATAAGACAAATATGGAAATGATTCCAGTTTATATAATTTTATATTATAATGTAATTAATAGTTATAAAAATGATTTAAAAATATACCCGCAAGTAATATGCCATGATTTTTTCATTGACCCTTCCCCTTCTCAGGAGGATTACGTAATTTATGGACGGTCCCAAATATGCGATGGGCTACGATATAA
This sequence comes from Diaprepes abbreviatus, assembly GCA_034092305.1. Classification (NCBI taxonomy): domain Eukaryota; kingdom Metazoa; phylum Arthropoda; class Insecta; order Coleoptera; family Curculionidae; genus Diaprepes; species Diaprepes abbreviatus. Next base: position 236,587 of record JASJET010000236.1, on the reverse strand, counting down.
ATGCAAATTAAGCTAATTAGAAAAGTGTTCTACGTATATTAAGTAGATAATTCAAATTTTTGAATTCTTAAATACAAAACGGTATTGCACACGGTCGAAAAAATAAAGGCCTTCTCAGAATGTTTTTTATTTTTATTTTGACTGTTACGCGCCAAATCCCGATAGCGGGAGGAGGGGGGTGGTATCAAATGCTTGATTGGTTTTTCAAGCAGTATTACCAAACCTATCGAATCTTCGACAGATCTACCGATTTTCACTTCAATCATTCGACCTACCGAAATACCATCGAATTATAACAAATTTTAAAGTTAAACAGTGATGAAGGATTTTTGGAAATAAGCACGATTCTAAGATCGACTTTTTCTTATATAAAAATACATCAAATAAAAATTAATTTAGAAAATTGCCCACTAGCAATCAGGGGCGGATCCAGCCTCTCTCCTTGGGGGGGGCGGTGATATCACAAAAGTACAGTATGATAAGCGAAAGCAATTTGTCCCCGGGGGGGGGGGGGAACACCAGCAACATTCCCATTTCTAGTGTAAAAGGCAGGGATGGGGCTATTTTTCTGAATTTGAAGCCCTTGGAGAGGGGGGGGGGGCGATCACAAGAAAAAATAAGTTTCCGGCAGGGGGTGGGAGGATGCGAGCAACATACACATTCCTAGTATAAGAGGCAGAATCGGGTCTATTTTCCTGAATTCAAAACACCTGGGGGAGAGAGGGCGCGCAAAAAAAAACTAGTTGTCAACGGGGCGGGGGGTTGCCAGCAGCATACATATTCCTAATATAAAAGGAAGAATCGGTTCTATGTTCCTGAACTCAAAGCCCTTCGGAAGCGGAGGGGCGATCGCAAGCATACACATTCCTATACTCTATTCAAGAACTAGAGAGAGTAATAAAACTGTTACCGAAACCTCCAACGTACCTGCTTCAGTGCCCCCGGTAACTGAAAACTGCCTTAAATCTAATTATATTTAAGTATTATAAGCTTTTATAAATTTACTGCAACAATAAAATTTCTGATAATTCAATTTAATTTCTGTCAGTGAGCAAAGTACACCTTACAGTGTGTCCTTAGTGATTTATCTTGTTTGTGCTTATTTTTTTATATTATTTGAGTTTAGTGAGATACCCAAAAGATGTAGCTTTCACATCTATATTTATTACAAAATCTTTACCTCAACGAAAAACTTATTACAATGAATGTTTATGATGCCTTAAGATATCAATATCTAGATAATAATGTTAAAAGCTGTGTTGAGATATGTTCCAACATAACAGGAGTTGGAAAATCCACTATGTACTGAACACTGACGGAGAAAAAAACGACTGGAATTGTTAGTAATCCCAAGCTACATTCGATCACAGCCAGACGAAAAACCTCGTTGGATAATGAGATGTAAACTGTAATAAAAGGAGTTGTACATACATTTTATTATCAGAAGCAGATCCCAACCGTCGACAAAATTCTAACTAAAATGAATGAAGATCGGGATTTACCTGAAATTAAACGAACTGTGCTCTGGAAATTGCTCGAAGAACTTAATTTTTGTTGGGAAAAACCAGATAGGAAATCTGTTCTTATAGATCGTCCGAAAAATGTCCGTTGGTGAAGGAAATATCTCTCTCAAATAAAAGGTAGAGCTGCTGGAAATAACACACCTTACAAAATTAATAATTTAACTGGACTTTTGAAAGATTTTTTTGAATAAAGTTATAGCAGATAATTGTGAAAAATCCATATAATAAAAGATTAAAAGAAAATGTGGAAACTCGATATCATGATCGGTGAGAGAGGAATCAATTATAATTAATTTAAGCATCATAGCATCATTGACTTTGATGACGAATTAAATACGTAAAGTTTACCAGCGTAAACACAATTTATTATTTAAATTTTCTGTAACATATAAAAATTAATGACATTTGAATCCCTTTTTAGTGTTTAATTGTAATTTTGCAGGTGGTTTAAGAAATAAATAAACTAGAACGTCAAATATCCCAAAAAAATGTTTAAGTAATAATAAAATGACCGATAGCCCCAAAAAAATTTTAATATTATATTGACGAATTTATTTTTTTTATATATGTTTAACTTCTTGTATTTTTGGTAATGGGTATTTTGTAAGTATTTAAATTATAACTTCGAATTTTTTGAGAGAAAAAGGCTACGTTTTAGTCTGAATGTGCCTAAAACGGTTTCTATGCCAAAATTAAAAATAATAAAAATAGAGTTGTGATTTGTGTTAAATATGTCAAAATTATCTATCTTTTCTAATGTATGTGAATTATTAAAAAATCATAAGAAATAAAATAATATTATAAAAAATTTTTATTTTAAGGTTATTACTGAAATAATATTCTATGCCATAAATATTTAGTCATAAAATAGACCTTCTTTCGACGCCTATGACAAGGACTAAAATCCTTTTTAACACTTCATACATCCAAATATCTATTGTTATTCAACCCAAATAGTCCATTATTGTAGACCGGTATTTTTGATTATAAAATTTCTAACTCATTCCTATGAAAAATATATGTGTCTAATAGATTTTGCTAAAGACACCGGACTAAAGAACACAGGTAGTTTGCGAAGAAAAAATAGGTAAAAAATGAAAAACTCTCCCTAGTTCTTGAATAAACTATAGTATACGAGGCAAAATCGGGTCTATTTTCCTGAACTCCAAGCTCTTGGGGGGGGGGGGGGGCGATCGCCCCCACCGCCCCCCCCTTGGATCCGCGCCTGCTAGCAATACAAACATGTTTTAAAAATTACCTAAAGGAACAATACAGTCTTCTGCTCTCTGTGGACAAGTTAACGAAAAATTGATTTCAATATTCGGAAAGTTTGAAGCACTTCTACGTCAGTACGTTTATATTCATGACTTGAAGTCGATTTAAGAAAAGGAAACTTGAAAAAAATAAAATAAAAGTTCTTGAAAGGGGCTTAAATAACTCAAGCCTAGACTATAATTAAATTGGATTGTATAAATATGAGCTTCAAATTGGTAATTTTTGGAACATGATTTTGACATTGGTAAGTTTTGGGTTACGGTTATGAGCCAAAGATTTATTTATTTTTGTATATTATTAAAATTAAGGAAGATATAAGTCCAATTTATTACAGTATATAACAAATTCTTCATAAGTATTATTTATGGAGGTTAAAAGGTTTAAAAGGGACTTTAAATTAATTTCTAATGCAGATTTAAGTCACTGAGACTAGGTTTTAAATTAGTTTTAAAGCCGCTTTACAGACTGTTAATTCCGATCGTTATTGTCATATGATTCGGACATTTTTGGCTCCAGAAATGCAAAACTGCATTGGCTACAAGCGAAAAACATTTTTCCAACAAGATGCAACAACATCCTACGTCACGAATGAATCTTTGGCAGCTTTTGATGATTTTTTCCGTGAAAGAGTGATAAGTCACCGAGGGGACATTAACTGGCCACCGCGGAGTCCAGATTTAACACCTGCTGATTTTTTTTTTCTATAGAGCTATTTAAAAAGTAAGATTTTCAATCCATTATCACTCAACTTAAATGTTCTCTCTCTTTTTCTCTTTGTCAACCTCTGTCCATCCACTCCTGGATGTAGGTCTCTCAATTGTTTCTATCTTTCTCTATTCTTCGCCAATCTCATCCACTGTCCTTATGTCGTCTACCCATCTTTTTTGAGGTCTTCCCGTGCTTCTTGTTGTCTCCCTCCGTCTCCATTCCAGGATTCTTCGTGTCCATCTGTTGTCCTCATATCGGGCCATGTGACCAGCCCATGGCCACTTCATTTTTGCAACCTCCGATGTCTTTGACTTTCGTTCTGAGTCTTATCTCGGTGTTTCTAATCCTGTCTCTCAATGATATTCTAAGCAAGTAAATGTTCTAAAGCAAAGAATCACAGACGAATTCAACGCGATTACAAGTAGGATACTACAACGAGTAATTGAAAATTTCAGTTCGAAGCTAGATTATTGTGAAGATGCAGAAGGTGCGCCTGGTTGTTTTTCATCAATAAAAATTCAGAAACTACTCTATAATTTAATAATAATTAAACAAGTTTGAATTAATTCTGGTGTTTTATTTTTTAAGAATCAGAAACGAAAAAAAATTCCAAGACACATTTATCTTGGGAGTTTGGTCTCTCCCTCTTCATTTCTCTTTGCTAATCAAGTTTATGGTTACTGGCGGTATATGACTTAGGTATCTGTCCATGCTTTTAAATAACTAAGGGTGAGTTCACATGACAAGAAAAATTTGAGAGTAGGCCTATTACGTCGTCCACAAGGGACTGTTCGTTACGCTGTCATAAGGGGTATGGTTTTTTGTCTTAACCTAACTTTTATCAGAAACAAAATAAAACATTAATTGCGACAGTATTTTAATCTAGAAAAAAAGTTACGAAATGTAAGGAGAATATTGATATATTCTTTACTAGCGACCCGCCCCGGCTTCGCACGGGTGCAATGCTGATATTAAATACACTACAGAAAAACTGTGACTATTTATTTTATTTTTACAACAATTATTACATCGGCCTCCGACGCGCTATTTATAGGCACGCTGCCGCCGCCCCGGTCGGCCAGTACCGCCGCAAGCGCTACTTCCCGCAATTTTAAATCTGTAATATCTTCGAAAATATTCATTTAAATCTTGTGCTGTAAAGGACCATATAGATCTATATTAAATCAACAATGTATTTAAGCTATTTAATTGGATAAGGATTAATGCTGTATTGGTTAAAATCGCTTCAAAATTTGCCATTATTTGTCGTAAAAAGTAAATGACAAAAAAATGTTATTGTGGGATATCCATGAGAGATAGACATATACCATCGCGGAGTTTTCTGTAGACCTTTTCAATGTGTACAAATAATTAGTACATTATTTTGATAAATCTCGTAGGGTTCAGCCTGCGTTTGCAATGTAAGCGGAAAAAATATGATAATTAACGACATCACATTAGAAACCTCAAAAATAACAGTATTTCTCCACTATTTAATGGATGTTATTATACATATAAACCTTCCTCTTGAATCACTCTATCTATTGAAAAAAACCGCATCAAAATCCGGTGCGTAGTTTTAAAGATTTAAGCATACAAAGGGACATAGGGACAGAGAAAGCGACTTTGTTTTATACTATGTAGTGATTTAAACTTAAACAGTGATGGACGATTTTTGGAAATAAGCACGATTCTAAGATCGGCTTTTTTTTATATAAAAATACATCAAATAAAAATTAATTTAGAAAATTGCCCACTCGCAATTACAAACATGTTTTAAAAATTACCTAAAGGAACAATATAGTATTCTGCTCTCTGTGGACAAGTTAACGAAAAATTGATTTCAATATTCGGAAAGTTTGAAGCACTTCTACGTCAGTACGTTTATATTGATGACTTGAAGTCGATTTAAGAAAAGGAAACTTGAAAAAAATAAAATAAAAGTTCTTGAAAGGGGCTTAAATAACTCAAGCCTAGACTATAATTAAATTGGGTTGACTTTACTAATAATATAAACAGTTAAAGCTGGATTTTATAAATATGAGCTTCAAATTGGTAATTTTCGGAACATGATTTTGACATTGGTAAGTTTGGGTTACGGTTATGATTCAAAGATTTATTTATTTTTGTATATTATTAAAATTAAGGAAGATATAAGTCCAATTTATTACAGTACTAGCGACCCGCCCCGCATTCGCACGGGTGCAATGCTGATACTAAATACACTACAGAAAAACTGTGACTATTTATTTTATTTTTACAACAATTATTACATCGGCCTCCGACGCGCTATTTATAGGCACGCTGCCGCCGCCCCGGTCGGTCAGTACCGCCGCAAGCGCTACTTCCCGCAATTTTAAATCTGTAATATCTTCGAAAATATTCATTTAAATCTTGTGCTGTAAAGGACCATATAGATCTATATTAAATCAACAATGTATTTAAGCTATTTAATTGGATAAGGATTAATGCTGTATTGGTTAAAATCGCTTCAAAATTTGCCATTATTTGTCGTAAAAAGTAAATGACAAAAAAATGTTATTATGGGATATCCATGAGAGATAGACATATACCATCGCGGAGTTTTCTGTAGACCTTTTCAATGTGTACAAATAATTAGTACATAATTTTGATAAATCTCGTAGGGTTCAGCCTGCGTTTGCAATGTAAGCGGAAAAAAATATGATAATTAACGACATCACATTAGAAACCTCAAAAATAACAGTATTTCTCCACTATTTAATGGATGTTATTATACATATAAACCTTCCTCTTGAATCACTCTATCTATTGAAAAAAACCGCATCAAAATCCGGTGCGTAGTTTTAAAGATTTAAGCATACAAAGGGACATAGGGACAGAGAAAGCGACTTTGTTTTATACTATGTAGTGATATAACAAATTCTTCATAAATATTATTTATGGAGGTTAAATGGTTTGAAAGGGACTTTAAATTAATTTCTAATGCAGATTTAAGTCACTGAGACTAGGTTTTAAATTAGTTTTAAAGCCGCTTTACAGACTGTTAATTCCGATCGTTATTGCCATGTGATTCAGACATTTTTGGCTCCAGAAATGCCAAACTACATTGGCTACAACGGGAAAACATTTTTCCAACAAGATGCAACAACATCCTACGTCACGAATGAATCTTTGGCAGCTTTTTATGTTTTTTTCCATGAAAGCGTGATAAGTCATCGAGGGGACATTAACTGGCCACCGCGGAGTCCAGATTTAACACCTGCTGATTTTTTTTCTATAGAGCTACTTAAAAAGTAAGGTTTTCAATCCATTATCACTCAACTTAAATGTTCTCTTTCTTTCTCTCTTTGTGAACCTCTGTCCATCCACTCCTGGATATAGGTCTCTCAATTGTTTCCATCTTTCTCTATTCTACGCCAATCTCATCCACTGTTTGCCCGCCACTGTCCTTATGTCGTCTACCCATCTTTTTTGAGGTCTTCCCGTGCTTCTTGTTGTCTCCCTCGGTCTCCATTCCAGGATTCTTCGTGTCCATCTGTTGTCCTCATATCGGGCAATGTGACCAGCCCATCGCCACTTCATCTTTGCAACCTCCTTCACGATGTCTTTGACTTTCGTTCTGCGTCTTATCTCGGTGTTTTTAATCCTGTCTCTCAATGATATTCCAAGCATGTAAATGTTCTAAAGCAAAGAATCACAGACGAATTCCACGTGATTACAAGTAGGGTACTCCAACGAGTAATTGAAAATTTCAGTTAGAAGCTAGATTATTGTGAAGTGCGCCTGGTTGTTTTTCATCAATAAAAATTCAGAAACTACTCTATAATTTAATAATAATTAAACAAGTTTGAATTAATTCTGGTGTTTTATTTTTTAAGAATCAGAAACGAAAAAAAATTCCGGGACACATTTATCTTGGGAGTTAGGTCTCTCCCTCTTCATTTCTCTTTGCTAATCAATTTTATGGTTACTGGCAGTATATGACTTAGGTATCTGTCCATGTTTTTAAATAACTGAGGATGAGTCCACATGACAAGAAAAATTTGAGAGTGGGCGTATTACGCGTTTTTGTGTTAAAAATGTATCGTCCACACGGGACTTTTCGTTACGCTGTCATAAGGGGTATGGTTTTTTTGTCTTAACCTAACTTTTATCAGGATTTTTGTTAATATTTTATCTAAAAATTAAAATGAAACAAAATAAAACATTAATTGCGACAGTATTTTAATCTAGAAAAAAATGTTACAAAATGTAAGGAGAATAACTATAGGTTGTAATTACAGTAAATCGTGACACTAGAGAAAATGTAAGTAATATTATTAACAAAAAATATTTAAAGCAAAAAAAGAAACTTAAATTTCTCGTTTCTAAATCAAACACAGTTAAATTAAAACAACCCCAAAGCTCTTTTTCTAACCACAAGTTCTATGATAGATTTGTTAATCTAAGTAAAATTAATTTTTCTAAGGATGAAATTAATTTATTAAGTAAAGGCTTCAAACATAACATTCAAGATAAAATCACTACAAACTCTTCAGAAATTCTTGGGGTTGATACAGACTTGGCACTAAAAGATATTCCTAATAATCTTATTTACAAATATGAAGCCTCTTCTTTGATTAAAAAACATTTTTTAATAGATTCACTTCCAAAACAAGGTACAAAAGTCATTAAGCAAATTAAAGAAAAACGCAAAGATATAGTTTTTACTAAAGCCGACAAAGGTAATACAGTAATAGCTATTAATAAAATTGATTACATTAGTAAAACTCTAGGATTTTTAGACCCTACTAAATACATAAAACTAAAAATAGACCCCACTAATAAATATCAAAAAATTATAAAACAAGTTATACAAAACTGTAAAAGTTTGTTTTCAGACTGGGATTTACGCAAATTTACCCTAATGAACCCACAACCTCCCAAACTGTACTCTCTCTTAAAAATTCATAAAATTGGAAACCCAATTAGACCAGTAGTATCTTTCTTTACTGCCCCTTCGTATAAACTCTCAAAATATTTAATTGATATTATAAAAATTAACACAAATTTCTCCGCTAAATATTCTATTAAAAATTCTTACGATCTGGTCGAAAAAATTAAACACTTAAATCTACCAAATAACGCCAAATTTGTTTCCTTTGATGTTACCAATCTATTCCCTAGTATACCTATTGAACATACAATAGAACTTGTTAAAAAACTTTTAATTAAGAAAAATGACAATGTGATTAAAAATCAAGAAATTCTTTATGCTTTGGAAAGTTGTTTGAATCAAAATTATTTTGAATTTAACGATGAATTTTACACCAGTAAGGAAGGACTTATCATGGGTAACCCTCTAAGCCCTCTCCTAGCGGAAATTTTCATGGACCATATTGAATCAATTATTTCAAAAAAACCCCTTTTTAATAAATTTATCTATTGGTTTAGATACGTAGACGATGTTTTAGCTTGTTTTACGGGTACAGACAGACAATTAGACCATTTCTTAAATTTTATTAACAACATACACGACAACATAAAATTTACAATAGATATTACAATCCACAATACATCTTCACACCCAATACAACATAAACTAGCATCTTTTTTCAGTATGATACATCGATTGATATCTTTACCTCTTAACAAAATCAACTTTCAAAATGAACTAAACATCACTAAACAAATTGCTATAAATAATGGTTACTCCCCAAAAATAATAGACAAAATACTAAATAAAAAACTATATAATAAAGCCATAAACTTAGTTTTTCCTACAAAAAAAGAAAACAATAATAAATATAAAGTAATTACTTTCTTAGGCCACATTAGCAATAGAATAAGTAAATTTCTGAAAAACTTGAATATTAATATAGCTTTCAAAACCACTAATACTCTAGGTAAACATATCAAAAATAGTAAAACCAAATCAAACAAAGGAAACAATTGCGGTGTTTACAAATTAAAATGTAATGATTGTCCTAAAGTTTATATAGGCCAGACTGGTAGAAACTTTAATAAACGTGTTAATGAACATCACATTAGTTATATAAAAAATAAAACTGATTCTAACTATTCCAATCATTTAATAGAAGAAAACCATACCTTCAACAATAATTATGACATATTACACATTGAAAACAAAGGTTTAAAACTAAATTTGCTTGAATCCCTGGAAATAAATAAACTCAAAAATTCCAATAATTTGCTTAATGACCAAATAGATTTAGACCCATCACCCTTATTGAACCTGTTTAGTTATCCTTAACTTTTCTTGGAAATATAATTATGGAATTTCCTCTTATTCTGAATTGTAAACCTTATTTTACCTGTATCAAGACCACTTTGTTTTTATCTTTTAATGTTCATTTTGTAATACTCCTTTGAAGAAGCAACAGTGTTTGCGAAACATGTCGAGTGATTAAAATTAAAATTAAAAAATTTGTGGAAAGTGTAAAATTGTTTTACTGTAATTACAACCTATAGTTATAATGAATTTCCACCAAGTAAAAGCCGAATCTATAGTTTTGTAAGGAGAATATTGATATATTCTTTATTAAAAAACAGGAAAGTCGTCGCTACTGGGTCCGGTCTGTATTTGAGGAAAATATTGGAGAAAGGCTTGGACATACTAATAATTTAATTCAAGAAAAGTGAGAAAATGATCCAGATTTTTTAAAAATATTGTGCTGTTACTATTGTTGAATTTAAAGAGCTCTTCGCTGTTGTTGACCCAATAATGAGGGAACACGATATGGAAATGTGTACATACAGCTATACCCTTATTACTAGGTTGAAAATAACATTGTGATATTTAGTTGATGAAATTAGCTTGTGAAAGCAACAGTGGGAATTCCGAGTCGGTAAACAGTGTGTCTGAAATTATTTAGGTTACTTGTGCGGTAACATGAGACTCTTTAAATGAAGTTTTACTTCCAAAGTTTACCACTTCTACCTGGTAAAGAATTTCCAAGGAGTTCAAAGACGAGAATTTCAATATAACAATATAATTTTAACAATCATTTTAATAATTATAATTATTTGTAGTTTTTAGAAGAACACATTACATATGGGACTACCTAATTACTTGTGCGGTAACATGAGACTCTTTAAATGAAGTTTTACTTCCAAAGTTTACCACTTCTACCTGGTAAAGAATTTCCAAGGAGTTCAAAGACGAGAATTTCAATATAACAATATAATTTTAACAATCATTTTAATAATTATAATTATTTGTAGTTTTTAGAAGAACACATTACATATGGGACTACCTAATTACTTGTGCGGTAACATGAGACTCTTTAAATGAAGTTTTACTTCCAAAGTTTACCACTTCTACCTGGTAAAGAATTTCCAAGGAGTTCAAAGACGAGAATTTCAATATAACAATATAATTTTAACAATCATTTTAATAATTATAATTATTTGTAGTTTTTAGAAGAACACATTACATATGGGACTACCTAATTACTTGTGCGGTAACATGAGACTCTTTAAATGAAGTTTTACTTCCAAAGTTTACCACTTCTACCTGGTAAAGAATTTCCAAGGAGTTCAAAGACGAGAATTTCAATATAACAATATAATTTTAACAATCATTTTAATAATTATAATTATTTGTAGTTTTTAGAAGAACACATTACATATGGGACTAACTGAATTTTTGTTATTAAATTTCCATCAGTGTTAATTTTTACTTTTTAATTGTTTGTAATAGGTTTATATAAAGTTTGCGAAGGGTAGGGTTACTAGACGACAAGAATTTTCTTGACTTCTGAAATTTTAGCCTCAGAGATACAGGAAAAAACTGCAATTGTCAGTATTTTTTTGAAATTAAAACAGGAAAATATAAGTAATAAAAAAATATTTATTAATCATTCTAGTAGGAAAAAATAAATTAATTAAACGTTAACAAAATGAGTGAAATGTTAATTTAGTATATTAATAAATTTAGTTTCGTATTTTTGATTGCTTGATGTTTCTTTTGGCAGTTGCTGGTCTTTTATAACCATTTCATGACATTTTTCACATGATATGTTCTTTAAGTTAAATTGTGTCCAGAATAGAACCTTAACAGAATATATTGTTGTAGACCAACTATTACTACAAATTATTAATTATTAAATTACTATATATAAATATTTTTAAGTTACTCTTATGGATTAATAGATAACTATAGTCTAATATTTAATACTCTCTTAGGAAGAAGTTATATCTTAAGTAAATTTATATTTTAATAGTCTCAAACAAAAACATGCCTTAATCTCCGAAACTCTAAAACTTTACTTTTTACAGAGACCATTAGCTTTATTCATATTGTCATCGTCCCATAAATACACACTTTTTCGTTTCAGTAATCATGTAAATAAATAGTTATAAGTTGTATTTGTTAGTACGCCTATGACTAAAATAATAATTTAGATACAGAAATAGAATATAACTAGGACACGAACATATTGACGAGGGGTACTAAAATTAAAAAACTACAATAGTGATATTAAATTAGTAAGTAAGAAGAGAAACTGTTGTTACCTCATGAATTAGTGAAGATTTTAATAAAATAATAAAAGTGATATTAGAATATTTATTTGCATTAATTGAAACCAGTGATAAACGAAAAGCTGAACCAGCAAAGTTATAACATTGGTGGCAGCGAAAAGCAAAACTTATAATAATATAAACAGCCTATTTCTCTAGGCGGGAAATCTTCGATCTTTGTCTTTTTTTAAATTTAACGCATCACAATGCTTGAAATCTAAGATATGTCTTATTACGCTACGCTTACGCCCAGATTTTTCTTATCGTGTGGACCCACACTAAGACCTTTAGCGCTCTCTCCCTTTCTGAAATGTCTGTAGTGTGATAAAACGTGAACGGGTTTGAAGTACAATATCTATAACACCTATCATATATTTCTCAAATGATTGGTACAATATTCATTAAAATCGAAAACAAACGTTAAATATTGACAACAGCCAGACATTACTTACACATTAAATGATAAAAAGGTTCGGGTATATTTTTTTTAATAGGGATCAATATATTTAATCATTTTGACAAAAAGTAACATAAAAGGAGTATCAATATTGTCTTTATTCAGCTAATAGACCGTCAATCAAAATTAAAATCATTATCGGAAAATTATTAAATATATGTTAATATTATTTTATTAAAAAAATATTTAAGTGTACCAGATATTTAATTGCCTAAAACTTGGTTTTATACCGCACACTTTCAACATCTGCCACCATTATTAATATTTTTAATAACTTAGAAAACATAAGTTCGCAAGTCGACTGTTAAATTAAATTTGTAAAATGGTTTATTCATCATTCATCATAACAGCCATCCAAAAGTCGTATTTCTCTCCTCCATTCGTCTCGGGTGTTTCTTTAAAAATAGCTTTTTGAAGGCCAGTGATGTAACTAGGGGGCCATACAGAAGCCGACTACGTATTGCAACTCCTCGGTAGGACTACATTTTGGTGAAAGTGCTATTCAAAATCCATGATTTACTACTCAACAGTATACAGTTTGCACTTTATTGACTATTTATCTCCCAAGTACTACAATATCTTGCCAATGAAAAAACTTTTTTACACCAAGTATAAATCGTATGTTTTTTTTATAGAGGTATAGAACTTTTAAATGGAATAAAACAAAGATGAATTTTTTAAATTGACATGAAATTTACTTTATTCGAAAGATAACCGTCTGGCATTATAATTTAAATATGACTTCTGGCATATGACCGCCACGGCTGGCTCGGACGTAGTCTAATCTGGAGGTCCAATTTCCGATGACTTTTTCCAACATTTGTGGCCGTATATCGGCAATAACGCGGCGAATGTTGTCCTCCAAGTGATCAATCGTTTCGGGCTTATCGGCGTAGACTAGCGACTTCACATATCCCCACAGAAAATAGTCTAGCGGCGTTAAGTCGCACGATCTTGGAGGCCAATTCACGGGTCCGAAACGTGAAACTATGCGGTTACCAAACGTTTCCTTCAATCAATCAATTGTGGCACGAGCTGTATGACATGTTGCGCCGTCTTGTTGAAACCACAGCTCCGCACATCATGGTTGTTCAATTGATGAACGAAAAAGTCAGTAATCATGGCTCTATAGCGGTCACCATTGACTGTAACGTTCTGACCAGCATCGTTTTTAAAGAAGTACGGACCAATTATTCCACCAGCCCATAAAGCACACCAAACAGTCAGTTTTTCTGGATGTAACGGTGTCTCAACATACACTTGAGGATTATCATCACTCCAAATACGGCAGTTTTGTTTATTGACGTATCCATTCACACAAAAGTGAGCTTCATCGCTAAACAAAATTCGCTTATGAAAATCGGGATCAACGGCAATCTTGTTTTGGGCCCATTCACCGAATCTACGTCTTGCTAGGTGATCGTGTGGCTTCAATTCTTGCACGAGTTGGATTTTGTAAGCACGCAAACCAAGATCTTTCCGCAAAATCTTCCATAAAGTGAATGGACGCATATCCAATTCCTGTGCACGATGGTGGATAGACTGATTCGGGTCTTCCTCTACGCTACGCTCTACAGCAGCAATGACTTCTTCTGTACGCACTGTGCGACGTCTCTGTGGATGCGTATTATCATTTAGAGTAAACGTGGTGCGAAAACATTCCATAGTTAATCGAATTAATTGCTCTGATGAACGATTATGTTGACCGTAAAATGGACGTAGTGCGCGATACGTATTGCGAACAGAACCATGGTTTTCAAAATAAATTTGCACAATTTGGAAGCGTTGTTCAGGCGTCAGTCTATTCATGTTGAAATGCCAAACCAAACTAAACATAAATCACTTGACAGCTGACAAAATGGCCGCCAGTTAAAAAAGTGTTGCCAACTTAAAGTTCTATACTCTATAAAAAAACACCCTTTAGAAAATTACCAAGTTATCGGAACAAAACAAGAAAGCTGGTACAAAAATTATCATGTAACATCAGAAATACAATATTTTTAGTTGATTTTTTTTCCTTAAGTTGTAGGATTAGCCTGAGATTAAAATATTTTGATTTTTTTTGTGATAAATTATGAAAATAATCACTTGTGTATAACTGATTATTTTCATGACTTATCATTAAAAAAAAAGGAAATATCTAATATTTTTAGGTTAATATTTTCAAAACCGTAAAATTTCTTAAACTGACTAATCTGATACAATATTTACAATTTTCTTTGACATAGTCTACAGACAATAGGATTTTGGTACTATATGGCTGCGACATATTTTTTTATACAGGGTAATCCAAAAAAAACGATCTTTTTTTTTATCAAAAGTTAGCAAAATTTTATAATGCGCTATAACTGTTAAATTGAAGCTAAATTAATAAAAATAGTTACAAAATGAAAAATGGGGGTATTTTACTTTTAGTCCAATTTAAAATTCTTGGCCTTCTCTCGTAAGATGATTAACTACCACATAGTAAGGGCTACCAGTATCAACTTTTTACATGTATATATATATATATATATATATATATATATATATATATATATATATATATATATATATATATATATATCATTGCATTTTTCATTTCTACGTAAAATTCTAGACATGCTTAATATAATAAAATTATAAAAATAGATGCTTTTTATTTGAAAAATTGACTTTTGACGATTTTTTAAATATAATTTTTATTCTTCTTTTTTGACCACTCTATACTAATAATTTTCAATATATCATAAAAAAGGTTACGAGTTCGTAGACGCCATACACTGAGCTTTAAAAATGGTGAATGAAATTTCACCGAATCGTCAGTTGCCTTACAGTCCTTAGAGGCACTTTTGTAGCAAAAAAAAGCTTTTAAAAGTTATCGTAACTTTTTAAAGTGTTCTGATTCTTCAAGTTATAACGTTTATTTTTAACAAATTCTGGAATATTGATCGCGTATAATGACATGTACATTTTCTTATTCCGTGCCTTTCATAAAATTTTATTATAAAATAAAAGTAAAGATTGCCTCTTGCCACAAAATATCGTATTTTAAAAATGAATAGTATCATTAAACCAGACAAGTATTCCCCCTGAAAATTGTGCATATATTTGTATATTATGTTTTTTACTTATCGAAAAAATCATGAAAAATATGGGAATGTCTTATTTTTATGGTCTTAATGCAGCTGGGCATTATAAAATTTTGATAAAATACTGTACTTAACAAATGTGCCTTAGAACTGACCCCTATGCTCCATATATTTTTTAATACGTTCTAGAAAAAAGAAAATTTTTTTTCTTATTGGATACATGTCTGAATCCAATCATTTTTTATAAAAATCGTTTGAGTTTTCTTAGAGACTGTTTTTTAGAAGTGCCAAAACTTACTTTGACCCCCTAAGAATTTTTAGGTCTGTTATTTTTTATCTAACATGAATGACCAACTAGAAGAAATGGAAAAATCAATTTACAGAAATATACCCATAGCTCAAAATATCATTTCCTTGATGTATTTTATGTTATTTTGTTCATTTCAGAGACTTTGAAAATTACATATTTTTTTTATCTAATGTTTGCAGCACTGTGATCTTTCTATGCGGTCATCCCATTCCTGTCCTGTCTTTGTACCCCCTCAATTATACAATTGAATAATCTTAAATTTAAAAGAATAATTCAATAAAAATCAACGTAATTTTGTAAAATTTGTAATGTAATTAAAGTGAAAGGTGGTTTTTATATTTTACCGAAATATATACAAGTATTCTAGTAATAACATTTTTATAAAAAAAAATTGAACCCACTCCTCAAAGTGCGCTGAAATGTGGAAAATAACTATAAATTTTTATATGAAGTTGAAATTTTTGAAGCCGGCGCCAAACTAATACCTGACAAAATGTGATTCGCGTAAACAGATTAAATATACTTTATTTGTAATTGCTTTCTTACCATAATTTGTATATATTAGTAGTTATTTATTTCATTTAGAAATAATTTGGCGCCGACTTCAAAAATTTCAATTTCATATAAAAATTTATAGTTATTTTTCACTTTTAAGCGCACTTTTAGAAGTCGGTTTAATTTTTTTTATAAACATTTTATTTTTCGATTTTTAGTTTTGAATTCATTATGATATCCATAAATTATTTGAACTAGGTACTAATCGAGATTAGTGTACCTCGCAATGACTTCAAGGTGGCAAAAGAGTACCCATTTTATCCAAAGTTATATATCACCCTAAAATGAATCACTAAAAATTCTTTGGTTCTTAGAGTTCTCTAAATCTAAACCCTTCAAAGCCCCCTAGTAACAATTTTGGATAAAATCTGGAAATTTAAAAGTTTTAGACCGTCATGTTGCATCTGACATATTACATTTTCTTAAAATAATTTTATATTCGCTAATTATATCCTTAAAAACGATTCAGTCCCACCTTTGAACAAAATCGAAAAATGTAAAATTTTTAGTCTACTATATTGGATTCGCCATATTGCATCCTGAAAAAATACTTTTGAATTCATAATTTACACCTTCAGTTTTGGAGAAAAACAAAAAATGTAAAATTTTTAGGATGCCAGATTAAATCCGCCAGATTGAGTTTTTCAAAAGATATTTTAAATTCATAATTACACCAACAAAACTCCCCCAATACTGATTTTAGATAAAAATCGAGAGATGTTGATTCTTGGATTTGTCATATTTATTTTTTTTTAAATAATTCCAAATTTATAATGTGCGATTCCAAAAACTTTCCCATATCAATTTTGAAAAAAATACGACAAAATTAATGTTTTATCCGCCATATTGGATACACCATATTGAATTTTTAAAAATAATTGGAGATTCGTTATGTGCGACCCCGAACCCCCCCCCCCCCCATACCATTTTTGGAGAAAATCGTACAAAATTGATATTTTCGTCCACCATATTGAATTTTTTAAAAATAATTTTAGATTCGTTGTGTGCGACACCGAAAACTCCCCCGTACCAATTTTGGAGAAAATCGGACAAAATTGATTTTTTTGTCCGCCATATTGAATTTTTGAAAAATATTTTTAATTCGTCATGTGCTACCCCGAAAACTCGCCCAAACCAATTTTGGAGAAAATTAATTTTTTTTGTTCGCCATATTGGATCCACCGTATTGAATTTTTTAAAAATAAAAATAATAAAAGATTCGTTGTGTATGACTTCTAAAATTCCTCCATATATATCAATTTGGGAGAAAATCGGATAAAATTAAATTTTTTGATCGCCATATTGTCAGCGCCATTTTGTATTTTATTGCACTAATTTCGTCCAAAAAAATATGGGACCACCGTAGCAATTTCCTAAACATACCGTAAAAAATTTCATTCAAATCGGTGCGGCCTTTCAGGAGTAATCGGTGTACATACATAAAAAAACATACATACTCGACGAATTGAGAACGTCCTTCTTTTAGAAGTCGGTTAAAAAAGAAAAATAGCAACTAAAGAGTTAACGACCTGACTACATTTTAGGAAGTATCTGAAAACCTCAAGCACACCTATTCTGAAAAAATAATTAATTGTGGTGTGGGTATTGTATAACTATAAACAAGTTAAATCTTGTCTATGATTTAACTAAATAAATTCCGAAACTACTAAATAGACATTGTTATTAAAATAAATAAAAATAATTAAATAATTATCTTGATATTGTCCAACAAAGGAAATACGCCTATGGAGTAATACTAATTCTCGTTCAAGCAATTCATTAAAGCACCATTCAAGGCCACAGGAATCCTAGGAATTTTTGTACAGATAACCTTGCTCATTATTTTTTTTATACTCTGCAATGGGTTTTAGCGGGAGCCTATTGTTATTTCTTAAATCTTACCTACAAAACAGAATGCAATATGTTGAAATTTGGAGTTATCAATCCTATAAATTTAAAGCTACAAGCGGGGCTCCGCAGGGGAGCAATCTGGCTCCACTAATATTTTTATTTTCATTAACGATATTACGGTTGGAGTCTCGAGCAGTGTTTTGCTCTTTGCAGATGATGTAAAGCTATTTCGGATGATTCATAATGTAAATGACGCCCTAGAGCTGCAGGGGGATATTGATATTGTTCGGAATTGGTGTATCGCGAATAATTTGCCCTTGAATGTTGATAAGTGCACCGTAATGACTTTCACTAATAAAACCAACTCTTTATATTTTGAATATACTCTAAACAGTCAAATACTTCAACGAAATTATTCTTTTAAGGACCTTGGAGTCACTTTTGACCCAAAACTTTCATTCACGAAACATATCAGTTTGATTTGTGGAAGTGCGGTCAAAATATTGGGGTTCATATTGCGCAATTCTAATGATTTTAGTAATTTGCACACTTTAAAAACTTTATATGTTAGTCATGTTCGGTCGAAGCTGGAATACGGTGCGGTTATATGGCGTCCTATCTATGATAAGTACATTAGTCAGAGGGAGTGCAAAGAAAATTTTTAAAATACCTATCATTTAAGAGTGACGGAGTATTCCCTCAAAGGGGTATAGATGAAGAGCAATTACTGAGGCGATTTGGCGTTCAATCTATAATAAATC
The DNA here is from genome assembly GCA_034092305.1 of Diaprepes abbreviatus. Lineage (NCBI taxonomy): Eukaryota > Metazoa > Arthropoda > Insecta > Coleoptera > Curculionidae > Diaprepes > Diaprepes abbreviatus. The sequence continues at coordinate 217,571 of JASJET010000236.1, read as the reverse complement.
GCAGACATTACATGTTAGCCCAGTTTCTGAGCAAACTATCCAGATCTTATATCGACTGTTCTAATTTATTGTATCAAGTTAACTTTCATGTACCCCCGAGACCTGTCAGATCCTGTCCCATTTTTTCATTACCTAGCCCAGAAACAAATTTTCTTATAAAAACGCCTCTATTTCAAGCCATGAGTATCTTCAACAACACTTGCAGTGACATCGATGTTTACAGCCTACCCCCTAAGAGATTAACACAGGCTTTAAAGTTAAAGTTCCTAATAAAAATGTAAAATGTTTGCTTCTTGTGAACTGTTTTATGAATTAATCAATAATTTTATTTTCCTTATAATTTTGTTTAATATCTTAACAAAGTTGTATGTCATATTGTCTTATAAATGGATGTTATCTGTTAGACAATAAAGATTATTATCATTATTGTTATTATTATTATTTTCAAAAAGTTTAGTAAATAATTAACAAAATAATCCGCAAAGAGCGACGAACTTCGAACATGGAAGAAACCAAAATTACTCATATCCATATTTAACAACTAAGCATAATAGCACAGATTAACATGAATAACTATGGTGTGATTGTTAATTCGCTCGTTATTTAATCGCGCCATATTTTATGCATTTTACTAGGAAAATAATTAAATACGGCTGTGAGTCAATTTACTCTAAAATATATTTGTATTCTCAGTAGGCAACAAACACATTTAAAGCATGTTCACAAAATTTATGTAAATTACATTACATATTCGCTTTCTAGTTTCTCTCATAATGTTCTTCGATTTGAACATTGCCTTAGTGAAAACTTTCTTTATGTTCATCGTAATATGTAGTTTCAAAAACCTATTACAGCCCATGGTTTTGTAGGATTGATTAATTATATGAAATATTATTTAATGTAAAGTATATTTCACTAAAATGAAAAATTAATCACTCTGCAAATGGATTTAAAGCACGGGAACTGAGAAAATGAATATCTTATATTACTACCCAAAACCGTTACACATAAAGAAAAAAATAAACCAACTATCAAACTTAAGCATGGGCTCAGTTTTATCTCTTTTGAGCAGTTTAAATGCTTTCTTAAGAAAATATCATCCCAGACAATTTATGGCGACATGAACTAAAAAGGTCGTACCCACTTTAATACGTTTAAATAAATGTGTCAAAGAAATTCTACCCTGATGTGGTATCAGTGAACCAACTGTTTTTAAATTGAAAATATTTTTCCATTATTCGGAAACAAAAAAATAATTAAGTAAAATCGCTACTATGCAATATATTCGTTTGGTTACATGTATAAAAAATTCATATAATGACTGTTTTTCCCGTTCGCAAGAAAGAATGCTTTAAATACCTCCAAAATAGAAAAAAGGGAGATCAGGTTTTTTTACAATTATTATCGAAGGTACGTTTTAAAATCTAAAATTATTTTTGATTCTTCAGTCATCTTCTGGAAAGTTAAGAAGAAATTCTGTTTTATTCTACCTGGGAAAAGGGCGACTTTAGTACTGTTTTGTTTAAACAATTTAAATAGCTGTTTTCCATGTTTTTTTCCTTTGATTAATCTTCTGGAAAACTATTTAAAATTATTATTTTCAAAATTGCTTATATTGACGTCCGACAAGAGCATTTAATTTAGGAATTACTTTGGAATTGTTTTACCCAGTTAATTATAAGTTTCACATTGTAAATAATTTCGTCTTTATTTGTTTTTGTTAAAAATTTAGATTTAAATGTTTTGAGTGATGTGAAAGCTCTAAAATAAAAAGCCTGATCTGACCAGTTAAATAGCAATCTTTCCTGAGTCTTGAAGTCGTGTTTGTGATAATGCTACTCTCTAAAAACCTATAATTGTTAAGCACTAAAATTGCAAGAGCCTAACAAGATCGGCCAGGCTTTCAAAGTACCTTTGTGACAATGGGATTCATTTATGGGTTTATAGAATATCTACTAACTAATAAGGGATAGCAGTAAATCGTGGGCAAAACGTAGATACGCTACCAAAATATTTCGCTTTCAGGAGTTCACGATCAAATTCTGTTTCAGGATTACAAAAGTTTGTAATTTTTAATGGACTTACCTTGAGTTCAAAAATTGCTGCAATTAAACGACACATATGGGCTCTCAAAATGTTCGTTAGGATCTAAGCCTGTGTAATGGAACAAGTATTAATTATTTTATACTGTTTAGCATGAAGTATATTCTGCTAAAATGAGTAATTAAATAATCCCTGTGTGGATAGATTTTACCCGTGAGAACGGGATGGCCTATTTTTTTATTACCACCCAAGAAAGTCTAAAGGAAAAATAAATCAATTATCGTACTTCAGCATAATCTCAACTTTATTATCTTTGAGTCGTTTAATTTAATATATATATATATATATATATATATATATATATATATATATATATATATATATATATATATATATATATATAAACAGAAATAAAATAAAATCTTTGACATCTCATGTCCGCTATGCCAAAGATTTTATTTTATTTCTGTTTTTATATTACACGGACAAGAACTTTATATATATATATATATATATATATATATATATATATATATATATATATATATATATATAAACTCAGAATTTATGATGAAATAAAATAAAAATGGAACCCTCCTTTAAGATTTGTCTCTAAATCTGTCGAAGAAATCCTACTCTGATTATGTAAATAAAACCGAAAAGATAAGGGTGCGGGAGGTTTTACATATGGTATACGAAAAACCGTTAAAATGTATTAAAATATTGAATGATTTTCCCATTATTAAGAAACAAAAGAATAATCAAATAGCACTCTATAATATGATATATTGTTTGACCGAATGTAAAGGGAATTTATATAATGTCTGTTTTTTCTATTCACAAGAACGAACGAATTACGTACTTCTAGACTACTAAAAGAGTGAATAGTTTTTTTTTATACGGACGTTATTATTGATCCCTTCTATTTATAGGAAAACCTAGAATAGTTTGTTTAACTGTTTTTTATATAAGAAAATAATATTATGACTCTTAGAGGCCAATTTGGGAATTAAGTATCCGGTATAAAATGGCTAACGCCCTCTACCTTTCATGAATCAAATTGAAGTTGACCGGGTTCGATGGAATGATATGGGTGCTAACGGGGTCCGTGGGATGCCGAGGGAGTACAAGTTTGGCATTTTAAGAAATAATAAAATTCAGTTACAATCTGGAATTCGTTAAAGTCGGTAGACAGTTTTAAGTACAATGTCTTAGAAAATTACGTGTCGCATATATTCGTAGAGAATGAAGGTTTTCTTTGTTTTATTTTGTTTTGCATTTAATTTGGGAAATTAAGGGACTATCTTGTGTTATTTTACTTGAGAATTTTTCAAAATTGGGTTTTACATTTTTATTAATAAAACGGCCAATAAGAGCAATTATGCTAGTTTCTTCGTAATTGTTATTGCTTATTAGTTTAAGTTTCTGATTGTAAATAATTCATTTTCTATTTGTTTCTATTAATAGATTAAGTGTTTTGAGAAACTTGTTTTGTTTAATTTAATTAAATACCCTTCACGCGAATTAACTTGCGGGTGCGCCGTGATGAGAGCTTAAAATTAAGAGACATCACCTGACCAGTGCGACAGCAGCTTTCTTTGAGTCCTGAAATTGAGAATGATGGTACTGGTAAGCCCTTGATAACGCATAGTTGTCTTGTACTAAAAACTTCAAGAGAGAAGAACGACCAGACTTCCAATGTCTTTGTAATAATTATTTACAAGTATTTAAAGTAGCTACAAAATTAATATGGGTCAGCAGTATGATTGTAGACAGAACGGTCTTACGCTATGAAAATATATCATTTGCAGAAGTTTTCGATCAAATGTTGTCACATCTGCATGTGCCGAGAAGGCGTTTGAAAAATATCCAAATGGCGGATCTATGTACGAGGATGGTCGATAAGTTCTCCACCTGAAACAGAAAGGGCGCTAGTAGGATCAAATAACTATAATATTTTGTAAGCATTAACCTTGAGATGACGCCCTGCACACTTCCAGATGTTTGCGTGCCGTTGCTTGTTTGTGGCGATCGAGTGAACACATAAGGTTCGATATTTTGTGAAAGATGGATAAAATTGAAGTTCAAGCGGTTATAAAGTACTTTGGTTTAAAGGGCTTAACTCCTACGGACATTAAAAATGAGTTAGATTCTACTTTAAAGGATTCTTCTCTTTAGTTTTGGACAGTAAAAAAAAGGGCTGCTGAATTTAATCGTGATCGTACATCAATTCAAGATGATGAGCGCTCGGAACGCCCAAAAACCGTTACTAGTGACGAAATTGTCACAAAAATTCACAATGTCATACTTTATGACCGTCCACTGAATGTACGAGAACTTGCTGGTATAGCAAACATTTTGATAGATCGTGCCACTACATTTAAAATGATGTTCTTGGCATGAAAAAGCTTTCTGCGCGATGGATGCCGCGTTGGTTAACAGTCGACCAAAAACGCCTTCAAATGAACACTTCGCAAGAGTGTTTAGACTTATTCAGACGCAATCCTGCTGAGTTTCTTCGACGTTTTATAACTGTTGATGAAACATGGATTCACTATTACACGCCAGAGACAAAGCAGCAGTCTAAATAGTGGGTGGGGGCAGGTGGAAGTGCGCCAAAAAAAACAAAAACGATTCCGCCTGCAGGAAAAGTCATGGCAACAGTTTTTTGGGATTCACATGCCGTGGGGCTTATAGACTATTTAGAACAAGGCAATACTATCACCGGGGAGTATTACGCTTCGCTACTGGACTGTTTGCAGCATGTGATTAAGGCTAAACGTCCCCATCTTGCCAAAAAAAGTGCTCTTTCATCAGGATAACGCACCTGCACCTAAATCTATGATTGTTGCTGCAAAACTCCATGATCTATGTTTCGAAGTGTTTCTACATGCGCCATATTCGCCGGATCTGGCTCCCAGCGATTACTTTCTCTTCTCAAACTTGAAAAAATGTCTCGCTGGACGAAAATTTCCTTCAAATAACGAGGTCAGAGCTGCGACAACCGCTTATTTTGCAGAGTTGGGGACAAATCCCATTATACTACTACAGTTAGAACATCGTTGGTCTAAATGTATTGAAGTACAACGGAACTATGTTGAAAAATAAATTTTCAAAAATCTTTTGTTTCCTGTATCAGGCCGAGAACTTATTGAACCATTGGAGTTGTAAATTGCGACCTAATAGATCTATTGAATCCTCCTCCTACTACTGCCAAGTCCTAAGAGACACCTTACCAGCTAAAGCAGGTCCTTCAGTCCTATTTCAGGAACCTTAGGATGTTGGCGTCAAAGTGGGTACCACCAACCGAAAAAAAAACGCCAACAAAACCATGTAAAGTGTGCACAAGACAGATGAGAAAGTCGTTATTATTGCACAGCATGTGAGGAAAAACCAGCCCTAAGCATCGAAGAATGATTCAAGAATTACAATAAATAAAAAAATTTTTGTATTTTTACTTTCATGACATATTTGTAACTTTTTATGGATAAATAATGTGTTCACAAATATTTATCCAAATCTTTCATGTCTTTTTCATAGGCCAGGCACCCTCTATTTCTTACATTTGCGACCTAATAGATCTATTGTGTCCTCCTCCTCCTACTACTGCCAAGTCCTAAGAGATACCTTGCCAGCTAAAGCAAGTCCTCTAGTCCTATTTCAGGAACCTTAGGATGTTGGCTTCAAAGTGGGTACCACCAACCGAAAAAAAAACGCCAACAAAACAATGTAAGGTTTGCACAAGACACAAAAAACGATGAGAAAGTCGTTATTATTGCGCAGAATGTGACGAAAAACCAGCCCTATGCATCGAAAAATGTTTCTAGAATTACCATAAATAAAAATTTTTTGTATTTTTACTTTCATGGCATATTTGTAACTTTTTGTGGATAAATAATGTGTTCACAAACATTCATTCAAATTTTTCATGTCTTTTTCATAGGCCAGGCAGCCTCTATTTGTATGTATAAGCTACGAACAAGATCGTACGAATTATCTCGTAGCTGGCGCCCAGGTCTAGATTGTTAACTACGATATAATTCGTATTTGGAAGTGAACGTGTTAATGACAATCCGCTTAACTTTAACCGATAATTTTCTCGGCGCATACTCATCCTTAAGCTTCCTATTCGCAATATTTAACAATTAACAAAATAATAAAAAGGTTACTCTCAAAACACTATTACCTACATCCTGTCTCAACTGAAGATAATTTTATACCAAATTAGAGTATAATAGTCTGTTAAGTTGACAGTGAAATTTACTATTAAATAATAATAGGTTTTATGATCTTGTTTTGCTTTGAATGACACGACACGTATCAAGTCGTAAAGTGTAGTCATGGTGCAAAAATAATATACGCAATAAATACAAGATATCATCGTCCCGAAAAGATTTCTTTTATTAACTCCATAAAAGAAAAGAAACATATAAACGGCTTCATGGTGGTTCGATAGGAAAACTACGATATGACAGAATTTATGATTTACTGTTTTCAGAAATGACCTAGGCTAAAAAATAATGAAACTAACAATTAGTTCCTTAAACACCTGTTGGGATAACATACTTGTTTAGATCTGTTGCTTGATACGTCCAACACTCGAGGCTCTAAATTACTGCGCTTTGCTTGATATTCGTGAAGTCTATCAGACTTATTTATAACTGACAATTACCGGTTGCTAATTTGATGACGTTTTAATTTAAATATATTTATATTATTATGACATATATCACGAACACAATTTTATTAAAACAAATCTTTAAATAAAAAACAATTATATATATATATATATATATATATATATATATATATATATATATATATATATATATATATATATATATATATATATATATATATATATATATATATATATATATATATATATATATATATATATATATATATATATATCTATATATATATATATATATATATATATATATATATATATATATATATATATATATATATATATATAATATATGTAATAAAATAGAACAAAATATTGGCGAAGCGGACGTGAAATTTGTCAATCCACATGATTCTCGTGTTAAAAAGTGCGGAGCACTCCAAAGTATGGAAAAACTTCGGGTCCAAAAGATGGCGATGGTGCTGTTTCGTCCTAATATGGGACTCGTCAGGCCACCGCATTCGGTACAAACAACATAGTTTTAGAGTTTATTAAACAAAACATGGGAAAATTAAAACCATGTATGGTACATTTCTGAAAAATATAAGATAGATTTATCTCGGTTATAAGATAGATTTAAGTTTTTAATAAGCAAATCTAGGATGAAAATGTCCAGAAAATGTTATTTAATACATAGATAATTATATTCGAGGCAGTAATAAACATTTTAGAGTTTTTTCGAACAAAAATAGGGTCAAATAGTCATAAATTTTTATGTGCAAGCCGTTTATTTTCATCAATTTTAATATATAAATAGTATGCCAAAGTGGTTCTAATGTATATCAAAGGGTCGAGAAAGCTTTAAAAGTTATTTTGGACAAGTTCAATAATGCTCAATGATTGAATTTTGGTCCATATATTCATCAAAACATATAAAATTCCACTAAAAATTGATCAAATTAAAAAGCTGTCATAAATCGCAATTTTTCAATTTGGTAATATTTATCAAGTTAACTGATGTCACAAATCTAACCAATCAGGTTGAAGACGATTCAGATATTTCGGTTTCTTTTAAACAGCCGAAGCGTAGAAATTTCGTCAGAGTTGAAATAATCCGGTTGCTAAAAGCATCGCGTCTTGAGAGCTCCCGAAACTTTACCATAACCTCAAATTTTCATTTGTTTACCTACGTCATTCAAACAAAAGTGAAATATTTTGTTTTGTTTTATTTTTAATTGAGGTTATGTGTTTGTTTTGATAAGTAAAACAAGTTCAGTATTTAATAAAATTAAATAAAAGTATCAAAGTTTGTCCTACGAATAAAATAATCAACTCTCAAATAACAACAAGTACGGGAAATACTGTTTTGGAAAATTAAAGAAAATTAACTGATATATTCTTAAAGAAGAAAATATTTGTTCGAGTTTTTTTTTATGGAAAAAATATTTGTAAGTTTCTTTACTTGACAGGAAACTATTACAAAATATATTGGGATATTTAAAAGATTTTTGAAGAAGAAAACGAGTAAATCAATATACTGGAATTTGTGTTTATGAACTTGGACCAAGATACAGAAAACAAAACCAAGGTATAGAAAATAAAACCAAGGTACAGAAAACAACACCAAGGTATTTATAATAGTCTAAGCCGGTAAATGCTTTTAGTTGTTTGTAGAAAATAAAAAAAAACTAGCATCAATAAAAGACTAAGTTTTCACAAGATTAAAAAAAAAATAAACTAATGAATGATAGCTTGTTATACTAACCTGATAATATATAAATAACATTAATCATCAATAGTAGGTGTCGCTATAATAATAATTAACCACTTATATCACATCACGGCAAACGAAAATTTTTAAAAATAAACCAAATTTTGAGAAATTAACTACGTTTTACAAATTAAATTGCAGTAGTGTTGTTAAAAAGGGATAATGCATGGCAAATTGAAATAAATATATGAAAAAATTGATAATAACCATAGTTGCATGAAATTTTATAGTATTGTTCTTATAATTTTATCCAAAATTGTTGAAAATTGTGCCACATTTATTAATTGTTAAATAAAATATTTATATTGTGTTTTAATCGGTTCGTGTATTCATTATCTGAGTGTGATCTTTAAAAAAATCTGAACTCATCTGAGAAGAGGGTCAAATTAACAGGTAGGAAAACACATACATACATATGTATATATATATATATATATATATATATATATATATATATATATATATATACATACATACATATGTATATATATATATATATATATATATATATATATATATATATATATATGTAGAGCATTTTGAATATTAAAAAAATTTTGAAAATTTAAATATTTTCAAAATTAGTAAGAAATAATTGTATTTTCTTACAATTATTTTTTACCTGGCGCCCAACAAACAAACATTAAGTATTTTTGATTAAATTTTGGCAATACATTTTGAAAATTTTTAAAAATTCTTGAAATCAGAAAACAAATAATTATAATAAATAAGTTTCCTACATACGTAGTTTAAATTAATTTTTTTTTACCGGGTAAATTTTGTGCGGGTGAGTGTAGCGCTAGAAAGAGTTCGTGCGGCGAGCTTCGAGCGCGAGCATATCACCGTAATCGTCACAATATATATATATATATATATATATATATATATATATATATATATATATATATATATATACATACGCTGTGTGTATTAAAGTGTAGTCCCAATAGGCATTCGTTATCAAAATTACTTTTAAAATATTTCATCATTCTGTATATGAACTGAAATAAATGTGGTTCGCCGGTTTGTATATATCATTGCATTAAGCACGTAATGGAGAATATCACTACATACTCATTAATTAATCATAAGAATGATTATAATATTCGCAGACGTGATGACCTCCAAGTAAATTTCATACATCTAAGTCAGAAGAAATCGCATTAATTCTTATGGCCCAATATTTTTTAAAGCTCTTCCTTCTGAAGATTTTATAAAGGCAGACAAAAGGTTTTCAAAATTATGACAGGTTAATATTGTGATAAGGACAGATGTAATTTTATACTACTGTAATTTTATTGATTATGCGATATTGATATTTTATATTATCAATTTTGTAATTGTATGAATTTTCTTTTTGGAAGTGTATAAAACAACTTTAAATTGTTAATAGCATGAATAAGGAATTTGAACTTGAATTATAATATAGATATTAAGAGTGAATATTCAAAGTCAAAGCCTTGAAATCCTTAATAGCAATAATTGCGTCTGGAAAAAACAAAAAAATATATCCATTAGTAAAAAGAGAAGATTATTTATATATCCTTGTATTTTTAAGGCTCACAACTTGCTGTAATTTAAAACTACTATTGCCGAATTAGATCGGTTTCAAAATTAAACCATATTAATGAATTGGGGGGTGTATGATTAGAATTGTGAATAAAGTAGTCCTGGTTGAAATTTAAATTTAACAAATGGTCATGCTAAGAAATATTAAATATTAGTTATTGTGACTTAATAGCGCTCTTAAAAAGACGCTCTTTCGAAAAGTGTTGTATCTACTAAATAGAAATACACTTTAATTCCATCGTTGCGTGTAAAAGATAAAGAGTGTTTTAGAACTGGCCTTAACAGTATCAAAAGGAATATTATTTTATGTTGCTTTTCGTCCTACAGTAACACGCGACTATTATATTTAGAAATTTGTTTATATATACTCTGTTAATTTAATATGAACTTATCCTGATAGTTCTTTAGCCTTATTACAAATTAATCAATAAATTGTGGTAATATTAAATAAGTGTATATGCTGCGAAAATTTACTGTATGAATAAAATGTAATTTAGATTTCCAAAAATATTGCTACTAACACAAGAACTCATAATATATAAAAAGGATACAAATCAAGATGGAAACAACTGAAAATAGTGAAAACCGTTTTTAAATTTTCTTTAAATTCTTTGTTATTTTGTGTTACATGAAGTGTTTTATAATAAAAAATGAGTTTTAGAAACAAGCTTTGCTCGTCAAAATTTAGTAATTGCAATTTTGTAGGAATCCCTATCACTAATGGCAGTTTTCACCTGGACATTTCCAGATAACTTGTGTGTGTTTCCACCTCCAGGTAGTTTAATAACCGCCTGGAGACTTTATCTCATCGTGTTTTAAATAGGTGATGGGGTAATCTTTGATTGGTTTTATCATGGCTGATTTTTGTTCTAGTCACAGCGGCTAGTGGGTATGGTTCCAGCATCTTCCTCTCAGTTGCCTGTTTGGATAGAGAATCGGAATGCGAATGTCATCGGAAGGATTGTATTCTTTGATCCAGCTCAAGATGACCTCATTTTCACCTGCAGCCAAAGCAAGGGCCTCAACTTTCCAGCACTATACTAGAGCACTGTAGTACCTCTCTGCTGCATATATTCTTATCTTCTTTTAACAAATTCTTGTACTGGTTTGTTGCTATGGTAAGGCCAATGCGCTCTGTTTGAGCTACACTAGCATATTTACTCATTGCCCAGCCAATAGGCGATTTAGAACAAATCCCCTATCATATTCGCTCCTCTTTTTTGATCCATCTATGTAGATGTTGTATAATTAGGAATTGTTAAAGACAAACCTTGGTGTAATCAAATCTGTCTTGATCTGGGCGAGTGGAATTATATTCAACATTTCTTTCAACAAGCAACATTGTACCATACCACTTGGTTGATTCCTACAATCATCAAAGCTGTCTCTGTGACAATCATATCAAGAGAGGATTACCTCTATTGCTCTGGTCGATGTAGATCTCAAAGTTCCTGTAATATTGTCAGTTGTCAAAGAACAACATGTCTCAATATAATAATCTAATATTATATAAAGGGTGTTTTTTTATAGAAGTATAAAACTTTAAATTGACAACACTTTTTTAACTGGAGGCCATTTTGTCAGCTGTCAAGTGATTTATGTTTAGTTTGGTCTGGCATTTCAACATGAATAGACTGACGCCTGAACAACGCTTCCAAATTGTGTGTTCTGTTCGAAATACGTATCGCGCATTACGTCCATTTTACGGTCAACATAATCGTCCATCAGAGCAATTAATTCGATTAACTATGGAACGTTTTCGCATCACTTTTACTCTAAATGATAATACGCATCCACAGAGACGTCGTACAGTGCGTACAGAAGAAGTCATTGCTGCTGTAGAGCGTAGCGTAGAGGAAGACCCGAATCAGTCTATCCGCCATCATGCACAGGAATTGGATATGTGTCCATTCACTTTATGGAAGATTTTGCGGAAAGATCTTGGTTTGCGTGCTTACAAAATCCAACTCGTGCAAGAATTGAAGCTACACGATCACCTAGCAAGGCGTAGATTCGGTCAATGGGCCCAAAACAAGATTGCCGTTGATCCCGATTTTCATAAGCGAATTTTGTTTAGCGATGAAGCTCACTTTTGTTTGAATGGATACGTTAATAAACAAAACTGCCGTATTTGGAGTGATGATAATCCTCAAGTGTATGTTGAGACACCGTTACATCCAGAAAAACTGACTGTTTGGTGTGCTTTATGGGCTGGTGGAATCATTGGTCTGTACTTCTTTAAAAACGATGCTGGTCAGAACGTTACAGTCAATGGTGACCGCTATAGAGCCATGATTACTGACTTTTTCGTTCATCAATAGAACAACCATGACGTGCAGGAGCTGTGGTTTCAACAAGACGGCGCAACATGTCACACAGCTCGTGCCACAATTGATTTATTGAAGGAAACGTTTGGTAACCGCATAGTTTCACGTTTCGGACCCGTCAATTGGCCTCCAAGATCGTACGACTTAACGCCGCTAGACTATTTTCTGTGGGGATATGTAAAGTCGCTAGTCTACGCCGATAAGCCCGAAACGATTGATCACTTGAAGGACAACATTCGCCGCGTTATTGCCAATATACGGCCACAAATGTTGGAAAAAGTCATCGAAAATTGGACCTCCAGATTAGACTACGTCCGAGCCAGCCGTGGCGGTCATATGCCAGAAGTCATATTTAAATTATAATGCCAGAAGGTTATCTTTCGAATAAAGTAAATTTCATATCAATTTAAAAAATTCATCTTTGTTTTATTCCATTTAAAAGTTCTATACCTCTATAAAAAAAAACATCCTTTATAACCTAAACAATAAAGTCATCTTCCGTTCGTATCAGTAGAGTCGTAGAGGATGCTTTAGAAAGTTATGATTCTGTTGTTCACAGTACTAGAGATTTTGATGACTCTGAAGCATTAAATATATTATATAATTTATATTTAAAATCGAAATAGGAATATGCCGCAATCATTTAGGCTCCAAGCTGAATTAACCTTGAAAAAGTACGGAGAAGATTCTTGAAATACCTCAGTTATAAAAATAACAGTTTCAATCACTTCGGGATTAACGTAATTACTGCTTTTTAATTACTCCTTTTAAACTACTTAATAATTTAATTGATTTCATTGATATTATTATTTATCACCTCCACACAGTAATGTTTGAAAATATTTTCCCACATACATATTCGATACGTAATAAATACAATAAATCTACTTTAGACTTTCTTAATTACTTAATATGAAGAGCTGAAAGAATGTTGTGGTATTAGACTCTTCTAATTTTGTGAGCTAGTTTGTTGTTTCTACTTTTTATTTGATTTGTTCCCGGCTTTCTTTAGTAATTAAATTAGAGAAGTTTGAAGGGTGGGTTAAAATTAATTTTGTTATATGTGATTATTTTCATATTTATTAGCATAAGTTACCTTATTTTTGTATTATTGTGACCTTGTAATTGAGGACTAACCTGTAAAGCCAAAAAAGTAAAAAAAAAATTAATCTCTTGATATCTAGATGCATGTGGCGCGTCAGAATAGCATTTAAAGAACTTAATCATCAGTCACTAAGAAGAGTCACCCATGAAAAGTTCCTGCTTAGGTGCGAAAAATATTTGTAAGTTCAAGGGCGTCAATTTGAACATTTACTCAAATAATTTTTGTAACTTTATTTTATTAACAACTGGTTTATTTCTATTTCTTCTAAGTTTTTTTTATAATCTTTTTAACAGTTGGTAGTGTTATTGTAGCATTTATACAATAGAAAAATGTTGAATTGCCAATATTTTGAAAACTACAAATTTTTGGAATAGACAACCTTATACAAAGTTACCTTTATTTTCAATGCTTAATATGACAAAATTATAAAAATAGGTGCTTGCTATTTGAAAAATTGATTTTTGACGATTTTTTAAATATAATTTTTTTCTTCTTTTTTGACCACTCTGTACTAATAATTTTCAAAATATCATAAAAACACTACTAAAGTCGATATTCGTCTATAAGAAAACTAACCTAAATTAAATAATAAAGACTTCCTTACAGGAAAAATTTATAGTTAAGTTTTCGTCCGCAAACGTCATTTTTGACATAAAAATTTAAATATGTCCAAAACGGTGAGATTTAAGTATAGAATTTTTTACATAAAATATGTCTCGAATTTTATGTAGAAATTAAAAAAGCAATAATATATAGGGTGTAAGACCCAACGCATCTATGTACATTGTGAGCAAAATAACATCATTGCAACTCAACAGAAAGGATGCACGAGGGGAGCAATGGGATGCAAGGAACAACTGATTGTTGACTCTGTCATATGTAACCAAGCATGTGCCAACCGATGAAACCCAGGGCCATGTCAGTAAGATGCTAAAAACGGCAACATCAAAAACAAAAGAATTTAAATTATTTGCGCGGCCAGTTAAAGACAAATGAATTTTTCAGCTCAACCACGTGACTCACGTCACCCCAGTTCAATCACGTCATCCTCATCCCCAGTTTAAGACGCCGGACGCCATTATTTTCTGGCTTTTTCACGAACTCGAAATAACAAAGTTGGTTTTCGTCTATTTTAGCTACGTTTTCGTGTGTTTACTTTATTTTTTTTTCAATTCACTTCAGGGTAAGTTTAATATACCTTTTCTGGAATACATCTAAACTTGATTTTGAATAAAATTTGCATTTTGTTTTAGAAGACGCTGCAGCCCATTTTTTCATCTCCCGAACTGGACCCAAATATTTCCCGGATGGTTACAGAAAACTATTGTAAGTACAGTTTGGAAATTTTCTTGGTAATTACTTGATAACATTTTCGTCTTGGTTTATCATATTCATAAAAACACATCTTCAATTTTCTAACCTTGTTATCATATTTATACATAGTTCCGCATTTATACCAAACATAATTATAAAATGCTGATATTAAATCAAAGGTATTATTGTTTCTTTTACCTACTTTCCATTTTAGTTTAAGTTAAATATACCTTTTCTCCAAACGTTTTCTTGAATAGTTTACATTTTGTTTTAGAAGACGTTGCAGCCCATTTATTTATGACTCTAACCTGACCGAAATATTTTACATATAGTTGGAGGCCAGTATTGTAAGTATATTTTATAAATCTTTTTGATAAATTACGTCCTAGCATTTTTATCAGAGTTTATCATGCTCACAAATACACAACTTACATTTCATAACTATCATCCCATTTGCATACATTTTTGCATTAATATGATACATTATAAAATGCCTAAATCGAATTAAAGGTAATATTGTTGTCTATTTAAAGTTAATGAAAAATTTAATTTAATTTAATTTGTTTTATGTGGTAATAGAGATCGTAACATATATTAAGTAAAATTATTTTTTAATCTGACATCCTTAACAGGTGTAGTAGTTGCTAATAAATTTACAAATCGCTGATATTTAAATTTTGAGTATATAACTAATTATATAGCCATGGCTAAAACTAACATATGATTTTCATTTTCAGATATGATATTTGACTGCCTTGAATTTTCGGCTCTCCTTAATCCTAAATTGGCTTTAACTTAATTAATGGATTAGTGTAAAATATTTATTTTTGATAATTATATTGTTTCATTTATATCGTAAATAAACAATAAAATATATTTTCTGTATTTTATAAGTCTTACTATATTATTTATATTTTAACCAGAATTGTGAAAAAGAACCTATCCTTCTGAATGCTTTATTTAAAAAGCAACACAGCAAATTAGTGGTGACAGGGTAAAAACTGTTTGTCATAAATCTTTTTATTTTTTTTTCAGGATAATACATCTACAAATAATGAATACTAGCAGAGAAATCTTAAAATTTATGTTAAGATGGTTAAGTACTCATCTCATTTCACTTTTAAAGTTTTTTTGCTCGTATTCAACATTAATATGTATTATTCTGAAAAAAAATTAAAAAGATTTATGATCAAACAGTTTTTACCCTGTCACCATGGGATATTTAAATTTTTCCCGCCATTCATGTGCCGTTGCTAATCTCGGCCGGTAAAACAGATGGCTGTTTTACAGCCCAGTTCATTATGTCATTTCGATCAAAATACACGAGTTCATTCATAGATGGCTCCTGTTGCTTCCAAAATACAGGGTTGTGACTTTTCTCTAACCTTTTTTATTCCGGGATGAAACCTCTTTGCTGCCTACTTGGATTATAAGAAGGCCTTCGACTCGGTGCCACATGAGTGGCTCAAAACTATATTGAGAATGTATAGAGTCGATAATAATTTTGTTTCCTTTTTAGAACGCATCATGTCAACCTGGAGAACTAGGATCCAATTGCAAGTGCCATCCAGCGACACCATCGAAACTAACACCACAAAGGGGAATATTTCAGGGCGATTCGCTTAGCCATTGTGGTTCTGCCTTGCAATGAACCCACTATCACGCCATTTGAACTCAACCAGATACGGCTTTAGTGTTAGAAATAACAACGAAGAGGTAGTCAGAGTGAATCATCTTCTATACATGGATGATCTTAAACTGATGGCTGCTACCAGAAACCAGCTGGAACAAATGCTTAAAATAGTAGAGGAGTTCTCCGGGGATATCGGAATGCAATTTGGACTTGACAAGTGCCGTATTTTGAACATCGTTAAAGGGAAGATACAACCGGGAGCTTTTGAAATGCAGAACGGTGAAACTATAGCTGCAATGCAAGCAGACCAAACATACAAATATCTAGGTATGAAACAGGCTAAAAGAATTGACCATGGCACTATGAAGGCCGAATTGACAGCCGAATTTGTCAGGGGGGTAAGGCGGGTATTACGAACTAATTTAAATAGTAGAAATTTGTTTAAGGCGCTCAACACGTATGCTTGCTTTGCGCTGAGCTACTCTTTTGGAATTGTAAAGTAGAGCAGGACGGACATCCAAAACCTGCAAAGAAAAATAAGGACACTGCTAACAAAAGCACAAAAACATCACCCTCGGAGTGCTATTGAACGTACAATGCTTCCAAGACACCAAGGAGGAAAAGGATTGGTGGATATTGGTAAGCAGCTCGACCAACAAATAATAAACTTACGTTCATATTTCCACAGGTTAGCGGACTCTTCCACACTACATCGAGCAATATGCGAGGCAGACGATTCAACGCCACTACAGTTGAGGCAACAAGATGTTACTTTTCCCCACCAAATAGACCAAGAGAAGTTAGAAACCTGGCTACGGAAGCTACTTCATGGACGGCATCCAAATGAGGTCAATCAGGACAATGTCGACAACTCAGCGTCGAACTACTGGTTGATTTCAGGACAGATGTTTCCGGAAACGGAGGGCTTCTTGTTAGCTATGCAGGACCAGGTTATTCCGACGACGAACTATCGGAAGTTCATCATTAGAGATCCCTTAATAGAAAATGACCAATGCAAATATGGCTGTCGAACATCGGAGACAATTCAGCACATAACTGGAGGATGCCAAGCGTTTGCCGCAACCGAGTATAAGGAAAGACACGACTCAGCCGCTAAGATACTCCACCAAGAGTTAGCAGAAAAGTTAAACCTATTACAGGTAGAAGTGATACCAAAGAACATCAAGGGACTGGGCTTTAGTGAGCATCTGTATAAGCCGATGCAGGAAGCAATTCTCCTAGCAACCGTGCGAACCGTTCGAAAGTTAGTAGGAAATACAGAAGACAACGTCACCTAAGACCCGATAAAATGGAAAGGGTTCCCACAGAGCTTCATACTTTTGGTGTCTTTGTATGCCTGGTATGAGTGAATAAACCCTTGAGGGAGTGCGAAGCCGTTTGGCTTGTAAATCATAATATATGGTGTTCTATTTAAAATAAGCAAGCTGACATCTATTTCTGGTATTACCGGAAGTGCCGCCATCTTGAAAATATTTTAGCTGGCTGTCCCCCATGCACGTTAGTACACTGTCAAATTTTCAGTTTCTTCCAAATTATAGTTTCTCACAGCGATCGATAAATCTTCCGAATAATAATATTGATCCTTCTGTATACATATTACCCAAAAAAGAATTTTTTATTTATGCAGCTTAATTAATTACGTCCATTACACTTTTATAAGTTGACCTACGTGACTGTGGATTCGTATTACCTGTAGAACGTCCAAGGGTTTTAAATTGAGTTATTAATTAAGGTTCCCAATATTTAATTCAATTAGGGAGATTTAGTTAACGAAGCTCTTGTCAGGTAAAATAATTTTCAATTTCTAAATTCAAACGCTTTAATCATTTTAAATATTTTCTTAAAATGTACTGAAAATTTATAATTAGCTCAAGGATATTCAGTGGAGTCATAAAGAGGGGTGCGGAAGCAGGAGAGGCATGAGAGTAAAGCAAAGGATTGGATAAAAAATATTACGTAAGCAATGTATAAAATGTTTTTAAAAGTTATATTGTGTTATTTTTAATAATATTAAAGTCATATATATTGAATGAGGTTTGGCAACAATACATACATTTTGAATTACAACACGCGAACTCCGCAATGGTATAGAAAAGAAATTTCTTTGCTATTTCTTTCTATTATGGAAAATCATTCAAAACTTACTCTATAAGCAGATTCGGCAACGGTCGGGTATGTCCGAACAAGCAATCGTGCTATAGAAATAGAAACAGTCTTTGGCTTGTTGCTGTTCGTCTATCTCTCTCAAAGCAATTTAAATGCTGTATAAGTTTGTCTCATTTTTTTCCTGATTTACGGTGTTTGAATTTGTGGTTATGTCGAATGTGAGATATATTTGTTTCTAAGAATGAAATGAAGTTTATAAATGTTTTTTTATATTTTATTTAGCTAAAAGTATAGATTTACACGTTATATAAGAAAAAAATAGCAATAATTATTTTTATTTCGGTTCATTTCTTAACGTTAAGAATCAGAACAATAATAAATTACTAGAGCTTAATTAAGAAAGAATAAATAAATATATACATATTATATATCCAATTGAAAAAGTCTTTAATTCCGTTTTACGGAGCTGCACAAACTTCTGACAGGCTTCAGCTAAATGTCGGTTGAGCACACAAAATATCCCTCTACTCTTTAATATTTTATACAAAATACATTTTTCTAATAGGTAATTTATTTTAAAAAAAAGTCTAGAGTTAAATACTTTAAAATATAATATCGGAGATTTCACGATAAAAATTTTTGGTCAGTTAACCTAAAAAATTACAAAGTAAATATGTTTAGTATTTTTTTCTTTTAATTATACAGTCTCTAGAAAAGATAATTGTTTTTAGAGATGGTTGTTTGTAGTTATTTCTATGCGAACTAGCCCGAAGTTGTAAGGAAAATATCCTAGAGAGTAGGTTCCGTTGATAGAAAGAAATTTTCTTTCTTTATTTCTTTTCTATTTCTATCTTGATACGGAGATCGCATGCAAATTTTTGGTTATGTACTGCTGTCAAAGTTTTACCCTTTCTACATGACATATGTCCATGCATTGTTTATCAGTGATTCTCGTTTCCTCGTTAACGGATCTGATCCAATCTCCGCGTAAAATGTAGACAGTTCGATAGAAAATCTGTAAAAAAAAATGTTTGAAAAATAATGCTAAAGAGATTCGACGTGGCGGTGTTGCCCAATTTCTTACTTCATCAAAGCAGAGTTTAAAAAAAGTATCAAAATTAACTCTCGAATTTATTAACCATAGATATAATATAAAGATACTAGACCGCGGATCGCATAGAAGGAAATTGGATCACGCTTAGAAAGAGACAGAGCATTTTCCATGAGTAGTACCTCTCTTTCAAATATCTATATTAAGTACTATTAACATAGAGATAAGAAAAATTAATATTACTTCATTGTAGACTGCATATCCTATAGAAGAAAGTTGACTCACGTTTAAAAAGAGATAGAGCGTTTTCGAGGAACAGGACCTCTCTTTTTAATGGTGGAGCTAAGCACGATTCTCGAGATGTCACTAGACTCCTGTCACTTAACTGAAATTAGAAAGAGTGGTCCTGCTCCTTGAAAACGCTCTATCTCTTTTTAAGTGTGAACCAAATTTCTTCTATAGGATCAGCAGTCCATATTAATTTCTCTTATGTCAATGACTATTAATTACTCTTATGTCTATGACATTAACATGATCTAACCTTAAAACCGTTCTAAATTGACAGCAGAGTGTTTAAACTGACAAAAACAACAACAAGTCAAGTAAGTTTTAAACCCTAAAAATACAAGCATAAAAAATCATTCCCTTGTATTACTGAAGCGGCAAAAATGGGGAAATTTATTTATTTTCGGAATACAATTATTTTTCTTACAATATGCAAAGATTTATCGCTAAGTTCGTTTCCTTAATATCCTTATATTATTTGTTGACATATATTTATGACAATATCACAAGCAAAACAAAACTGATCGACCAGAAAATTTATTTTTCATGGCAACTAGATCGAGTTGAAATCTTAAAACTTTTTAGTGAATCGGACTGTAAATGTTTACACAAATATTCCTACCCAAAAGGTGTGATAAGGTAAGGAAAAAAATTATATCATTCTTGTAAACCTATTCTATCATAGCACTACCTTTTTTTCTACTTCTGAAAATGGGGTATATTAAAAAATTAAGTTTTAGGCTATCGATGCTTGAACTTTCCGTGAAAGCAATGGTATTGGAAGCTACTTTTAAAAATAGTTTTTCTCGTAAAACTCCAGGTACGAAATATTGAAAAATGTCAAGGTTGTTCTGCATATTTTTAACCGAACACTAAAAGAACGAGATTCTAAATTCCACCGCTGTTTTTTTTTATATTTGTCCGTCGATTACTTCGGAACGGAGGCGTCGATTTGAATGAAATTTCTTGAATTATGTTCAGGAAGTTGGTACTGTGGTTCCATATTACTTTGGCAAAGATCTGCCTAGTAAAATCCAAGATGGTGTGATACGGCAGAAAATTTTTTTATATGAAATAGAAATTTTTGTAATTGGCGAAATTAGAGAAATGTCACAACAGTGCTTTTGAGTACCCATAACAAGCCATCTATAAACGAACTGAGCGTAAAGTTGACGGTACAGATCTTGATATTATCGTCCTGGTGACAAACATTAATCATTCATTAGCTCACTGCAGAAAAAAAAATTTCATGTTGCCACAAGTAGTATTCTACTGAGACATCCCTATATCAATACAAGTATGATTATTTCGTGTTATATACTTTTACTATTGTAACGACTAGCCCCTCTTTTACCTCTTTTTTTATCTAGTTTTTCCAACTTCCTGAGGTGCTAGAGTGTCTGCAGTTAATAAAGGAGAACGGGACGAGGTCTTAGAGGACTTACTACCGCTTCAAACTCCTTTACAACTGTGTTCTTACGATTAAAACACTGATGGCCTCTTTAGATTATATTTTTCACCGTACCGTGACACACTCTATTTCCTCTGTCTGTATAATTTTTGAACTAACTATCTTACTACCGATTTAACTTTTAACTCTTCATTTCAACTAACCGTTCTTAACTAACTTTGGTTCTAAAACTCTTTTCTACTCTCGATTTCCACTAATCGTTCTTAACTCTTTTTCTTCACTAACTTTTCATAGCAAAATGGCTTGTATTTAAATAACATTTGCCGTGACGTCTTGGCAAAGTTTGGATTTTTCGAAACTACTTGTTTTTGCAAGAAAAGTCGCGTGATGTTGGTTCTTCACCAAAATCTCGCGATTTCGACGTCAGCAGACCGACATTCCTTTCGTGGCCTACTTTTGCAACAAAAAGTCGCGTGATCGATACTCTATGTGTTGAAATCGTGATGCTTTACCTAAATCTCGTGATATCCGACGTCAGCAGACCGATATTCCTTTATTGGCCTACTTATTTTTCAGCGTTCTAGAACAAAATACGTCCCATATCGTGTGGTTTAGATTCAAATTTTATATTTGATATTTTATGCGAAAGTGCGCGACTGTGATAAAATTTGCACACCTGGGACCTAGAAGTAAAGACAAATAATTTGATTTTAATATTATAAATTTAATCAAGTTTTTTTTTCTACTGTTGACTTATAAAGTAAATACTTGTACTATGTTTCAAGACTTCCGATTTATTTAATTATTTATTTGATTTAAAATAAGATTGATGTTAATCCGACTTTTTCATTTTCTTAGAATTATTTTTACTTTTTTTTTAAAAACATTTTTAATATTTTTAATTTATTAACTTCTTTGACGAATAAAAATAGTCCTGGAGCATCACACTATTTAACCTATGAACCCCGCTAATGCCTTAAAATATTAGAAGAAATATAATTACTTTATTTTCTTAGAACCTCGAATACACCGTTTGCAACGCATCATCGATTAAAGATTGTGTTACATATGAACGCCCGGAGAATACCCATAATGTTAAAACTTTACTTGAAATTTTGAAGCCTACAGTGCTAATTTTCTTTATTTCATATAATAAAAAGGAAGCGGCAAAGAAAAACTTTTTTTATTAAATCCTTAAGTCATTTCCAAAATATGTGCGTTTAAATTTATTTTTGAGGCAGCAAGTTAAATGAACATTATAGGAATTATACTCTTTTTTAGGATTCTTCTAAACAAGAATATCCATAGTTTATTAAATATTTTTTTATGAAGAGCAATACTGGTTCAGAAATAAGATCTAGTTTTTAGTTGGTTGATAAAAAGTTCTTTAATGTTCAAGTGGATTATTAATACAGATTTACAAAGAAAAAAAAAGGTGACCAGACCAGGCTTGATCTACTAGCGTGTCTGTTATGTAACGGATATTGATCTAGCTGCACGTGGGTTCTCTTTTTTACAGATTTATTCAGTGGATTTTTTAAATTTGACCTTGAAATGACTTTGAAAGGACCTCTGGTTAACCTAGAGGTATTAAACAAACCACGAACTCAGACTCAGCGTTCTCAAAAGTCTAAATAACTCAAATCTATCTAGTAGATTTTTCTCAATTTGACCTTGAAGTGACGCTGATATGACCTTTGGCTGACCTTGCGGGGTTAAACAAACCACAAATTTGGATTCAGCGACCCCAAAAACTTATATATCTCCTTTTTAAGATTTATTTAGTGGATTTTTCTCAATTTGACCTTGAAATGCCTCTGAAATGACCTCTGGCTGACATTGGCTTGAACTAACCTGAACTAACACTATAATACGGACGTAAATTAAAGATAATATTTTTCTCAAACGTAAAAGAAATTACCTAATTTTTAAATTATCAGTGATTAAAAAACATTTCTAAATTTTTTATTATCTGCAAGATCTTTCTCATTAAATCTAACATATCCTATATATTAATTTAATATATCACTTCAAGACGATTTCAATTTTCTCATATTACTTCCGCGCAACTTTTACGTTAGTGGTCATATAAACTTTCTTATTAGTTTCTAGAAGTTTAATGGTATCAACAAATGTTAGCCCGTCACTTTTGTCGCTGCAATAAAGTTCGGTCAATTAATAACCCTTAAACTTAAGAAATGGCGTATCTATATCCGACGTATAATAGTCAATAAAATTAAGTCGCATGCTCAATTTGCGGATGGGGATTAAGTGGAGTGCCTCGAGTGATACCGATAAATCTTTTATTTTAAACAAATGAAAATTAAACAAAAATTTAACTTCCTTCAGAAAAGGGAATAAAAAGCGAAAAATAATTCCATAAATTCTTATTCTTAATTAACATTTTTTTAAGTGACCCTAATGTTGTTTTTGCATGAATTCTCAAAATCTAAATTTTTTAATCCAACTAAATAATATAACACTATCTTTTTAATAAAAACCCCTATTGCTAAGTTTGGACATAAGGTAATTGTAAAATTTTTGGTTAGTCATATTGGATCCGCCATATTTCTTTTTCTCAAACAATTTTAAATTCATAACACTAGTTTACAGTACATCTGTTGCCGAAGAAATTTTAGCTGTTGTTGACTACATATGATATGCTAATTTCAAATATATGAGTAGAATTTTTTATCAGCTCTAGTTTCTGAGTTTCAGCTATGTAGGTATAAAACAGAAAAGAACATGTATATTTACTAAGAAAAAATTTATTAAAAATCAAGTTAATCATTGAGTTCTAAAAAACTTCATTTTAAAGTTCTTCTCTGATGTATAGACTTAGGAAAATGACTTGTCAGAGACCAACAATAGTCAGACATTATATTCGTATCCCAAAAACCCTGATAGCGCTATTCCATGACGCGTAAGTCCTGATGCATACGCTCTTCCTGCTCTTCGCTCATATCTCCTAAATTTTCCGGAAACCTGTCTAGGTGACTATGGAGGAAGTGGAGTTTTATGCTCATGTTGCACCCCAAATTTTTTAATTGTAATAGAAGGTCTTCTACAAGTTCAATATAATTTTCTGATCTTTTATTTCCGAGAAAATTCTGCATCACAGAGACGAAAGCTGTCCAAGTCCTTAGTTCTAACTCAGTCATAGAATTTCTAAATTGAGTATCTTTCGTAAGTTATCTTATTTGGGGGCCATCAAAATACCGGCTTTAATCTTTTCCATAGTGAGCTGAGGAAATTTTTGGCAAATGTAAGAAAAGCAGTCCCCGTCTTTATCTAATGATTTAACAAACTGTTTCATGATGCCCAGTTTTATATGTAATATTGGAAGGATAATTTTTTCACGAGCTACTAGTGAATTCTAGACTATAGTTGGCTTTCCAGGCCTCATATTTTTTCTCAAGGTCCAGTTTCTTCTTACCCAATGCTCATGTTTAGCTCTACTGTCTCAAATACATATAAAACAGGGAAACTTAGTGTAACCACTTTGTTATCCGAGAAGAATGTTCACCATTTTTAAATCAACACAAATTTGCCGCATATGATCATTGTACTGTATTTTATTTAAGACTAGCGGGATGTTATAATATTCTTCCTTTAACTTTATACTGTGGGCAATAGGTACCCCAGCGTATTTATTTCCATTATGTAATAGAATACATTTTAGGCTACGTTTTGAGCTCTCAATGAATAAATGCCAGTCGTTTGGTTCGTATTGTTTTAAGCCCATTTTTATCAACAAGCTTTTAATGTCTGAACAAAAGGTAATACCGTTTTTTTCGAAAAAATAACGCCGTAATTCTTTATCTCTTTCACGATAAAAAGTTATTTTAGTATTTGAGGATTTTTTTTCTTTCAGCCTCGATGCCAACAATTCTGAAGCTTGTTTAGAAAGATTTAAATCTCTTACAAGATCATCTAACTCATTTTGGGAAAAGCATTTTGGCTCATTTGATATACCTTCAAAATCAGTATCATTTTCATCATTCCTTGTCTTGTTCTAAGGGTTCAGATATATTTTTAGGCACTGAAAATTCAGGTGAATGGTGCAGTGGACGCTAAACATAACTAGTACTTGGGTACTGTCATTTAGTTCGATTTTTAGTGTTTAGACCATTTACGTTCACGCTACAAAAGTAACAGTCTTCGAGATGATTTTGTGGTTCTTGCCAAATAGTCGGTGTTCCAAATTTAAAGGCACTTCTTTTACCACTTTTCTATAAACTTAAATATTCCACACACGATTTTCAAACACAATTAGGAGCCCAAGACTTTTCATTTTTATCTAAGAGCATCCCAAAATACTCAAAATAGGTATTTTTCACCAACTCTGATATAACTTTTCTGCAATTGTTAAACACATATTCTCCGCATATATAGCAAAAATGATTTGGATTGTTTAAACAACGCCTCCTTGAAGTACTCATGACGCAAAAACTTCAGATACTGATCCTAACACAGTAAAATACGCAAGTTATCGATAAATAAATACACATAAATGTTAAAAATCCAAAAAAAATATAACTCGAGCTGTACAAAAATTTTTGAGGTTAAATTTGAGAAAAACAGGTCACAAGTGGATATTGTGAACCATAAAATTCACGGCAACAGACAAAAAGTTAAATTTTGTAAACTAGTGTAATCTGTGAGTCCGTAATCAGATGATATAAATTTTCTTGTAACCCATAATATAAGAAAAATTTTGGCTTTTGCTGTACAAGTATCGGGTCCGCCATATTGTTCCTACTTTTTTCTCATTTGTATGGCGTTGGATTTGTGAATCATAAGTCGAAATTTTCTGTGTTGTATTTGTACTCTTTTGTAAAAATTGTGTTTTGAAAAGACAAAAATGGTTTATTGGGATGTATGAAGTTGTTGCAATGGAGACAGAGTGGATAATTAACAGGAATTATACTTCTTATGTTAGTATGAATAAGAAACAGACCCGCATTAAAAATATTTTGTAGATTTTCAAGTATTTAATAATGATTTAAAATAAACTAACTATTGCAATAAATGACAAATTATCTCTATTAATTATAGATTTCCCAGTGATCCTGCACGCCTTGAAACTTGGGTAGGATTTCAAAAGTGTAAGGGTTGGTAACTAAGAATATAGAGTGCTTTGTTCCTAGAATTTTGTTGAAAATTGATGGGTAAAGCATCCAAATATTACATCCACTTAATAGAAAATACGGTTCTTAGTCTAAACCAAGTAGAAAATATTTTTATTGAAGATTCGGACGTAGCAACTTAAAATACATGAGGATCAATTTTAAAATCCACGAAAAAGAATCGACCACGAAAACTTTTGAGAGCCTACCCTTTTTTTTTAAATATAGATAATATGTAAAATAGAAATACTTAAAAGTCTTCCCAAGTGACATAATTTAAGAATGTTGACCAATTCATTATTTGTCAGCTTTCCTTTGTGTTATAATTGCAATTATTTCATTTATAACAGAAATAGTAGTCACGCATAGGTGTGTTATGCGTTATGTAACCCAAATTTTGGTAATATTTAGTAATTTCATTATTTTTAGTTTTATTTTTACCTACATACATTAAAAAAGGAATGCTGAATTACTGTGTTTCAGCTAGATATACCAAAAGTCCAAAACTTTATTTCTGTAGTCTTCTAAATATGCGTCGGTATATATATATATATATATATATATATATATATATATATATATATATATATATATATATACATATACCGGGTGTCAACGAATCTATTAGACAAGTCATAATTTCTAGAGTATTATGTGTATCAAAATGAGAATTGGTACAGGTAAATGGTATGTAAAGGGGAGAGTTTTCGCATATTTTTCACTTTTCGGTCACTTCCGGTTTCACCGGAAATGGCCCCGGTTTTGAATTTTTAAATGGAATACCCTGTATATTTTAACATTTTTGGATTTCTGAGACAATTCTAGATCAGAATATGACATTTTAAAAACTTTTTACGTCTACTTCATTTTTTTAGAGCCACTTTGCATTGCATCTAGGTGACCATGATCGGACGCAAACTAATCTAAGGGCCTTAGGTAATGTCAAAAAAATACAATCGCAAAGTTTTAGTTACTAGTATGAAAGACAGGAATAAGACAAGTTGACAAAATTACGTTTTCATTTCTAACTATTAATTTTCAAATGGCGAGCCCTTTTTGACAACTACTTTTCGAAAAAAGCATTCTCTGACGAATCTAACGGTATTAATTTATTTGCGATTGGATTAGACATAAGAACAGAAATTAAATATTATTAAGCAAAATACTGGATAATTTATTTACTTATGACAAGTGCGCCATGGACAGCCATGATGCATAATAATTTGCAACTGTTTTTATCAAGTCTTCTTTGGAAAACAAAGCACTCACTTAAGTAGATCATGACAGTGACATACGCTCTAAGAACTCTAAACTTAACGAAAATTAAGAAACTTTTACGTCTGTTCTTAGAGCGTATGTCACTGTCATTATCTACTTAAGTGAGTGCTTTGTTTTCCAAAGAAGGCTTGATAAAAACAGTTGCAAATTATTATGCATCATGGCTGTCCATGGCGCACTTGTCATAAGTAAATAAATTATCCAGTATTTTGCTTAATAATATTTAATTTCTGTTCTTATGTCTAATCCAATCGCAAATAAATTAGTACCGTTAGATTCGTCAAAGAATGCTTTTTTCGAAAAGTAGTTGTCAAAAAGGGGTCGCCTTTTGAAAATTAATAGTTAGAAATGAAAACGTAATTTTGTCAACTTGTCTTATTCCTGTCTTTCATACTAGTAACTAAAACTTTGCGATTGTATTCATCACCTAAGGTCCTTAGATTAGTTTACGTCCGATCATGGCCACCTAGATGCAATTTTAAAAGTGGCTCTAAAAAAATGAAGTAGACGTAAAAAGTTTTTAAAATATCACATTCTGATCTAGAATTGTCTCAGAAATCCAAAAATGTTAAAATATACAGGGTGTTCCATTTAAAAATTCAAAACCGGGGCCATTTCCGGTGAAACCGGAAGTGGCCGGAAAGTGGAAAATATGCGAAAACTCTCCCCTTCACATACCATTTACCTGTACTAATTCTCATTTCGATACACATAATACTCTAGAAATTATGACTTGTCTAATAGATTCGTTGACACCCGGTATATATGCAACAGTAACGCAAGACTATCGCGTATTTACTACGAACCGCACTCATCAGTGTAAAAGAGTAACCACAGATTATTTCATCGTACAAATGCGATGAAAGGTGTTCCCGACAAATCCAAATTTCTTGACCTTGCTTGCCTCGCGACCTTCTATTACATTGAAAGAAAATGGAAATTATAAAAAAATGCTGCCACAGATTGTTTCATCATAACCAGATGCGACTTAAGGTGTCCTTGTACTGGATTGAACCTAACAGTATGTTTATGTTTCGTCGTATCATTTTCTATTCATATTTTATTTCTTTATGCGAAATTCACATATAAAATATTATTGTTTAAAAATGGCAAGAGGAACTTGCCGTGATTGTACGTCAAAAACGGTAATTTGAATCTTGTCAGAAATGGTAAGTACAAAATAAGTGATGTGATACAAATCCACAAAATTTAACAAATGTTTAACCATGTGTAACTAGTTGGAGAGCCCAGTGGGTTTTCGTAGCCGAAGAAGGTTTTGATAATGTCGTTTTTGAAATATCATTACCAGAGTAATTAAAAATTAGATTTTTCAAATTACTCATTACAAAAGTAATTAATAATTTACTTTTCCTAATTATGGTAGTATTAATTAGTAACTTACCAGAATTAAATTAAAAAATAATTTTTTTATTGAAACACTCTTTCTTTGTAAATAAAGTAATGGAAAAATTACAGTAGGAAAAATTTGTCAAATCTTTCATTCTAAAGAAAAAATTGTAAGAAAAACGTATTTTACATTTCTGAAAAATATTTTATTGTTCGGGCTAAAACAAATAATAATTAATTAAAAATAAAATAACACTGCTCCTGCCCATGATGAGACGCTTTAGTTGAAAAAATTTGAATTTATTAACTGAAGTCAGAAATCGAAAAAAAAAGCGAAAAAGGGCGAACAACAATTTTGAACACATGTCTAAGTAAGTTTTACAACAATTTGATGTTTTTCACATTTTTTGATTAGAATATCTTGAGTCCAACTCATCAGAGCTCAAGCTAAGCTCATTTTGTTCTCGGAGCAAATTTCAATATAAGAATGGTTTTCATGCATTGTCTGTTCTTTATTGAAAATGAATGATAATCATAACTGCACAAGCACGATAAATAATCATAGTTACGTTGCAATTTCATATGATACTGCATTATTTCCGAAAAAACGTCATTAAATTATTTTCTAATTTACTTTAGAAAAAATTACCAATTAAAAGTTCAATAATTTGGAAAATTTAATTTTTAATCATTCTTGTAATGGGTAATTTCAAAAGTGAAATTTTTAATTATTCTGGTAATGGGTAATTTTTTTCTAATATTATTAATTACTTCGTCAATAGATAATTTCAAAACGAAATTATAAATTACTTCGTTAAATAATAAATGTAGAAATAAACTAACAAATTACTTCATTAATTGATAATTTTAGAAACGAATTACTTAATTAATTGAAAATTCGAGGAAAAATTTTCAGTTACTTCATTAATTGACAATTTTAGCTTCGAAATTATTAATTGATAGAGTTATTTACCATGATTAATGGTTAATTATAATTTATTTTTGCCGATCACTACTGTAAAATTACTCACTCTATTAGGAATATTTTCTTAAAATTTCAGGTGAATAGCTCTAAAATTAAAAGGTTTAAACTAAACTCCAAAAGCAGGTAATTTGCGGAACTGCGCCAGATAGGGTCATGCCTTTTTGCCTGCGGCAAGGACAGATTAAATTTTTGTAGGACCCTTATATAACAGCAAAGTTAGATTATGGTCCTGAAATCGACAGGTCTGTGTAAGTTGAAAGGAAAATTAATTTAGTGTAAACAATATCTGGACTCAAGATGAATCAAGATACTTTGAACTAGTTCACATCGACAGAAATAAATTAAAGCCGAATGTTGAAAATGCATATTTGGAAGGTAAACAACGAACCGCAGTTTCAAGACGGTTCCTTTGTATGGGGCATTTAGAGAATTTATCGAAAACACAGAGAAAACAACAATAAGGAGCGACAGAATTTCTCACAACGATCTTTGGAAGTAGGCACCTAGAATCATTGCAGAAATTCCAGAAATTATAATTAGTCCTCGGATAGTTCACAGAAGATTGGTTGACGCAATAACATTTTTTTGAAGTCCATCTTTAAATATCCAGCTTTTTTCTGATTTTTGATCTAGTTACATAACTTGTAAATCCATTTCGACTTTTAAACTAGACTGTAAAAGAAAAAAAATCGTATCTAGTAATGAAACGCGTTATAAAATGTTTTAATTCTGATGGAATTAAACTTGTAAGGCACCCTATCTATACAAGGTTTAATCCTATATTACACCCACAGTTAAACATGGTGAAGGTTATGTTTTTTTGTGTAGTTATTTTTCATGAAATGGGCTAGGTCTTTCTAACGTTATTTATGACACTATGGATCGACCAGCCGTCGAGGAAGCATCACTTGAAAATGCCAGCTGAGATACTGGTGAAACGTCGTGAAGGGTTTTCTACTGACGAATGGATTCAAAAACCGGAAAAATACCAATGTACATTTCACTATCCGCGAAAACCTACGTTACAACATATATATATATATATATATATATATATATATATATATATATATATATATATATATATATATATATATAGGAATTAATTTTTCTTGAACCATTAAACCATTAAATATATTTTTAGTTGTCAAGTCAAGGCAGTTATGGGGTTAACAATGTAGTGTCCATTCTTCTAACTTGACTTTTAAAAATACTTTTGAAAAGTGAATATACAAAAGAGTGAGTGATTACAATTGGTTTGTGATGTATCTAATTTTTGTTTAAAACAAAAATCTCTGTTCTTAATGCATCCGCCGAAACCCTCAGTTGAAAAAGATTCGAAAGAATCGAAACGTCCTAAAAAATAATATATATATATATATATATATATATATATATATATATATATATATATATATATATATATATATACAATAAGTATGACTACTTTATATATGTAGTTTCAATATAAAAATGAACCATATTGCCAAGAAAATAACCAACTAAATATATATGTATATATATACAATTCACTATTGAAATAGAAAACAACAACAATGTACTATTCTTAGACACCAAAGTCATAAGAACAGAAAAATAACAAAATAATCCTGGACTGATACAGTAAACCAACAGCTTTTGGAAGATTTTTAAATTACTTTCAAATCATTCAAAAAACCAGAAATACAACACTGTCATTGCAATGAAGATTAGAATAACACATATTAGTAAGTACAGGTCTTTTACCAATAATTTGAAACAACTATTTGCTATTTTTGTGAACAATGGATACCCCAAGGATAATCTTACATACCGAAAACTTCCTTTCATTGACAAACTGATACATTCAGTTATTTCTCTTTTCAAAGAGTTCCCTAACGTGAAAATTGCAAAGGATAATTTGGTTAAAAATGCCAATCTTTTTACAAAAGTTTAAGACAGAACACCTCTATTATATAATAATAATGTTGTCTATGATCCAGCGCCTCTCTCTTTGGGGGAGGCGGTGACATCACAAAAGTACAGTATGGCAAGCAAGTTGTCAACGGGGGGGGGGGGGGGGGGGGCACCGGAAGCATTCCAATTTCTAGTGTAAAAGCATTCCAATTTCTAGTGTAAAAGGCAGGATCGGGTCAATTTTTCCAAATTTGAAGCACTTGGAAAGGGGGGGGGGATGCCAGCAACCAGCAACATACACATTCCTAGTATAAAAGGCAGAATCAGGTCTATTTTCCTTAATTCAAAACTCTTAGGGGGCAACTATCGCAAAAAAAAACAAGTTGTTAACGGGAGGGAGTGCCAGCAGCATACACATTCCTAATATAAAATGCAGAATCGGTTCTATTTCCCTGAACTCTGAGCTCTTGGGATCGCAAGTATACAAATTCCTATACTCTATTCAAGAACTAAAGAGAGTAATAAAACTGTTACTGAAACCTCCAACGTACCTGCTCCAGTGCCCCAGGTAACTGAGGACTGCCGTAAATTTAATTATATTTAATTATGTTTAAATATTATAAGCTTTTATAAAATTACTGCAACAATAAAATTTCTGATAGCTCAATTTAATTTCTGTCAGTGAGCAAAGTACACCTTACAGTGTGTCCTTAGTGATTTATCTTGTTTGCGCTTGTTTTTATATATTATTTGAAATTAATAAGAAACCCAAAAGATATGGCTTCCACCTCTATATTTATTCCAAAATCGTTAAACCAAACTATTTTTTTTTCAACGAAAAACTTCTTAGAATGAATGTTTATGATCTCTTAAGACATCAATATCTAGATAATAAAAGGAGTTGTATATTCAATTTATTAGAGAAGCAGATTGAGATTTACCTGATATTAAAAGAACTTAGCTGTGGAAATTGCTCAGAGAACTTAATTTTTGCGGGGAAAAACCAGATAGAAAATCTGTTCTAATAGATCGTCCGGAAACTGTCCGTTGGAGAAGGAAATATCTTTCTCAAGTAAAAGGTAGAGTTGCTAGAAATCGCGCAACTTACAAAACTAGTAATTTAACTCAACGTTTAAAAGATTTTTTTGAATAAAGTTACTGCGGAAAATTGGGAAAAATCCATATATTAAAAGAATAAAACAAAATGTGGAAACTCGATCTCATGATCAGTGAGATAGAGGAACCAATTGTAATTAATTGGAGCGAAGATAGCTTCACTGACTTTGATTACGAATTTACCAGTGTAAACACAATTTATTATTTAAATTTTTGTTTTATTTTATGGTTTAATGTTGTTTATACATTTTCTTATATATTTTTATTTTAGTGTGTCCCACTCTTTAATTTTATATATATTTAATTCTAATTAACCCTAAATTTTTTTATTATTTTATTATTGTATTTGTGTCTTTTTCTTAAGCGTGTAGAAATAACAAGTTTATTACATATTTTTTTTTTAATTCGCTATGTCAGTGCAATAGGAATAAAAATAAGTAGGTCTAATTTTAACTGTAACATATAAAAATTAATTACATTTGAATCCCTTCTTAGTGTTTAATTGTAATTCTGCAGATGGATTAAGAAATAAATAAACTGAAACGTCAAATGTCCTAAAAATGTTTTTAATTAATAATAAAATAACCCAAAAAAATTTTAATATTATATGGACGAATTTATTTTTTTATATATGTTCAACTTCTTGTATTTTTGGCAATGGATATTTTGTAAGTATTTAAATTATAATTTAGAACTTTTTGAGAGAATAAGGCTACGTTTTAGTCCGAATGTGCCTAAAACGGTTTTTATGCCAAAATTAAAAATAATAAAAATACAGTTTTGATTTGTGTTAAATATGTCAAAATTATCTATATTTTGTAATGTATATGAATTATTAAGAAATCATGAGAAATAAAATAATGTTAAAAAAACTTTTGCCATAAATACTTAATGATAAAATAAATCTCCTTCCGACGCCTATGACAAGGATTAAAATCCTTCCAAATATCTACTATTATCCAACCCAAATAGTCCATTATTATAGACCTGTATTTTTGGTTATGAAATTTTTAACTCATTCCTATGAAAAATATATGTGTCTAACAGATTTTTCCAAAGACACCGGACTAAAGAACACAGGTAGTTTGTGAAGAAAAAAAGGGTCAAAAATGATTTATTACTTTCTCTAGTTCTTGAATAAACTATAGTATAAGAGGTCAAATCGGGTCTATTTTCCTGAACTCATACCTTTTTTTTTGGGGGGGGGGGGCGATCGCCCTTACCGCCCCCCGCCCTTGGATCCGTGCCTATATATATATATATATATATATATATATATATATATATATATATATATATATATATATATATATATATATATTTGAAAAATTATTATCACACCACTTTCAATTCTGTTCTAAAGAATGTCTATTCTAACTTGGTAAATACCACAGTTTATAGGTAATAATAAAGATAACACACCGTACATTAAAAATACTTGTTAAGAAATGTTTTAACTTCTTTTTAATATACAATACTGCAAACTAATTAAAATGATAAAGTAAAATGCCTTGCGTGTTTCAAATTAAAATGAGGTCTGCTTTATTATTTTCGTACTTATTAAGCTTCTACAAAGTTCCATATAATACTTTTATTCCTATAAAACCTAACAACCTAAAAGGCTTTTTGTTGTTGTCTTTTCATTTTAATCTTTAAACACTGGAATAACAATTAACATTTAACGCTTTTCTTCAACACAAAACGTGAGCTCTTGATAACTTATTACGGTAGTAGCTATTTTTGGTTTTAAATGTTTATTTGAAAATAACTAATCTTGTAAATTTATTTTTAGATTCAAAGTTAAAAATACGAACATGATTCTCACTTTAAAGTGTGTCCTATATATACTCCTAATGTTATTCTATGGCAATTTATTATAAACCTTAAGGTGTGTTTAAATGAGCTTCTAGTAAAACTTTATGGGACAAGGACAATATTATGCTTGTATATTAAGTAAAATACTAATTTCATTTGAAATTTACACTATATTGAAGTGTAATACTTTAAAACTCAAACATAACATGTTTTGCTACACTGTAGCTTCTTCAGATATTGTACAAGAGTCTCTAAATTATGGCCCACGGGTTAACACCGGTCCACGAGTAGCACCAATCGGACCCACCATAGTTTATTTTGAGTACATAATAAAATACGTAACGCACAGCTTGAGCATCGGCTATTTCCGCCACAATGAAATGTCCTCGATACTTGCCCGTAAGTATAAACCGAAACTGCGAACGGAACGGAGTCCACCTCCGCGCTTTGCGTCATAGATATCTCACTTGCAGTCTAATCCCCATACGAAAATGTGTAAGTAATCCAAAACTACATTAGGTTAGTATGATAAGCTAGCTAAGTCTCGACCCTTGGAACTTCGTGCAAGAGTCAGTGTGGCAGTTGGGCTAAAAAGTTTGGATACCTCTGCTCTAAAGATACAACAGCTATAACTATCATTTTTTACTCATCTACGGACTATATATTAAAATCTGTGGTTTTAGTATTAATTAACCAACAATACTGAGTGGTTTGAAGGCTGTTTATGGTCGGTGAGGGAGAGACGTTTTTGATTTTTGACAGACATAAATTTGTTTACTTATTTTTGCTTTCAGTTTTATTGCATGTAGTGACATTTTTTAGTAATATTAACAATAGGAGGATTTAAAAACTCATTTTTACTGGTAAATATTGTAAGATAGTTTACATATTGAAAATAATAATAAGAAATTTAGTCAATCACAAATTCATACTTTTATATATTCTAGAATTGACGTGTCAATTATCATATTGTACTCCCTTAAATAATGCAATTTGAAAAGGATAGCATAGAATCAGTACGTCTGTACCAAAGAATAAAATATCTACTTTTTATCAACACTTTTTTCCAAATATGAATAAAAATATTATTACGGTATTCAGCATTCAAACAACCGAGCCCTAATTCTAACGATATGCTAATTCTACAGGGGTATGTTCGAAGGAAATAATATTCTTTAAAAATCAAGCCCAAGGACGCTGTCATGGATATCAGTAGCAGTTGAAAGATCAATGCATTTTATTTTTAGTGTAATCGTAGGAAAAGGATAAAAGCGAGACCATAAAACCGCCGAGTATTAAATAAGTTCCTCACCCAAAACTTAATAGGTGATTGGCTGTAAAGCATCTTATAGGGGTCACTGAGGAGACAATGGACATATTTAGTTCAAGTAGAAAAATCCGATTTGTGCGTACTGAAAAGGAGAATTGACTATGGGTGCATTAGGAACACAACATGATATTTAAAAAAATCTTGGCGTGTGTAAAACTCTGTTTCAAAAACACACTACGTAAAATGGACGAGTCAAGAAATGAGAGTAAAGAGTTCAATAAAACAGACGATAGGAATCAATAAAAAAACTTGCGAAGCAGCTTCTTTTGAAGATGGAAAAGAATTATTTTAAACTATAATTTTGAGTGCTTGGATTCAAGATAGTTTTTTCTCGTTAGTCTCCTTACTCGAGCAACGTTAAGTACCGACTTCGGCCACTTGGAGCGACTTCGCATATCATACAGTTTCTCTGGAAATAAGGTCACAGCGACAACCATTTGCGAGATATCCAACATATAATCTTATTTAAATGTTATCTTAATAGTTGCCTTCTAATAATCGTATGTGGCGGTCGATCGTCAAGGTCAGTTTCCGGGTTTTATCACTTTTTTTTTGTATGAGATTGATTTGTTAATTCAAGAAATATTGAAACAGTAACTTGTGTCCCCCTTATATGCATTTTTAAAATAATCTTCGTTCAATCTAGTAAGATTTGTGATGTTTTAAGAATATTTCGGTTAGGATTTAATTTATTTGTCATTGGAAACATTTTTTATACGGAGTAATAATTAAGATATTCGTTTTTAGGGGGTGACTTCGGACTAGAATTATTAGAAAATGCCACCCATAATGTGAAACCCACAAGCTGTCGAATTTTATGGTATACCTAAGTCCATTATTGGAGACAAAATTTAAAAAACTCATGTCAAGGAAGTCACAGGGCAGACATCACTATCATCAGAAGAAGAAGAAAGGCTGGCTGTGGTCATTAACATGACGGCAGAATGAGAATTTCGCCTTTCTTCATATGATGTTCGAATGACAGTCAAACAATATTTCAACAGGAATGGAGTGAAAAAATTCAACAATCTTCCGGGTCATGACTAGGTAAAGTTATTCTTACCTCGACATCGAAACCTTACAACAAGATTTTGTCAAAATATAAACAAATTTAGGGCACAAGTAACTGAAGATTATTTTATAGAATTTCGAGCATTCCTGGAAAATGTTGACCCATCGAGGATAGTTAATTATGATGAAACTAACTTGTATGATGGAAGCTTGGAGAAGAATTCTGATCGAATGAAAATCAAAACGAAGAGATCTATTTCAGAAGAAAGACTCCAAAACTTCTCAAGCAAACCTTAGAAGCAGTTGCAGCAAATTCAAAGAAAAATCTTTTGTCAGAATTTCGCGCTTCAGGTATTTGGCACTACAATCCACAGGAAGTTTTAAAACGTATGCTTCAAAGACTTGTGGTTGAAGAAACTCTCCCAGGGGGTGAAATACAAAAAAAAAACAGAAATTGGGATGTTGACTGTATTTAAATGAAAATATAATTTTGCCGCGAACCGGTGGTTTCCACAATTGAAATCCTAAAAAACACAATATTTTTCTTTATTTTTAAGGAATTTTATTTTTACTTAATAATAAAAATGTAATTAAATCTCCTTCGAGTCACGTGACAACGAACACCAATCAAAGTGAATGATGCCACTCCATACAAACGTCGTCGCTGATACTCCGTCTTGATACGGTTATTCTTTTGAGTCATTATTACTTTCAGTTCTATCACTTCAAATAATCATGATCACTTCGACGTAATAACAAGTAAACGCATATTCAAAAGAACATAGTTATCAGTTTCATTTTTTTCTCTTTGATCACATGAAAATTACTCTAAATAATACAGCCAACGTCATCGCTGTCACGAACTTGAAATAATTTTTTTGGTTTTATGTCACATTCGGGATCACTGTCAAGGGCTACGTTGCCTAGTTCATATTTTATAGTCATTTTCATGTAATTTCTACGAAATTTGCTTACATTTCCCTTTGAAAACGATTTTTAGAAATTTTCTCATGAAGGAAAGTGGATTTATTAAGGCAAATAGTTCAAATTTGTCGAGAATTGATTGTTTTATAGTAGCCAAATTCTTCGCAACAAACAGTCCCTTCGGCTCGGTTGGATTTAGAAATATGAAGACCTCCATGCAAGTAATTTATCAAGAATTGTTATTTCCGCAACCGATAATGAATACATAATAATAATAATCGGTATTCATAAGCTTAGAACTCATCTTATATCATAAAAATTACGAAAAAAATTTATATATCCTTGTCAGTTTACTAGTGTGACGTCACATCGGCCAAGTGACAAGTAATGGCATTTTGGCGGGAAATTTGAAACGGAATTTAAAATTTATGATTTTTAAAGTACCAGTTGAATTTAAAAAAATATTTTTGGCTACATTAGGTAATTATATATGGTTTTAAACACTTTCCCAAAAATAGTCAACATCTTAATTATAGACGAAAATGGAAAAAACAACCAAATGCTCCTTCTCTGCCCATTGTATAGTAAATGAGCTTCACTTATATTTTCATTACATTAAAAATTATAACACAAAAGGTAAAGGTAATTTCTAACTTGAAAATTTCTTTTGTTAAGGTTCATTAATGTCTAAAAAAATGTTTATACGTGAGATAAGAAAAAGGTTGTTAGCACAAGGACAGTTACTGTGTTTTGTGCTCTAGCTGTTGAAATATCTGGATCAAACACGCGATTTAAAATTACTTTTTCAATTATCAGGTATTAGAACAACCCCACCCAATAAGCAACGTCTATGGATTGATAACTACTAGCAGGAAGTGTGCAAATTACTTTTACTCATATGTACATTCATGGACAAAAATATCGCATATTTTTTATTATCACTTGCTGGAAAGTTAAACTTACCTATTTATGTGCTGATGTTATTCATTTAGGAAGCGCATAGATTCATCGTATAAAAGTTAAAGTAAATTATTTATGGTGAAATAAGTAAGTGATAGTGATTCGCATTTCCTTTATACACTGTTTAAAAGCACAACATGTCATCAGTAAGAAAGTGTAACGAAGGCGATAAAAATTGTAGCTCTATATGAGGCTGACCGTTAATATTTTGGGAACTGGCAACACTGCTGTATTTAGGTGCTATCTGCAAGTTTGACATTTTAGGCGCTATACATACTCAAAACATTTTAACATATAGACGTTATTTGTATTGTTTAAATATCTTCAAAATTTCATCTCGGGACAGAGCATGGAATTAATTGTAAATATTTTTGTGCGATTATTTCTCATAATTTTCGATGTGTTACAAAAATCACTGTACTCAGTCGTGACGGTCATTCGCTCAAGGATAAGTCGTGTGAAGATCGTCCAAAATCGTGCAAGTGCAAGAAAACATCAATACTGCACGTGAAACTGATAATATAAGATCATAATGTGCCACACCGTGAGATTAAGGCATCCCTGGGTATTACAGTATATACAGGGTGTCTCACGGTAACCCTCCATTAGAATATTTCGAGACGTAATATCATTTGAATCGTGCAAATTTGTATAATAGGGTTTTCGGTGACGCTATCTTCAGATGAAGTACCGGCGATCTTATGCGACTTCTTTTAAATAGATCACCTTGTGTTTTATATTTTTTTGTATTCCTTTCTTTGTTTCTGATAACTTTTACCCAACGTTTTTTTTATCCTACTCTTGAGGAAAAAGGGAAAAAAATTTTACGATTTTTCGCAAAATCCTCCAAATATCAATCAGTTTTAGTGATTTTTGGCAAAAGGGCCATGATAAATAAACTAATACTATGTTTCTGTGGTGAGGAGTGTGATTGTTAGAATATATTTCGTTGAAAATTCTGCATGTTCGACTTATTGTACCAGCATTCGATCGTATTCTCCTTCAAACCTCATATTTTGATAGCGTCTGGCCGTTTCGCCCACAATTTACTGCTGTCCCATATTAGTTAATAGCTATTCTAAAAACCTATAAATAAATATCACAGTGACAAAGACACTCTGGAAGTCTGGTCGTTTCTCTTGGCTCTTACAGTCTTAGTACTAAACAACTACAAGTTATTTAGGGCTTACCTCTGCCAAAACTCAGGACTTCAGGAGTCTAGTAAGGATGTTATCTAGCTAGTCAGATATCGTCTCTTGTATTGAAGCTCTTCCTCAGCGCGCCTATGCGTTTAATCACGTGAAAGTTTTTATAAAATTAATCAAAACTAGTTTCTCAAAACACTTAAATCTATTAACAAAAAAAAATAGGAAATTAAATTATGTACAATGACAAACTTAAAATTAGTAATGCTTCTATTGGCCGTTCTATTAAAAGAAAATGTAACAACCCAACTTTGAATATTATGCGTGTAAATAGCTTCCCAAAATAAAAATTAAGAAAAGAACAAGAATAATTAAAATAGCTATTTAAATTGTTTAAACAAACGATACCAAAGTTGTCCTTTTACCAAGTGAAATAAAAACAAAGTTTCCCATTAACTTTACCGAAGTTAAATAAAAAATAAAAAAAAAAAACTTCATTTAACACCCCGGAATTTACGCGTCAAGTACATTTTCTCTAGTAGATTTTAAAACCTATCGCCTCTAACGAATTTCAAATCGTAACTGAAGATTATTTCTTCTTAAAGGCCAAGCTTGCATTCCCCCGGAACCCGATGATTCCCGCTGGTACCTATCTCCATTCCGTACACTCTGTAAGGGCAAATTTCATTCCCGAAAGTTCAAAAGTTGTGGTCCTTTTCCTCGTAGAGGGCTTCAGCAATTATAAGCCGGATAATTAATTTCCGAATCGGCCTTTGAGTATCTTAATCTTATTCTTTTATATAAAAAAAATAAATCAAATTAATCTAGGTGTTTCTATACCTACAATAAAACTATCCACTCTTTTAGTGGTTTTATAGGTATTTCTTTCTTGTGAATAGAAAAGTAGTCGCTATACGAATTCTTTGTACAAAAATCAAACGATTATATTGCATTTTAGTGATTTTATTTGATTTTTCTATTGTTTTCTAAATACTCTTTTGTTAGAATATTATTGGTATCACATTGTTATGTTTGACTCTAGCTCTGTAGTTAATTATTGCAAAATTGACATGGTTATCCGTCAATTAATAAATAAATAAATAAATAATGAAAAAATCGTTCAATATTTTAATACATTTTATTGGTATTTGCCGATGCCACATGTTAACACTATCCTTGGTACTTTTCCCTTCGGATTTAACTACTT
Organism: Diaprepes abbreviatus; assembly: GCA_034092305.1. Lineage (NCBI taxonomy): Eukaryota > Metazoa > Arthropoda > Insecta > Coleoptera > Curculionidae > Diaprepes > Diaprepes abbreviatus. Next base: position 176,159 of record JASJET010000236.1, on the reverse strand, counting down.
AACTAGAGTAGGATTTCTTCGATAGATTTATTTGTAAATATTAAGAGAGGGTACGATCTTTTTACTTTATGTCTTCATTAGTTGTCTGGGTTTGGGTATTTTCGAAAAAAAAAAGATTTAAACAAACTCAAAAGTAATAAAACTGTGTTTAGGCTTAAGTACGATAATTGATTTATTTTTCCTATAGATTTTTTTGGGTGTTAATATAAGATATATACTGTCTCAGTTCCCATGATTAAACTCTATCTACAGGGTGATTATTTAATTCCTCCTTTTATAGGAATATATTTTACTTTAATCAGCATAAAATAATTAGTGTTTGTTCCATTACATGTTAATTTTGTTGCATTCGCCATGAATAAAAAATAAATTTAATATGTCAGCGTTTATATACGTATTATTTTCCATGTTTCAGCAATATTTTTCGAGAACAAACACGGAAGAAAACCATCGACAAATAATTAATAGCAACAGACAATGACACGCTTCACCACAGAAACACAGTATTACTTTTTTATCATGGCCTTCTTGTCAAAAATCACTACAACTACTTGAAAATTGGAAAATTTTACGAAAATCGTAAAAAAACAGGTGAAAACTGTTCTAGCTAGGTATGGGGACACCCTATACGGACAGATAAGGAATGTTCTTACTTATCTACTGAATGAATCAACAACGTAGCATCGTATTTGAAAAAACTACGTTTTTTTTTTTTTAATTTTTTGATAGAACTCAAAATCTGTTACTTTTCCACTCTCCTGTATGTAAAATGTCATTTTCAAGCAATTCATTATTGTGCCCAATAATATCTAAAACCACAACCAGAATTCTGAGTTTTACTATTTTATTTTAGGCGACACCCTGGTACAGGTCAAAATTTGGAAAGATATTTTTCCTCAAATACGGCTATAGTAGGCCAAAAAAAATATATAACATACAAGATGGTCCATTTAAAATAAATAAATTTCGGACATCTTCCAGTATAACAGGAAGTCACACAATATGCTGTTACCTCATCTGAAAAGAGCTTCACCGAAAACCCCATTATACAAATTTGCAGGATTTAAATAGAATTACTTCCCGAAATATTCTAATGAATGATCACCGTGAGACACCCTGTATAATATGTTGCATTAACATTTAGTCGTGAAGAAGCATAATTTGACAATTGCTCAAAAAAAGACTCGTATCCACTGGTGCAATAAGATCGTGGCAGGTAACGAATCTTGGCTTCATGCCTATGAACCCGAAAGTAAACAGCAGTTTTGGGTGAATTGAGACAACTGATCATTTTCCACCATGACAATGCGAGCACTCACCCACCCGCTCAAATAAGTGGCCTTTTGAGCACTCAAAACGTGGAATTGATGGATCATCCGCCGTACATTCCTGATTTGGCACCCAATCTTTTTTTTTGTTCAATAATAAATATGTGTTTCTGTCTGTTATACCCAAAATATAAACGGTTATCTTCGTACTTCCCTGTGCAAGTGACGCTGCACCATTTTGATTGTGTTTTTGAAAGTACATTTTCTACACACCCATTTGGACTTTTTTCCAAAAAATTTAAGTGCAGTGTCAGATGATACCGATGGAAAACCATTTCACCAAGATATTGCTCCAATCGAAAAACTTTACTGCGGAAAATGGAACGCGGATATGTTGGTTGCTGCAGGATTCTTGCAGGAGAAACCGCAATTGGTGAATAAATTTAATAGTTTATCTTACATAACTTTGTTTAAATAAATTGAAAATTTAACTTTTGGACCAGGCTACGTAGCTATAAAGCAAGGGGTAAGAAAAAAAATAATTCATACAGCAGTATGATAGTGGAATATTGTAGGTAATATGGGGGTCATTTTTAGGTGTGAAAAACAGTTTTTTTCAATTTCCGGCAAAACTACATATCTTATCGAAAAAAGTTAAATACAAAAGTTATAGGAAATAAAAAGATCTACAACTGTTATAGGAAGCAATTTTATCCTAACCGTAAAATTTTTTCGAGAAAAATGCAAAGAACAGTATTTTCGGTTTTTTGTGTTTTTCTTCCACAAAAATGATTTGACTAAGCTCAAACCTGGAGAGAGTGTACCTTTTGATGCACCAAATAAAAAATACAGCTTATTTGGGGCATCAAAAGGTACACTCTTTCCAAATTTGAGCTTAATCGAATAATTTTTGTGGAAGAAAAAAACAAACGATTTTCTCGAAAAATTTTGAGGTTAGGGTAAAAATAGCGTCTATAAAAGTTATAGATCTTTTTATTACCTATAACTTTTGCATTTCACTTTTTTCGATAAGATGCTTAGTTTATCCGGAAATTGCAAAAAACTGTTTTTCACCCTTCACCCCAGTGGGTTGCCGGTGGTTCGGATTATTTTTCCTTCATATATATATATATATATATATATATATATATATATATATATATATATATATATATATATATATATATATACATAATCATTTTTCTTTATTTTGTCTTTTCTTGGGTTTAGGTTCTATATTTAACAAAAAATGCAAAAGAATTGACGTTTCGCCCTTTATTCATGGCATTTTCAAAATTGTTTCCTCCTAAAAATATTTTTATATGATTAAAATACACTCCATAAAAAACATATCTACAATTTTAAAAAACAAACAAGACACTTTAAAACAGTATTTAAATTTTTAAAATTTTTTATAAATATTTAATTTTAACGGTACACACCTTGACATTTTGCTACTCTATTACTAAATAAAATTCAAACTTTCCATCGTCTACTGAGGATACATGGAATGCGAATGAGTTTTATTTTTTTTATATTTTACAATGCATAAAAAAAACAAATAAGGTAAATGTTTAGTTTTATGTTTAAGAGGATATTCAATTTTTTGATTTTTATTTGACAGGATCGAATACTTAATATTTTTGTTTAAATTAGGCTTGTGTAAATGTGGCTCAAATTTCCCATATCTGTTCTGTCGTTAACAGTGTTTTTATCTTTTTTAATTTCAATCATTTCCTTTATCTGTAATTTTTGGTAATTCATATCTTTGTTTTTTATTATGGTACTGTTATAGTCAAAAGTATGTTTTTCGTCTTGTGTGTGTTTGTTTAACGCTGTTGAGGCATTTTTCGTATATTTATGGCCATTTAATTTGTTCTTCAGCAATTGGCTCGTCATGCCTATATATATTTTTTGGAACAATTTGTGCAAGGGATCGAATATATTATATTTGATTTATTCATGAGAGGAGTTTTACTTTTTAAATTTGTGAACAATGTTTTTAATTTATTATGTTTTTTTAGGAGGAAAAAATTTTGAAAATGCCTTGAATAAAGGGCGAAACGTCAAATCTTTTGCATTTTTTGTTAAATATAGAACCTAAACCCAAGAAAAGATAATAAAAAAAAAATGATATAATCTATGGTTCAAGAATCAAGAAAATAAATATATATATATATATATATATATATATATATATATATATATATATATATATATATATATATATATATATGTATATTATCTACAATATTCCCCTATTATATTGCTGTAACAAATTTTTTTTCCAAATCTTATTTTGACTAGTGTATTTCTATTAACAAAATATTTAATTTAATACGTAAGAGGAGAAAAAAGATGTTTTAAATTAAATTATATCGCTTTTATACATCACTTATAATTTATTATAATTATTTTCCTTATCGGACTAATTAATTAATTTACTTACCTTAAAATAATATTTACTTATTTTTTAAAAACTATTTCATTATAAACTCAATATTTCGATCATCAACTGATATTAACTTCAAATTCGAACTTATATCACCATAAAAAAAGTTATACCGCGCGCAAACTTCCACAAATCCTCAAATCCTGCGTCGCGATACGTCGTATCCTGCCGAAGATGATTTTGTAACACTTGGAAAATACGTTTTGACGCTCCGCGAGTGGTGTTCTTCTTCGCGCGATCCTTCTTGTTTTACGACTCTTGCTTTTTGCGCAAGTTCGTCGTTTGATAACAAATAGGTGTCATTAAACATTATTTATATTATGTTGTAAAAGATTGAGCAAAATGAGCAGAACTGTAATAATAATGTATGATCTATTATGACATGGTAAGTTATTTTTGGCTTCATAATCGTCATTAACGTGTCTCCTGTGTCTTTTATGGAGGACGTGGAACAAGATAAGAATCTCCAGCCTTAGTAGGCAGTTTTTTTGCTTCGCATTACCCTTTTTTATTTTCAAACAGTGGCGGATTACTTTTATTAATTAGTACAATTTTTGAAGAGTTCTAATAGTAAAGTCTAGTTAAGATTATAGGTCAAACATATTACGAGGTATGTAAATTAAATAAGGACATCCAGGATGGACTCAAAAAACCCAAGAATATATATATATATATATATATATATATATATATATATATATATATATATATATATATATATATATATATATATATATATATATATATGTTTATACCTCCGTGTGAGATGCAATAGCAGTGGATATATCCACATTGTAACAAGAACTATATAGGTCAAACTTCTACAGTGTTATATGACAGATTAACTAGACATAAGAGTGATTGTGAGTTGGGAAAGAGTAATTGTGTAATACAAGGTTCAATTATTAAAAATAATACAATTAAATTAATTACAAAAATATTTGAATAGAACCATAAAAGAAATACTCAATCAGTACCAATTTTAAAATAATAGATTTACCCCCTTCAAACGTCACTTGATTCCATTTTGAACCTTCGATCATACCCTAGATTTAAACAACAATAGATTTGTTTGAAGGCTGTTTATGGTTGGTGGGGGAGACGCTTTTTTGATGTTTGACAGACATAAACATATTTACTTATCTTGTCTTTCAGTTTAATTGCTTGTCGTGACTTTTTCGGTGTTTTTAAGTGTTAGAAATTACTATAAATGCGAAGTTTACAATTAATATTAACAAAAAGAGGATTTAAAAACATATTTTTATCGGTAAATATTGTTAGATATTGTTTACATATTGAAAATAACAATAATAATAATTTAGGCAACCATATATTCATACTTAGTTTTCAGAATTGACGTACCTAGGGGTATGTTCGAAGGACGTACCGATGATACGCGTTTAAATAATGCAATTAGAAAAGGATAGCATAAAATCGATATGTCTGTACCAAGAAATTAAATATCTACTGTTTATCAACACTTTTTCAAATATAAATAAAAATATTATTACGTTATTCAGCGTTCAAACAACCGGGCCCTAGTTCTGACATTATGCTACTTCTACTGGGGTATGTTCAAAGTTTTGAACAATACAAAGAAGAAAAAAAAACTTGACACTGGAATTATCTTATCAGTGCTCTTTGGTGAGCCAGCGTAAACAATGTGAAACATGTGAAAATGTAAAATTTTCTATTTTAACAACAACCTAGTAATAAGTTTTTTGATTTTTTGTTTTTTGTGTTTCTCTTTGCTGTCAAAATCGTAGTTAGATTTTGAAAATGCATGATGTTGGTGACAATTTTCAAGTTTGTTCGTGAAAATTAGGCAAATGGAGCTCACTTTGCACGTAAGTTAATGTCAAATATTAATACATGTTTAAGCATTAACATCTTGCTCTATATTTTAGCCTTGAAAAAGGAAAATAAATTTTTCCGAAAGCTCGGCGTTAGTGAAAATAGAGTTTCAACTCAATCCTAGACCGCTACCCCAAGATATTCAAAGTTTAATTATATATATATATATATATATATATATATATATATATATATATATATATATATATATATTCTTATTTTCTTGGAATTTTGATAATAAAAACTTTTTTCTTATTTAGATCATCTTATTTTTATTTACGTTTCGGTTATTACATTGTGACCTTCATCGAAATACATAAAATCGAAAATATAGAGGGGAAAAACCGCTTAATAAAGTAAAAATACTTAAGGATGAAAACCATCCAAAGAAAAGAGAATTCTATGAAACGATAGATATTCAAAAAACACAAAAACTGTCAATTTAAAAACTGACACCAAATACTTAAGCAAAATCTATTATAATTTGAAAAAGGAATGCCAATAAGTCTTCTTTCATATTTTATAAATTTTAAAAATCAACACAAAAAAGGAAAAGAAAAAAAACTGACAATACGAAAGCCTAGAAAAGTAACAAAAGGAAAAAACCTCTATCCAGTAACAACCAAAATAGTATCTGGGTGATTGCAGCCAAATAAATAACGCGATTTTAAACTTTTACATCGTTTTAAAATGTAAATATACGTGTACCGTCAAAATGCATGTTTTAACTTGTGCCCTATGTAAAGTTGTTAAAGAAGGAAGTAGACACCAGATATTTGCAGGTATTTGGTAGATATATTTCTGTAAATATCAGTTCATCAAGCAGTTTTTCCCCTCTCTATTTTAGATTTTAATTATTCTGATGAAGGCCACAATGTAATGATCGAAACGTAAATAAAAATAAGATCATCTAAATGAGAAATAAGTTTTTTATATCCCGGGCTCGAAAAACCCAAGAAAATAAGAAAAAAAAAGATATATAATCAAGTCCAAAAAAAATATACAAACCCAATATAATATATATATATATATATATATATATATATATATATATATATATATATATATATATATATATATACTAAGAAGTATAACTCTCCCTCGGGATCGGTTTCTTGGATTACTGCAGGCATTAGAGCGTCCTGCAGACACAAACATGTTTTATACTTTAAAAAACAAGGGGACCAATTACAGCTGAATATTTTAATACTTATTGTAAAATATTAAAGAATGTTATTGTAAAAGCTAAACAATTAAGTAATAGAAACCATATTAATTCCTCTTAAAATAAAGTTAGGGCTACCTGGCAAGTTAAACAAATTACTGATCGAAAAGACCAAACCAGTACAGTTATTGAAAATTTTTCTTCCAAATTTAGTGATCCTTTTAAGATAGTCAATAGTTTAAATAATTATTTTATAAATTCATGCCCTACCAATGACTCTCGAGGTTATAATTCACAAATTGAAGGAAGAGTAAGAAATTTCATTTATTTGTTTCCTGCTGATTACGAGAGAGATATTAAAGGTTATAAAGGGTTTAAAAAACAATAAGTCGGCTGGAGATGATCAAATACCTATTTCTATTTTAAAAGATGTAGGTGACTTTATTTCTAAGCCTTTATCTTTTATTGAAAATTTCTGTTTTACAACAGGCATTTTTCCAATTAAGCTAAAAAATGCCTATATTAGAACAATCTATAAGAAAGGGGAGAAATCTGAAGAAAAAAAATATAGACCAATCTCGCTATTGCCTAATATAAGCAAAGTTTTTGAAAAAGTTTTATATCAGAGAATTGTAACATTTCTGGATAAGTTTTCTGTAATATCAGATAAACAAAACGGCTTTAGAAAAGGGAAATCCGCAGTAAGAGCTTTGTATCAAACACTTACACAAATTCTAGAATCACTAAATAAAAAAAAAGGAAATATTGGCCATGTACCTGGATCTGTCTAAAGCCTTTGATGCTGTGTATTATAAAATATTATTGTTAATACTTGAAATGTATGGTACAAGGGGTAATGCTCTGGAATTAATAAGATCGTATTTGATGGACAGGGCTCAGTGTATGGTGGAGTCTGATCTCCACAATAGGGCTATAGTGTCTCAGAGGCTTAAAATGAAGAGAGGCGTCCCTTAGGGTTTAATACTTCAACTTCTTTTATATATTCTTTATACTAATGATTTGCCCTAAATCTCTGGAGAGCAGACTGTACTATATGCTAATGACACATTACTCATATTCAATGAAAGCACAGCGAAGTTGCTATCGATGGAAGTTCAATCTGTGATGGACATTCTCGATGGATATTTTCGGACCAACAGCTTGTTTCCAAGACACAGTACATTATATTTGGCAACAGATTAAATAATTAATTTACATTAACTTTTGAGGATACAACAATAACATCAGTTCAGAGCGCTGTTGTTTTAGGACTAAACATCGATAGAAGGTTGGACTGGGGGGCGCACATCGAGAGAGTTGCCACTAAAATATCCCAGTATTTTTACAGTCCAGACTCAGATATGGTTTGATATTTTGGGGTAATTCCTGTGATATTAATAGAGTTTTGATTTTGCAAAAAAGATGTTTACGGTGTATTTTTGCAATGAAACAATAAGACAGTTGTAAAAATATCTTTATTAGTAACAATATTTCGACGGTTATAGGTACATTTTGGATTCGGTGATGTTTATTATTGATAACGGGGATCTTTTTGAAGGTGCATCTATTAAACATAACTACATTACTAGAAATAAAACAAATCTGCTTTCTGATAAATATAATTTTAGTTATTGGTAGAAAAATGTCGAGTATTCTATAATAAAAGTTTTTAATTCTTTACCTGAAAATGTACATTTACTACCAAGAAATAGAATAAAGTGTGTCCTAAAAAACTTTTTGTGTAAAAAAGCCCTCTATACATTTAAAGAGTTTTATGAGTGTGATAAAGGCAGCAATGTCTCGAAATAGCATTTTTGTTAAATTTTAAATGTGTGTTCTTATTTAAATTTTTTTCATTTATACTATGGCCTTTTATCTTAAGTTTTAATTGTTTTGTTTTTACTACATTAATTTGATAGAATTATTCAAGAAAGGTATTTAAAACTGTATAATTATAGTTGAGGTTTTTTTCCTTTTCATTTTTTTTTGTTTTTTATCTACAGTTGAGAATGAACCATAATTTTTATTATGATGTTTATTACCAGTAATGATTTTTTTTGACATTGTTCCATGCACTTATGGGTTTTTTTGTAAGCGGTACTTATTAAAATAAATAAAGACTTATCTGTCTATCTATATATCTATATAAATATATATATATATATATATATATATATATATATATATATATCTTCTTTATACAGAAGTTAGTACAAGTGTGTCCGCATATCACGTGGACATGTAACTAAAATCACAGAATTAGCAGATTCTCTTGTACTAAGCCATTTTAATTATTGCGATATTTTGTATGGTCCTTGTTTAGATAAGTTATAAGTTATTAACAGTGTATATTAGAAATTATTACAATCGGCCAAGCGCTTTCGGTCTCTCTATCGGACCATCCTCAGGGCTCAGACCTTGTCAAAGGGCACACCTCAACCCTGCCAGTTTGAGGAAAGTCGCGAGCGTAGCCTCCACACAGAACAAGATTTATACAATTAAAAAAAACTTCCAGTAACATTTAAAATCAAAACTTAAACTAGAACATTCAATACACTGTGTACAAAATCCATCAATTTCTTGTTTAGATAAACTAGATATAAAAAAAATCGAGAAAATACAGAACTGTTTGTACCATATATGGTATAAGGAGATTTGATCTGATATTTTACAAGTTAAAAGTTGCAAAATGGTTGAATATGCAGGTCGGACGTAAATTAAATTCTTTGGTATTTTTTCATAACGTTATTTTTAATATCTGCCCTCCGTACTTGACAAATAAAGTTAATTTTAGATTTAAGGGTCTTTTCTCTCCATTACCTCATAAAACAGCGCCTTTCAGAAGAAGCTGTCCTTATAATATTTATAATAGCATTTTTACTTTCTTAAAACCTCTTAAACCTCTAATTAAAAAAAAAATTATAAAAAAGTCTTAATGAAAAAATAGAGTTTGTTTTCTTGTGCTTCTGTTTTCTCCTGGGGCGGATCCAGCCTCTCTCTTTGAGGGGGGGGGGGGAGTGATATCATATCACAAGAATACAGTATGACAAGCGAAATCAAGTTGTCGACGGAAGGGGAGCGGCATCGACATCCACGTTCTTAATGCAATAAGTTAGGGTGAATCTGTTTTTTTGAAATTATCTCTCTTAATTTTGTTTCTTTTTTTTTTTTGGAGTTATTTATTCTTTTATACTCTGCAAACATTCTGGTTAGGGACATATTTTTACCAGGGGCTGAACCTAGAACTGTTAGTTAATTGTTTTCAGACCCGTTTTTGCAATTGCATAGACGCCGTACAGTGAGCTTTGACAATGGTGAATGAGATTTCACTGAAACGTCAGCTACCTTACAGTCCTGAGGACTCAACACCCACACGGGATATCCGAAACATGATTATATATATATAAATATCTCTTCTTTATACAGAAGTTAGTACAAGTGTGTCCGCATGTCACGTGGACGTGTAACTAAAATCACAGAATGAGACGGTAATAATGAAGGTCCATTAACTAAACTAACGAGAGGATATTATTTTCAATAACGCAGTTCTAAACTTTAAAAGTAAAAAAGTTTTATAACCTTTTAATTACTTGTAAGACCAAAACGAAACATTAACGGGCCCATTTTCGTATAATAAAACTTTTTTATTTTTACGACTATCTTATAAAGTCATTGAAATTATATCATTTATAGACCTTCGTTTGTTCTCTTTTAGAATTAAGTATGTATGCATTTAATATTTGTAAACATTTTATTAGGTAACGCATCCTAAACAATTAGTAATAAAAGTAAAAGAAAAACAAATTCGGTGTTAAATTTATGGTTTATTGCGAGTGTTTTACAAATGGCTTGTTTTATTTTACGGCATCATCTTTTTCTATCCGTTGACGAAATTCTTAAAGGGTAGAAATCTATAGTCACACAATAAATAAACCTTCTCTCAAATAAATATATATTGAGTATATCTAAATAAACCATTGTTACTCTATACCGAGCCATATTTCTAGCAAATACGAATATATATATATATATATATATATATATATATATATATATATATATATATATATATATATATATATATATATATATACAGGGTGATTCAAAAATCGATCACGAAACTTAAGGGGGTGATTCTACTTGACAAAATAAGGGTAGAGCTTCATATAATTTTTTTTCAAAATGTCATTCGTTTTCGAGTTACAAGCCGTCCAAGTTCAAGTTTTTATTTTTTGTTTTTTGAATTACTCGCTTACAGGAAAACCGATTTGACTAATATTTGAAAGATAGGCTAAGTCTTCTGCGCTTCATCATTTTAGTAACAATTCACATTGATTGTTTGCCGCTAGAGGGTACTTTACCTACATTGAAAATTGTTTTTTTGTCATAATTTTTTAGTGTTGACAGCTACAGTAGTTTTTGGCATAATTTCTGAAAGACTGATGCCAGGCCTTTAAAAAAGGTGCTCTTTATTTACATCGCTAAACCCAACGGTTTAGACGTAAATCACCCTTAAAAATTAAGTGGTAAATTTACTTTTCTCATTTCATTACCACCAGCTACCAGGTAAATAGCTATCAAAGTATACTAGAGCTGTCAGTTTAACATCAAATAAATTCGCTTTTTAAACTATTTAATTTATAATCTTAAAATAACTAATAATGGCTAATCACCAATATTCAAATATCGAATATTGTGATATCCATTTTTGTTATGGAAAAGCAAATGGTAATGCAGAGTTGGCAAGAAGATATTATATGGAGAGTTATCCGGAAAGAAATATCCCTCATGCTCAAACATTTTCCAGTGTGCACAGGAGGCTTGCGGAATGTGGTTCCTTTAAAAGTTATAATGGAAATAGGGGAAGACCTAGAACTGCTAGAAACGTGCAACAAGAAGAAAGAGTGCTTGAAATTATTAAAGATAATCCAGGTATTAGTACTAGAAAAATTGGGAATGAAGTGCGGCTCTGTCAGGCTAGTTCATGGAGGATACTAAGAGAAGAACAACTCTACCCGTTTCATTCAAAAAAGGTGCAGGCTCTTTATGACGATGATCGGCCGAGACGGTTGGAAATGTGCAATCAGATCCTAGCTAAGTATGAACACGATAATCGATTAATTGGCGTCATATTATTCACTGACGAAGCTGGTTTCACTCGTGATGGCATAACAAATCTACACAACATCCACACATATGCTTACGAGAACCCAAACAATGTGGTAGAAACGAAACATCAGCGTAGATTTTCACTAAATGTGTGGGCAGGGATAATAGAAGATTACCTTATTGGTCCTCATTTCTTTGATGGCCCATTAACTGGTGACGTATACTTAGATTTTATCCAAAATCGTCTCCCATTGTATCTGGAAGATGTGCCATTGGAAGTAAAGGCCAACATGTGGATCCTCCAAGACGGAGCTCCGCCCCACTTTAGTATACGTGTCCGACAGTATTTGAATGCAACGTATCCTGAGCGATGGATAGGACGAAGTGGACCATTGGCATGGGCAGCGAGGTCACCAGACCTTAATCCTATGGATTTTTTCTTTTGGGGTCATTTGAAACAATTGGTGTACGATATTCCAGTAATCAACGTCGAGGATCTTCGCTTCAGGATAATCGAAAAGTGCCAAATTATTAAAGAAACACCAGGAATTTTTCATCGAGTTAGGCGACATTTTTTGAAGAGTGTTAGGAAATGTATGGAAGAAAATGGGGGACATTTTGAGAATCTTTTTTAGTTTGTTTAGTACTGTTTCATTAATTTTTATCAATTAAATGTATATCGCAATAATCCATAATATGAATATTTACTGATTAGCCATTATTAGTTATTTTAAGATTATAAATTAAATAGTTTAAAAAGCGAATTTATTTGATGTTAAACTGACAGCTCTAGTATACTTTGATAGCTATTTACCTGGTAGCTGGTGGTAATGAAATGAGAAAAGTAAATTTACCACTTAATTTTTAAGGGTGATTTACGTCTAAACCGTTGGGTTTAGCGATGTAAATAAAGAGCACCTTTTTTAAAGGCCTGGCATCAGTCTTTCAGAAATTATGCCAAAAACTACTGTAGCTGTCAACACTAAAAAATTATGACAAAAAAACAATTTTCAATGTAGGTAAAGTGCCCTCTAGCGGCAAACAATCAATGTGAATTGTTACTAAAATGATGAAGCGCAGAAGACTTAGCCTATCTTTCAAATATTAGTCAAATCGGTTTTCCTGTAAGCGAGTAATTCAAAAAACAAAAAATAAAAACTTGAACTTGGACGGCTTGTAACTCGAAAACGAATGACATTTTGAAAAAAAATTATATGAAGCTCTACCCTTATTTTGTCAAGTAGAATCACCCCCTTAAGTTTCGTGATCGATTTTTGAATCACCCTGTATATACCTATACATATACATATACATATATATATATATATATATATATATATATATATATATATATATATATATATATATATATATATATATATATATATATTAAAAATAAACAATTTCACGGTCTATGTATTTGGAAAAGTTATTTAATTCTCCTTATGACCGTTAAGAAAGGGGACAGACAGTATATTCTCTGCGAATTTTACTCTGGTTCTTTCTCCATAGTAGTTTCGACCACCTAACGGTCTCATCAGTGGAGCTGTAACCACTGCTGTTAAATGTTCCACAGTAATATACTTGTAAGTTTTATATTTATTCCTGGCAATTCCTGGTAAAAAGCGTGGGATAAGAAAAAGGTGATTTTGCTCAATTAAACTGAATATTAGAAAAAAACAGATGATAAAAAAATTTTCCATCATTTAAATTTTAGACTGCAAAACCATAAAATAAAGAAAGAAATAAATACATGTGAGAAGCAGAGAGAGATAGCACAGATATTTAATTTTAAAGATGGGGCAACTTATCGATTTTCATAAACTTGCCATCAATTGTATGTACATATCGCCTTAATATTTTATCAATTTCTGAGTATAAGATATCTATTCCTGGCAAATCCCTGGCATGATAGTATTCCTGGCAAATGCAAGGAATTACTGGCAAATTGACAACCCTGGCTGTAACGAACCGAGAGCACATTGCACAGAAAACAACTATCTACTTAAAATCCCCATATTGTAAAATATCGGCAGGATATTACCCGCAAAACATAATGCTGGAATGTTATTTTACACAGTACAAAAAATTTTTAAAAAGTAAATAATTTCACGGCCTGTTTATTTGGAAAAATCGTTTTATTTTCCTTACGACCGTTAAGAAAAGTTTTCCGTGCATTACGTCTTGATTCGTTACAGCTCCACTGATGAGACCATTAGGTGGTCGAAACTAGCATGGAGAGGGAACCAAAGTGAAATTGACAGAGAATATACTGTCTGTCCCCTATATATATACTTTTAAAAATTGTCATAAAATCAATAATATGGAATGAGTACAACTTTGGCCCCGTTGACCACAAGTGGTTATTAAAGTAAAATAAAATATGTGATTATATATATATATATATATATATATATATATATACATATGTATATATATATATATATATATATATATACATATGTATATATATATATATATATATATATATATATATATATATATATGAAGTAAAATGCGAACAGTGAATGTAAACTTCGCTCCACATATCCTTTTCAGGTTAGAGGTTGCACAGTTTGAATAAATTGCTAAAAAACACAATTCATTCTGTTCCACCACCACCGAGATGGTGGCCTACCTGTACCACCACACCGAGAAGAAAGTTAACAAACTTACCTCCTCCGCTAAGTGATACGGCAGAGGTACATGTTTCGTCTCTCACTAGACTCATCAGGGTACCGACATGCACCTGTCTGTGCAAAGGACAGCTTGGAAGGAAGCATGCATCACTGAACGCAACTTCGCCGACCTCCCGCCGGATGACGTATATATGTTTATGCGGCTTTCACGGATTCCTCCGTGTGAGATGCAATAGCAGTGGTTATATCCACATTATGCTGTTGTAGTGCGGAGGAATCCGTGAAAGTCGCATAAACATATATACGCCATCCGGCGGGAGGTCGGCGAAGCGGCATTCAGTGATGCATGCTTCCTTCCAATCTGTCCTTTGCACAGACAGATGCATGTCGGTACCCTGATGAGTCTAGTGAGAGACGAAACATGTACCTCTGCCGTATCACTGTAGCGGAGGGGGTAGGTTTGTTAACTTTCTTCTCGGTGTGTTGGTATAGGTAAGCCACCATCACGGTGGTAGTGGAACAGGATGAATTGTGTTTTTTAGCAATTTATTTAAACTGTACAACCTCTAACATGAAAAGGATATATGGAGCGAATATAAACTGTTTATACTTGATAACAATTAGAGATACAGCCTAATCGAAACGTCGTAAAAACAAACAACAATAAAGACAATGCAAGTTCTACAACTACATTTTAGTAATCTTGAACATTGTCTACAACCTTCAAAAAAGTTCTTATTCTATAAATTTATTTACTATATTTAATTTTTTTTTCAGCTCTTATATCTATATTTGTTTGATTACGTAACTGTTTGTAATAGTTCCAAGGAGCCTCAGTTTTTGTTCGCATGTATTTTCGAAAAGCCTTATCTCTCATTTTTACCATAGTCTATACAGTCTCTGTTAATCAAACAGGTTTTTGTTTTTTATTACTATAGATTTTAGAAGAGCCAAAACATCAAATATATTTTTTCGAAGTAGTAGATAACGGGGGGACTTCCATTGTCTTTATTTTTTGTTGAATATCACGACGTTTCGGTTAGTAGTATCTCTAACTATTTTCATGTAAAAAACGGCTAGAGATAATTACTACTTCCCAGGAAACATTGCTGTCTATGAGCTTTAAACAAACATCAAATATTTATATTTACAATATTTATTATATCTTTGAAAGGAGTATTTTCAAAAAAAATCATATATCTATTTTAAGGCCATCCAGATATACTGACTTTAATTCGTTAGATTTGCTTTTAGGCGGGAATCTCAAAGGACTTGTTTATTCAATCCCAATAATCACCAGGAGTTGTTTAAAAGGATAATCTATCAGTGCAATCTTATTCAAAATGATTCCGGAATGTTGTTTCGAGAAAAAAATATGCAGAATAAGAAAGTGCATTTTAATTAAACACAAAAAAATCTGCTATGAATAAGTTTATTTTTATCTATAGATTACAAAATTCAATCTCTCGTTTTTAAAATACTTATCTATATCATGTGGAAGCTCTACTTGAATCATCTTTTACATCCACACCCAACTCGGTTGACCATGTTTCAGAATACACAAAATTGATGAAAAAATATAATTTTTGTTTTTAACATTATTCTATTATTTTAAAATAACAGCGAGGCATTATAAAATTTTCCTCTTACAAGGTATTCTTTTCACCGTAATGTGCCAAGATACCGTGTGATTAATATTCCAAAACTATAACTAAAATCGATCAATAAAATATATATTTATTTAAAACTTTCATTTAACAATATTTTCGTGATGTTTTTTTATTATTCAATCTTGTGTTTCTTCTTTAATATAACCCAAGTGTAACTTTTTACTAGAAGGACTATGGCAGCTAGACGTTTTACTTTCGTCACTATCTCCCTATAAAAACAGAAAAATATAAATCAAAGTGACATTAAATTACCCCATGAAACTGAAAAAGAACTTAGATTTTTTCCTTGTTGATAATAAAATGACATGAAAACACGTTAAAATAACTTTTATAATCCTTGAAATGTTTGTTACTTACATATACCAGCCTGGAATAATCATGATCATCATTATCAGAACTATCTTCGTCATCGGAACTCTCTGCTTTTTGAAGAAACAATTTGATTTTCCTCATACTTTTAAGGGAAGATAAGCTCGAAGAACGAATTGGTTTGTTATTTGAAAAACTGGTAAAAATGTCTTCAGGAACTGGAGGCAGATTTATAACGTTAAGGTCAATTAAGGACTCTCTTGATAGATTTTCTGGATATTTTTCATTAATATCTATCTAAAAGGTGACTTATTTTTAAAATTTATAAAAAAATTAAACCGACTTCTAAAAATATGTTAAAAAGTGAAAAATAGCAATATAAATTATTAAATGAAATTAAAATTTTTAAAATTGACGCGAAACTAATGCCTGGCATAATGTGATTCCCATAAACAGATTAAAAATACTTCAATTGTAATTGATTTCTTACCATAGTTTGTATATATCACGTATTACTAGTTATTTGTTTCGTTTGAAAATAATTTGGCGCCAACTTCAAAATTTTCAATTTCATATAAAAGTTTATATTGCTATTTTTCAATTTTTAGCTCATTTTTAGAAGTCGGTTCATTCTTTTTATAAAAATTTTATTTTTCGATTTTTAGTTTTGAATTCATTATAATATCCATAAATTATTTGAACTAAGTTCTAATCGACATTAAAGTATTTCGCAAAAAAATACTCATTTTATCCAACTAAAAAGTCTTTGGTTATTAGAGTTCTCCAAATATCATAATAAATCCTATCTTAAATTTTAAATTAATTTTAGTTTGGTAATATAGACCAACCAAAACCTTTCAATATGGATATTTTAAGGATTTGAGACGTAAATTTCTTAGCCCGACATATTTTATCCTGCATATTGAGTTTGAATACGTCCCAAAACCACATAATATCAATTTTAGACAAAATCGGAAGAATGTAAAATTTTCCGTCCTTCATATTGTTGTGAAAAATTAACTTCATATTCGTAATATATGACTCCGAGAACGTCCTAATACTAAATTTAAAAACATATGAATAAGGTAAAATTTTATACCCTCCATATTTGATCCACCACATTAAATTTCAAAAAAAATAATTTTACGGTCTTAATTTAATCTAAATCTAAATCCTGGATGAAATCCGGAAATTGCCAATGCAATACATCTAACATATTATATTTTCTTAAAATAATTTTATATTCACTATTTACATGCTCAAAAACGATTCAGTCCCACTTTTGAACAAAATCGAAAAAATAATTTTAAATTCATAATTTACACCCTCAAAAAACCCTTATATCAACTTGGAAAAAATCGAAAAATGAAAAATTTTTAGGACGCCATATTGGATTTGCCAGATTGAGTTTTTCAAAAATAATTTTAAATTCGTAATTAACACTAACAAAAATCCCCCAATACTGATTTTGGACAAAATCGAGAGATGTAAAATTTTTAATCTGCCATATTTAATTTCTTTAAAATAATTTCAGAATCGTAACGTGCGATCCCAAAAACTCTTCCATATCAATTTCGGAAAAAAAAGGACAAAATAATTTTTTTATACGCCATTAAATTTTCCAAAAATAAGTTCAGATTCCTTATGTACCACCCCGAAAACTCCCCCGTAGTAATTTTAAAGAAAATCGGACAAAATTGATTTTTGTGTTAGCCATATTGAATCCCACCATATTGATTTTTTTTAAATAATTTTAAATTTGTTATGTGCGATCTCGAAAACTTCCACATACCAATTTTGGAGAAAATCGGACAAAATTAATTTTTTTGTCCGCCATATTATTAACGCCATCTTGGATTAACGTAGAAATTATGAAATAATGAGTTGTAACCAATGTCAAGGGAAATGGAAAAACAGATCTAATAGATTAGTTTTGGCATTCGGAACAAATATATCAATTATGAACATTGTTTTCCTATTGGGTTTACCATAGTTGTAAATATAGCCCAACAAAAACAATCGTCATTATTACACATTCTTGAAGAGCAGAACCACAACAAGAACCCCCTGCAAGAAGCCATAGAGGACTTCTTCAACAGCATGAAGTCACAATTTCAGAGATTCCTATTGCGGTTGTTGCCAGAACCACCCAACGACATACAGAAGCTCAACCACAAAAAGTCCCAGCCAGACACGGAAACAGCGTTTTATAGAATATCTTCAGATTAATTTAATATTTTCATATTAAATTGTAAACTTGCATGATAAGCCATATCAGTTGAATGTAAAATTGGTACTTAAAAACCAATGGAAGTATGATGATGATGTGTTTTGCTCTTGGGTCGTTATTGCTCCAGGTGATCGAAACGAATATGGAGAGAGAACTAGAGTTTAATTCGCAGGAAATAAATAGTCTCTTTTTTCCTTTAAACGATCTGAAGAAGAAAGAAAGCGGTGGTTTATTAAATTAATTCTACTGTCGTACAACAACCCAAGTATTCCAAAAAATAACAAAAATTAACTGACGCTTTCATTTCCATCTGATCTTGATTATTTTTTTAAATAAATCACTTTTGTTTTCAAAATAGGCTGGAAAGTCTTATTCGATCAAAAAAAAATTTCAAAAATGAATTAAAGGTCATTAGAATCCGCAAAAACAAGCATTACTCTACTTTTCTTCAATAGTGTCTTTAAAATTAACGAAAAGAAACAGTCTAAATATTTTTAAAATAAAATCAATAAGTAATAATTTTAATTTTAAATTAAATAAATAAAGTCTTAATATTTTTAAAAATAAAAATAATAGGTACCTTTAATTAATTTTAATTAAATAAATAAAGTCTAAAATATTTTCTTTTAAATAAAGAAAAAATAATAATACCATCAATTTAAATCAAAGTCAATAATCGTTATTTTGTTGTATTTCTATAAGTCCAGAAAAGTCAAATAAAATTATAAAAAAAAAATAAATAAATATTTAAAGAAAATTTTAAAATTTCATCTGCAAAAAATGTTTAGAAAAATATTTATGAAAAAGTAAAAAAATATATATTAAATTTAACATCAATTATTTTTATAAAGTTTTAATATAAAACTGGATAACATGCAACAAAATTTATTTCTAAGTTATTTTACATTTTGGAAATAAAATAAAATAAAATATTTAGCTATCACAATTTGACACTGGGCACTTTAGTTAAAAATTTAACAGTCTGACTCACTAACGTGGTGTAAATTTAAAACCGCCCTTACTTGACAGTAGAGGGCTTAAACTGACAAGAGCAATAGTAGTCAAGCAAGTTTTAAACCTTAATAGCTAGATTCACTAAGAAGGTTTAAGACTTAGACCCGATCTAGTTGCCTTGGAAATAAGATTTTCTAGATGACCAGTTCGGTTTTTCTTACGATATTGTTTTAATTGTATTTTAAAGGTTCAAAACTTGCTTGACTTATTGTTACCTTTGTCAGTTTAAATTCTTTACGGTCAATCTAGACCGGTTTTAAAGTTAAACCATGTTAGTGAATCAGGGGGTAAAAATACAAGCATAAAAAAACATTTTGTTTTACTACTGAACCGGCAAAAATGAAGAACTTCATTTATTTTCGGGATACAACTATTTCTTTTACATATTTCAAGGCTTTATCGCAAAGTTCTTGTCCTTAATATCCTTATATAAGCGTTTATTTGTTGACATATATATATATATATATATATATATATATATATATATATATATATATATATATAAACTGTGACAATACCATAAGCAAAACAAAACTAGCCGACTATAAGATTTAAATTTCATGGCAACTGGAACGGGTTTTAATCTTAGTCAATTTGGCTGAAAAAGTTTAAAATAAAATAATAAAACAGCAACAGCCGGATTCACTAACATTGTTTTAAATTTTAAGACCGCCCTAAATTAACAGCTGAGGTCTTAAATTGACAAATGCAACAATAAGTCATGCAAATTTTCAGCCCTAAAAATAAAAGCATAAAAAATCATTTTGTTTTATTACTGAACCGGCAAAAATGGAAAACTAGTTTTTTTCGTGATACAACTATTTCTCTTACGTATTTCAAGGCTTTATCGTAAGGTTTTTATCCTTAATATCCCTATATAAGCACTTATTTGTTTGCATATTTAATATAAATTATGACAATATTATAATCAAAACACAACTGGGCCAATAAAAGATTAAAAATTCATTGCAACTAGATCGGGCTTAAACCTTAAATCTTCTTAGTGAATCTGACTGCAAAATTCTAAATTCTGTACAGATACGATCTCCTTCCAGAAAGAGGTACAACCAATACATTGGCCAGAAATTGATATAGGAAAATTAACCTTAAATAAGTCAATTGCGTAATGACCTACTTGGACTAATCACACTCTATAGTAGAATTAAAGAAATCTGAGTGATAATGACTAATGTGTAATGTTATAACTATTGCAAAATTTACTCTTTATTTGAAAACAAAAGTATAGTTTACTACGAAACAAAATCATAAAAAATTAGATACTCCCAAACTTCAAAACTACGTGATATTCTGGACGGGGAGAAAGTACGCAAATATCAACCTTATGTAAAGCTGTAATAGAACACAAGTATTGTATAGTTACGTGAGTTGAGTAAGAATTTTGGTTATAGAGGGAATATATGTTGGGTGGGATTAAATATTTATATATTTTGCAGATCAAGAACAAAGGAGATAATTAGTGATAGAAATTAGTAAGAAAATTCAGTGAAAAGTTAAGTCAGTTAAAAAGTGAAAAATGTAAAGATGAGAAAAGTCTGGAAAATGCACACCGATTTTAAAACCGTGGCTATCGGCGAGCCAGAACTTAGCGCGTTTAAAGTTGAAAAATCGTAATTTTACTATTTTATCTTATTTTTATTATTTTCTCATTTGTCTTATTTAGAAGTAATTTCTGCGATTATAAATTTTTAGAAAGTATTTGAAATTTTTACACTAGTTAAAATTATAATATGATAAATTTTTGTTAAAATGGAGGTTCACTATTTTAGTTTCAACATTTATTATTTTGAATTTTAAAATATTCCTTTTTAATTTTTATTTTTAAATATTTATAAGCTGGTTCCATATTTTTAGTTCCCAAGTTCCAAAACAATTCTAATAAAAATCAATGTAATAATTTAATAATTTATCTTGAATTTCATTTGATTTTAATAAATCATTTAATATATTGAGGAAAAGAAGTGTTTAAATGATGTTTGTTTGAAGGTCATAGACAATGGTGTTTCTTGCGAAGTAGTAGATATCTGTTGGACTTCCATTGTCTTTATTTTTGTTGAATATCACGACGTTTCGGCTAGTAGTTATCTCTAGCCGTTTTCAGTTTCACTTGAAAACGGCTAGAGATAACTACTAGCCGAAACGTCGTGATATTCAACAAAAATAAAGACAATGGAAGTCCAACAGATATCTGTTACTTTGCATGTTTAAATGATTATACGGCAGTATAATCACCGCCTGTTAAGGAAATACCTAAAGTTATAAAAATAATTAATAAGCAACGAATATCTATTACTGAGAGCAGCAGTGTCGTCATTAGAGAAAACGAGAGGGTAAGTGAAATCTCCAGTTTCGACAAGGTACTTAGAAAATAAAGTAAGGCTCTTTCTGGAAAAGCAACAATAGAGAAAATTTAATATAATATAACAAGTCCCTTTCAAGAATAAATGAACCCACGTGTGAATTAATTTGTGTATCGCCCTGTATGGGTCAACCTGATAGATTTTAGATATAGATACGGGGCGAGTATCACAGTAGGAACTCGAATTTTCACTTATAAAGAATTTAAAAGCGTTAATGTACAGGGTGAGTCAACGATTGGATGAAGTAAGTTTGTTCCTTTTCGGTGAAATTAACAAAGAAACTATATTTATTGTTTGATACAGTTTATTTTTACGCAGATTTTAAAAATATTTAGGACTCTACAGGGTGAGCCAAAAAACTAGGACAGCATAAAGTTGTATTTTTTTAAATAGAACATCCTATATACGAATCGTATTTTCGATTTAGCTTATAATTTTAAATCTTTTTTACTAAGGGTTTACTATAACAAAACTTTATAGTTTCTGAGATAAATAAGTTTAAAGAAAAAAAGTCACATTTTCAAGCATCAATTCAATCCTAAATAACGTTTTCAATTTTGTGACAAATATATTCAAATTTGGAATTTAGTAAGGCCAAGGACAAGTTAACATAATTTTTACCTAATATTTGCAATAAAAGCTACAGGGTGTTGAACACATCGGCTCAAATTTGAACAAGTTTAAATGAATAAATATCTTTTTTTTTAATGGTATACCTTGTATATTTTCATGTTATTTAATAGAGTACTAAAAACCCTAAAAGTTTTGTTCAATATATCCTATACCTATTTATAATAGTTTTTGAGATATTTCAGTTTTTCTTATTTTCCATACTTTTTTACAGAAATAGTCTTCATTATCATAGTAGCCATGTAAAATAATAAAAAGAAACTACAGAAACAAACAGAATGTGGTTAAATATGATGAAATACATTATTCGTTATATTACAATGGCAATAGTTTAATTAAACATAATGTGAAAAAATTAACACAACAATAACGACAAGGCAAATACATATTTACTTTTATACTAAATTGAAACAAAAAAATTACCTATTAAATACTGAGATTAATTATTTCTTTTTAATAAGTGTTCGAATAAACGACCCTCTTGTGCAATGCACAAATTTAGTCTTTTTTGCAGATTTTCTCGGATCCTGGACAAAATTAGTGGCGTTATTGTTCTACAGGTATCCCTAATCCTGTTTCGCATATCTTCCACTGTTGTTGGTAGATTAACATACACCTTATTTTTAATATAACCCCATAGGAAGAAATCTAATGGGGTGATGTCGCAAGACCTTGGTGGCCACTCAATGAAACCCCCACGTCCAATCCATTTTTGCGAATAT
Organism: Diaprepes abbreviatus; assembly: GCA_034092305.1. Lineage (NCBI taxonomy): Eukaryota > Metazoa > Arthropoda > Insecta > Coleoptera > Curculionidae > Diaprepes > Diaprepes abbreviatus. The sequence continues at coordinate 152,719 of JASJET010000236.1, read as the reverse complement.
CGTTGGTCCAAAAACGCACGAACTTCACGATGGTAATGCGGAGGCGCACCATCGTGCTGGAACCACATACTGTCGAGCTCATCCCTATCGAGACCTTGCAGCAGTTGGGGTAGTTCTTCTTGTAGAAAGTTCAGGTAACTATGGCCATTTAGTGGTTCATTAAAAAAGTGAGGTCCAATAATTCGATTATGATGAATACCACACCAAACATTTAATGACCAGTGGTTTTGATGTTGCACCTCTCTAATCCAAAATGGGTTTTCTGTGGCATAATAATGCATGTTGCGTCTATTTACGGTACCGTTACTTCTAAAAATAGCTTCATCACTAAATATTACCTTGCATAATAAATTTGGATTTAATTGAATCTCCGCATTTATTGTACGACAAAAGTTTACACGACTTTCAAAATCCTGTCCATGCAATTCTTGGTGTAATTCCATGTGATATGGATGATACCTATATTTCTTGGTAGTACGATTAGCGGTGGATTGTGATGTTTCACATAATGCTGCTAACTGACGGCTACCAATATAAGGATTTTCCTGAACATTTAACAATACTTGTAGTTCTTTGTCTTCATTAGTTACTGGTTTGTTGACCACTTTACGTTTTGGATAATCAACAGTACCAGAAGAATCAAATCTTTGCATTAAGTTTTGAAAAGTATGGGTATTAGGCTGGCGTCGATCAGGATACTTCATTTTGTAAATTCTTTGAGCAAGAAGGCAATTTTTTTGAGCCTCTCCTATTGTATAAATCATATCTATTAACTCATTCTTTGGAAAATTCATTTTACAATATAAGATAAATGCAAAAAAAACCAAACTACACTACATAAAAACCAAAAGAAGCGTTTGCGGTTATAAATTTGACACACAGAAAAATGTTCTTTTACATTGTTTTTGCCATGGCTACTATGATAATGAAGACTATTTCTGTAAAAAAGTATGGAAAATAAGAAAAAGTGAAATATCTCAAAAACTATTATAAATAGGTATAGGATATATTGAACAAAACTTTTAGGGTTTTTATTACTCTATTAAATAACATGAAAATATACAGGGTGTACCGTTTAAAAAAAAAGATATTTATTCATTTAAACTTGTTCAAATTTGAGCCGATGTGTTCAACACCCTGTAGCTTTTATTGCAAATATTAGGTAAAAATTATGTTAACTTGTCCTTGGCCTTGCTAAATTCCAAATTTGAATATATTTGTCACAAAATTGAAAACGTTATTTAGGATTGAATTGATGCTTGAAAATGTGACTTTTTTTCTTTAAACTTATTTATCTCAGAAACTATAAAGTTTTGTAATAGTAAACCCTTAATAAAAAAGATTTAAAATTATAAGCTAAATCGAAAATACGATTCGTATATAGGGTGTTCTATTTAAAAAAATACAACTTCATGCTGTCCTAGTTTTTTGGCTCATCCTGTAGAGTCCTAAATATTTTTAAAATCTGCGTAAAAATAAACTGTATCAAACAATAAATATAGTTTCTTTGTTAATTTCACCGAAAAGGCACAAACTTACTTCATCCAATCGTTGACTCACCCTGTACAAGATACTAGACTTAAATTAGTTTGTATTAGGTAAGTTCAGGTTAGTGTTAGGTCAAAATTAAGGATTATATGTATGATATCGAGAAAATACCTTATCTAGCAAATACATTTTTATATTTGAAAATCTGACTTCACCTAATTTACTTTTCCTGTCATAAGAAAACTAAATTTACTATTGAATTGACTTTTAAATATGAATGCTTTATTCTTTTAAATTAGGAAGCTGAGTAATAAAAGATCTACATCGGACTGACAAGGCAAACAGAATGCAATTTACAGAACTTTATTTTATGATGTAGTGCGGAACGCTTCCGAAGAAGGAACACAATTTATTTGTGTGTAGGTCTAAACAAATTGAATAAACAACACTCGTTAAATGGAATTATAAAATTCTGTCTGCAAAAATTTGACGAATGGAGTGTTGAAAATGTTTATTTCAGACCTCCATTAATGGAACGTTTATACGGCATTGCCCGGGGGTTACTTAGGGTGTATGCCAACAACTAAAATGCTTTAAAAGGATATTTGTCATCATAAAGAGTTTTAAAACGTGCTTTAACGGCCGGAAATATTTTGAAACAAAAGTTTTTGGTAAAAATAATTTGAAAAGTTAAGCGTATCTTTTAAACTTTTGCGCACAAAAATGTTTGCTAAAATTTGAATTAAAATTACTCGAACAGGTTTTCTCAATTATATTTACACAAGAAATATCTCGGAAATGGTATGCGGTAGAAAGAAACAAACACTGCAATACAATTCTTCTCAATCAATACTGCTTTGAGGGCTAAAAAACTTCGTTCTTTTAATATTAGGCCAGTGGAATTAGCATTTGGAAAAAAATTATTGTTAGTAAACTTCTGACTACGCAGAAACATTCAGAATAATGATAGAAATTATGTAGTATCTTTTTTTTATTATATTCCCGGGTCCGTCCTAAAGCCGAATACACTGCGGCCAGAGTAGGCCTATTGTGCTCACCCTAGACATTACAGCCACTCTGTCAACCTAGCCCCCTGGCTTAATCTGTACAGTCCTGCTAAGGAGTGAGTGAGTATTTCTCTCGGTTTCAATCTTACTGACCCAAAAGTTTGTTGTCTAAATCTTACCAGTGACTCACAGTCACATATGATATGCTTCACCGTTTCCTCGGTTTGTCCACATAGTCTGCAGCCGAGGTTTCCGTTATATAGATTCATTCTATTCAGATGTACTTTGACGGCCATGTGTCCCGTCATTATACCCGTAATAGTCCTTAATTGGTTTCTACTCATTTGTAGTAATTTCCTTGCCAGTTTCGGGTCAGGATTCCCAATAAATAGCTTGCTGTGGTTTAAACCCTGTCTGGTCATCCAGTGATTTTTATGTTCTCTTTTGGTCCATTTTATGACTGCTTCCCGGGCCACGCACCGCGGTACCCCAAAGGCCGGTTCTGGACCCATGTATTGAGATGCCGACCCTGCTGTAGCCAGCTCGTCAGCTTTTTCATTTTCATGTATGCCTTCATGTCCTGGTACCCACTTTAACATGACTCTGTTGTCTTTTGCCAGAATTTCCAGCTCACTCTGACATTCCCAAACCAGCCTCGATGATATCTTTTGGGCCTTGAGGGCTTTTAGGGCTGCCTGGCTGTCAGAGTAAATGAGGATTTGCTTCCCTTTGTAAGCTCTCCTGTTTATCTCGTCTGCGCACCGTAAGATTGCGTATATTTCTGCCTGGAATACTGTTGGGTATTTCCCAAGGAGAAGAGTTAATTCCTTCCCCAGTTGTAGCCCATATATCCCAGCTCCAGTACCTTCACTAGTTTTTGAACCGTCAGTGTACCAGATACTAGCACCCGAGAATGTTTCCGGTCTTTCTCTTTTACTTGCCATTCGATCCTCTATTGTGACTTCAAACGGTATATTATAACGCTAGCTCGAGTTCTTACCCTGGTAACACACTCTGCTCGGCAGACAATGCTGAAGAAATGACATACTATCTTTAGAGCATATTTACAGCAGAAATCTGTAAGACGCTGCAATCTATGAAATATTCTTAACGATCTACAGCAGAATTAAGTACGATTCTTCCAATTTATTTTTTCAAACTGTAGAGCAGAATCATAAGTAAAACGTATGCAAAACATCAGTAAGATGCTGGATATCAGAACGAGAATATTTTAAATCTTATGATGAACTTACTCAAAGCTGCTGTCCCGTCATTATCCATCAGCATTTTATGTAAGTAAATATAAAAGTCGGAAACAGAAGAGATATGGTTCGGATTAAGCTTACAGATGCAGATTTGTTTCAGAATTGAGAAATGTTTGCTACCAGAGATGGTCTGTGTCCATTTCCAACTCAGGGCTCCTGATTTTTTGCATATGTTTTTGTGTCCTGACAACGTCCTTTGCGATTTTACTGTTGAGTGATTTAGTCGGTGGAGTCCCATTCTTGCCTCTGCCTGAATCACTATGTGTAGCGGAGGCAGATCCAGAATACACTCCATTGCCGAAGTGGGGGTTGATTTCATGGCCCCAGTAATACACAAACAGGCGACCCTTTGCAATCCACTCAGCTTTGTCATGGTTGTTCTCTACATTACCTTGGGCCACCCGACCAAGGCTGCGTAAGTGATGGCTGGTCTCACAACACTGGTGTATAACCAATGTACCATTTTCAGTGAGAGACCTCATGTTTTCCCACATAATCTTCTAACAGTCATAAGAGTTGTTTCCGATTTTCTGGTTATGTTTTCCACTTGCTTGTTCCAGGTCAGCCTGGAATCTAAAATCACCCCCAGATATTACACTTCTCTGGAAAGTGGTATTGTGTTTCCTATGTAGTATCTTATGTCTCATTTTCTTTTTGGGAAATTTTTTTTATTTAACAATTAAGATGTGAAAAAATAGTTTTTTTTTTTGCGTTCTAGGAAAAACTGTGCGCTTATCTACAAAATGAGCTAAAGTTCATCCAAATCGGATAATTTGTTTATTAGTTATTGCAAAAAACCTGCTAAAATGGCTGTTTTTTTCAATTGATAATAAACAATAGAAAAATATATTGCATTAACTTTATGCTGCAACTAAAAGAGCCTCTTGTTGCATACAACAAATATGCAAAATTTCAAGTAAAAATATTTAATAGTTTTTTGCCCAGTAAATTTGTTTATAACATTTTGTTTTTTTTATTGTTTACTCTCAGCAATTTAGAGTTCGTGCAGCAGTCTGCGGGTGCGCAAATGAAAGCTTAAGCCTTATACTAACAATAACACAAAAAGAAACAAATTAATTATTCATTTTAAATTGTTAAAACGGATAAACAAAGTTGTGGTTGGTTTTTTCGTTATAAACAAATAGAATAACTCTCCGACAATTGTTGATATGGAAATGTCGATAAGTAGAGGTGATTGGTGAGATTTTGGCGCATATTTTGAAAAAAAAAACAAATTCTGTACGACCACTAGAAGTTGAGATAGAATTTTTTTCCAAAATGTCGCTGCTGCGTTGTTTCCTATTAAGGAATTATTTAAGTAGGAACTCATAAGGAGATGATTAAACTATTGTATGCAGCAGTTTTTAACTCAATTATTCCAAAATTGATGTAGCAATAGTTTAAAATTGCACTTACTCCAAGAGTCAGAAAGTGAGCACTGGAGGGGGCGTTCTTTCAGTCTGCGGCGCGCGAAAAAAAAACGTGACTAGGACGTTTGACATTCGTTTCGCCGGAAAAATTTGAATTATCTCGGCTAATATCGGTCGTAGAATCTTTATTTTTGTTAATTTGTAGTTTCTTGACGGGATATGAAAAATGGATGATATGTTTTTGTAATCAAATTGTGGTTTAAGATAGCAATAAACAATTTCTTGCACGTGCTTTTCAAAGTCAAATCACTCTCATCATTGACATAATTATCATTATCATCATCATCATTATTATCATAATCATAATTATTTTCTGCCCTATTAATTTCACCGTCTTTGTGAGTAATATTACAATAATTTTCAATTGGATAATGGCTGACAATATAATCGTCAAATGTAGTTTATTCTGCATCTCGAAAAATAATAATGCTTTCAACTAATGTTGCTATTTATATCTTGGGAAATATTAATGGTACATTAAAAATCAATCTAATTTTTAATATTCCTGACTAATAGTATACTGTTGACCAGACGCAGATCCAATGGGGGAGGGGGGGAGGGCGGTGGGGGAGGGGGTCGATCCCAACCCCAAGAGCTTTGAATTCAGGAACACCGACCCGATTTTGCTTCTTATATCAAAGTTTATTCAAGAACTAGGGAGAATAATAAATCCTTTTTTTCCTTGTTTTTCTTCGCAAACTACCTGTATTCTTTAGTCCGGTGTCTTTGGCAAAATCTGTTAGACACATATATTTTTCATAGGAATGGGTTAGAAATTTTATAATCAAAAATACCGGTCTATAATAATGGACTATTTGGGTTGGATAACAATAGATATTTGGATGTGTGACGTGTTAAAAAGGATCTGAATCCTTGTCATAGGCGTCGGAAGGAGGTTTATCTTATCACTAAGTATTTATGGCATAGAATATTATTTCGGTAATAAACTTAAAACAAAAAGTTTTTATAATATTATTTTATTTCTTATGATTTCTTAATAATTCACATATATTACAAAAAATAGATAATCTTGACATATTTAACGCAAATCACAACTGTATTTTTATTATTTTTAATTTCGGCATAGTAACCGTTTTAGGCACATTCAGACGAAAACGTAGCCTTATTCTCTCAAAAAATTCGAAGTTATAATTTAAATACTTACAAAATATCCATTGTCAAAAATGCCAGAAGTTAAACATATATAAAAAAATAACTTCGTCCATATAATATTAAAATTTTTTTGGGGCTATCGGTCATTTTATTATTAATTAAAAACATTTTTAGGACATTTGACGTTTCAGTTTATTTATTTCTTAAACCATCTGCAGAGTTACAATTAAACACTAAAAAGGGATTCAAATGAAATTATTTTTTATATGTTAGAGTTAAAATTAGACCTACTTATTTTTATTTCTATCTATTTCACTTCATCTTAATTTAATTTACTTTATTATATGGAAATCCGATAGCCCCAAAAAAATAAAATAAACGTGTTAATTCTACACGCTTAAGAAAAAGACACCAATACCATAATAAAATAATTAAAAATTACGGCTAATTGAAATTAAATATATATATATATATATATATATATATATATATATATATATATATATATATATATATATATATATATATATACATATATATATATATATATATATATATATATATATATATATATATATATATATATATATATATATATATATGTAAAATTAAAGAGTGGGACACCCTAAATTAAAAATATATAAGAAATAAAAAAAATATAAAAACAACATTAAACAATAAAATATAACAAAAACAAAAATTTAAATAATAAATTATGTTTACACTGGTAAACATTACGTATCTAATTTGTTATCAAAGTCAGTGAAGCTATCTTCGCTCAAATTAGTTATAACTGGTTCCCCTATCTCACCGATCATCATCAGAAATTAAATTGAACTATCAGAAATTTTATTATTGCAGTAATTTTATAAAAGCTTATAAAATTTAAATATAATTAAATATAATTAGATTTACGAGGGTCCTCAGTTACCTGCGGCACTGGAGCAGGTACGTTGGAGGTTTCGGTAACAGTTTTATTACTCTTTCTAGTTCTTGAATAGAGTATAGGGATGTGTATGCTTGCGATTGTCCCTCCCTTCCTCAAGAGCCTTGAGTTCAGGAAAATAAAATCGATTCGGCCTTTTATATTAGAAATGTTTATGCTTCTAGCATTCCCTCCCGTTGACAATTTATTTATCTCGCGTTCCCCCCCCCCCTCCCCAAGAGCTTTGAGTTCAGGAAAATAGCCCCGATTCTGCTTTTTACACTAGATATGGGAATGTTTCCGGTGTCTCCCCTCCACAACTTGCTTTCGCTTGTCATATTGATATACTGTTGTGATATCACCACCACCCCCCCCCCCCCCACTAAAGAAAGAGGCTGGATCCGCCCTTGCTGATCACTGTAACAATTTTTTCGCAATTTGAGAGCACGTAAATACGATAAAATTATAATTATGCATAAAGTGTATAAAAGTGCAACAATTTGTTTATTGCTGTGTTTAACAATAATTTGATTACAAAGCATTTCATCCATTGTTCAAATTTGAAGCATCCGAGTCATGCTTTTTCCGCGCGACGCAGGCTGAAAGAACGCCCCCTCCACTGCTCACTTTCTGACTCTTGGAGTAGGTGCAACTTTAAACCATTGCTAAATTAACAATTTTGAAATAATTGAGTTGAAACTGCTGCATACAATTGTTTAAACATCTTCTTATCAGTTTCCACTTAAATAATCCCTTAATCTTAATAAACAACGCCGCAGCGATTTTTTGAAAAAAATATTAAAAATATATCTCAGCTTCTAGTGGTCGTACATAATTTTTTTTTCAAAATCTGCGTCAAAATCTCAGCGTTCACTTATCTGCATTTCGATATCAACAATTATTGAAGAGTTATTCTATTTGTTTATAATGAAAAAACGAGCCCCAATTTTTGTTTATCTGTTTCAATAATTTAAGATCAACAATTCATTTGGTTCTTTTTTGTTATTGTTAGTATACGTCTGAAACTTTCATTTGAGTACCCGCAGACCGCTGTACGACCTCTAGATCGCTGAGAATAGACAATCAAAAAAATGTAAAAAGTTATAAACAAATTCACTGTGCAAAAAAATATAGAATATTTTTTACTTGAAATTTTGCACATTTGTTATGTGGAACAAGAGGCTCCTTTAATTGCAGTATAAAGTTAATGTAATATATTATTCTATTATTAATAAACAATTGAAAAAAACAGCCATTTTAGCAGGTTTTTTTTGCAATAACTAACGAAAAAATTATCCGATTTGGATGGGCCTTAGCTCATTTTGTAGATATTTTTAATGCGCACAACTTTGTGATTTTTTTTACTTAAAAATAATAGCTTTTCCTAGAACTCGAAAAAACTGTTTTTTCACATCTTAATTATTAAATAAAAAATTTTCCCCAAAAAAGAAAATGAGACATAAGATACTACATAATTACTATTATCATTCTGAAGCTTTCTACATAATCAAAAGTCTACTAATAATAAATTTCAAAATCACCTTACATAAGGCTTACTCCACCAGCCTATATTGAAACATAAGAAAAATGGGAATGCGTTTAAAAAATATTAGGCCTGCACTTTATCAAACTACCTATGTTAATTATTTTAATTCAAATAAGAGAATAGAACGACTGATGCTATCGAAGAATCAAGAAATCTTTGATTTGAAAAGACAATTATAAAAGTTAGCGTGAATTTTTGTTACGAATTTTCCCTGTTTTAAGGCCAATTGGCATTTTCCGGGACGTTAACTTTAAGTTGCAGACTGGCGACGTCACATGAATTTTGCTATCGAACTGAACTTTACATATAGTTCAATTCATCAAAGTCAATGGTTCCTGTATTCTCAGTTGTTTCATGTCTCATTTACTGAGGATTGTTTTTGTCGTAAATTATGCCTAAATTAAACAAAAGTAAGATGTTTACTGTTAGAAAACAATGAGAAATACTAACCTATTTAAAGAATTGGAGTATTAAAAAATATATATTGCATGATCTATACTAAATCAGTATTATTTAATTGTATAAGAACAAAATAATAACAATAATTAACATTTATCACTTGGTAGTTCCATTATAGATATAACTTTTATTGGCATGTGCGAAATACACTCGTAGACAAAATTCTGGAACACTTTGTTCTAGGAAGAACAGATTATTTTACAAATTTTAAGTGTACAATATTAAGTTTTTATGGAAAGATAATCGTTGAAAAAAATAATGCTAAAAATTAAGAATATTCGTGCAAATCTAAGCTCCTCTACTGTACAGGGTGTCCAGATTTAGTTCATTTTCCTGGGTAGCTCCGTTATTTTTAAAGTAAGCGGAATGCGGTTTTTGGTGTGCTACTTTTGCGTGAAACAAAAGATGCCGCAGACAGAATTTTCACAACACTCTTAGTTTTTTAGATACAGAGGCTTTTTGAAAATTTGCCATTTTGGAACACCCCTCGTATTTCGGTTATCTTTTTAGCTATCGAAAAAGTAAATATTGACTCAAACAAAGTTTTTCACGAACAATTCAGTGGCGTCGTTAGTTTTTCTCTTAGTACTACTGTTTTTTAGATATAAATCAAACTTCAAAAATTTCAATTTCATATAAAAATGTATAGTTATTTTTCACTTTTGAGCACACTTTTAGAAGTCGGTTCAAATTTTTTATTATATATATAAATTATTTGAACTAAGTACTAATCGAGATTAGTGTACCTCGCAATGACTCCAAGGTGGCAAAAAAGTACCTATTTTTCCAAAGCTGTAAATCACTCTAACATGAACCACAAAAATTTCGTTGATTCTTAGAGTCCTCCAAATGCCAATGAAATTGTATCAAACAAATATTTAGTCTGTCATAGTAAATCCACTAACTTAAATTGCAAATTAATTTTAGCTTGGTAATATAGGCCCAAAAAACTGCCAGTATCGATATTTAAAGAACTTGAGACGTAAATTTCTTAGCCTGATATATTTTATACTGCATATTGAGTTTGTATACGCCCCAAGAACCCCGCAATCTCAATTTTAGACAAAATCGAAAAATATAAAATTTTCAGTCCCTCATATCGTATCTTACCAACCTAATAGTTGTAAAAAAGTAACTTCATATTCGTAATACACGACTCCGAAAATACCCTAATACCAAATCTGAAAAAATGCAAATAAGGTAAAATTTTCAACTCACCATATTGGATTCGCCATATTGAATTTCAAAAAAATAATTTCAACGTCTTAATCTAATCTAAATCTAAACCCTTGAAAGCCCCCTAGTACCAATTTTGGATGAAATCCGGAAATTTAAAATTTCTAGACCGTCATATTGCATCTGACACATTAAATTTTCTTAAAATAATTTTATATTCGCTATTTACATCTTCAAACACGATTTCAGTCCTACATTTGAACAAAATTGAAAAATATAAAATTTTTAGTCCGCCATATTGAATCCTGAAAAAATACTATTAAATTCATAACTTACACCCTCAAGAACCCCCAATACTGATTTTGGATAAAATCGAGATATGTAGAATCTTTAATCCACCATCTTGAGTTCGCCATATTTAATTTTTTAAAATAATGTCAGATCCCAAAAACTCCCCCATATCAATTTTGAAAAAAATCGGACAAAATCAATTTTTTATTCGCCATATTGGATACGCCATAATGGATTTTTAAAAATAATTTCAGATTCGTTATGTGCGACCCCGAAAACTCCCCCCTACCAATTTTGGAAAAAAATTGAACAAAATTAATTTTTTCGTCCGCCATATTGAATTTTTTAAAAATAATTGTAGATTCGTCATGTGCGACCACGAAAACTCCCCCGTACAAATTTTGGAGAGAATCGGACATAACTGATTTTTTTGTCCGCCCTACTGGATCCGCCATATTGAATTTTTTAAAAATATTTTGGATTCGTTATGTACGACTCCAAAAACTCCCCCACACTAATGTTGGAGAAAATTGGACAAAATTAAATTTTCTTGTCCGCCATATTGGATCCGCCATATTGAATTTTTTAAAATAATGTCATATTCGTTGTGTACGACACCGAAAACTCCCCCATACTAATTTTGGAAAAAATCGGACAAAATTTATTTTTTTTGTTGCTATATTGTCAGCGCCATCTTGGATTTTACTGCACCAATTTCGTCCAAAAAAATATGGGACTACCGTAACAACATCCTGAACATAACGTAAAAAAATTTCATTTAAATCGGTGCCGCCGTTCCGGAGTAATCGGTGTACTTTTTTTATAGGTTTCGGACAAATAAGTCAAACTTGCCTTTTTTTAAAGGGACGGCCTATTTTTACTAATGACGGAGATAACTTGTAAAACCATCGAAAATTGGACACCCTGTACTAGGAACTATCCAACATAAAATTTTCATATAGTGTAAACAACACAAATAGCGTGTTTGTCAAAACGTTCTGAGTACGTATACTGTCAAACTTGACAATGGATGTGTCGGACAAAAATTAGCAACGCCAATGTTGCGAGCCCCGGAAATATTATATAAACTGTCAACCCTGGAACAAAAAAGGTTAGTTCAGTCTGTCAACCAAGTATTAACTGATATCTCGTCTCCTGCCCAAGCATATTATTCAATAACAGAACTTTTTGTATTACTAGAAAAAATATCTACCTAGCCTTGATCGAAACAACTGACAGTGCGTTGCTTAGCAACGTAAGAATAGTGACAACCACTTCTCATATCACTTTGTTTTCAATGCATTCATTATTTTGTATTTTATGAAGTGTTCGCAAATGAGTTATATGAAATTATTTTGTTAAAAATATTCTTTCATCCAAACCTTGGAACTTCGAGCACTCGATGGATTAGCTTGCAGGATATTGTTGTCTGAATTTTTGCGCCTTGCCTCCAAAGATTTGATTTTATCGGCTAACTGACTTAAGTTTAAACCATCACAGTCTGCATTATCTTCGGAAGTTTTCAGTTCCGTGGTGTTTAGTTGCCCTTGAACTATACCTCAAAATTATAATTAATAACAATTAATTAAAGAATAAATGTACCTCACGAAGCACAATTTAAAGAAAAGTAAATATATCTCTTATTAATTTTTTTTAATAATTTGGCCCTGTATCTGCTTTAAAAAAATAGTTTTTTTTTTAAAAATAATACTTTGCATAAAGTTTTTACCAAGCAAATTTTCATATTCCTGCTTTAAATCTTCCGGTAAATTGGAATGGTGCAAATTTAATTGTAACAGATTTTGTGCCAACATGAGGGAGGATTTTGAAGTTATTTGCAACATAGTTAATGCTTTTTCTGTTCCTAAAAATACAGTATATCATATAAAAAAAATCGAGTAAAATCAAGGTACAGAATGTTTAAGAGGTTAGAGGTAGTCAGAGGCGTAAAAAAAATAAACATATAAATTTGTTTCTTAACTGGACCAAGTTATCTTCTTGATTGTCGAAGGCCCTCTTACAAATAGTGCCTTGAGTTGACTATCAGTATTTTTTAGTGGTTTATCTAAAATCCATACAACAAAAAAAGAATCCTAGTTTAAAACTATATCTAATGATAAATTAAAAAGCTTTACACTAAGTAAAACGGCGTCCTCTGAAAGTGTACTTCTGAATTTAAAAAAGAAACCTTGTTTAAGAAAGTAGTATTAATCAACAAAAAATACTTGGATTAAACACAAGTTTTTATGCTTAGAATATGCTGTATAAATTTCCTTTAGATTCATCGAGTAGTATTCAATTGTAGTGCTCACCAAAGAGATTTTAGGTAAGTGTTCAGCGTCTGTGAAAACGTAGTTTTGAGAAAAAAACATTTAAAGTTTCACACTTAATTAATATCTACAAATATAGTTTATTAAATTACCGAGACAATTTGAAACAGGGGGTGTAATTCTGAACAAATCAGAAATTTTTTAATTTGCAGTGCCATCTATCAGTAAATTTTTAAAACTTTTGTTTGGAAGACAGGTGCGTCGCTTAGTTTGTTTGCAACAGTTAATAGTTTCAATCGTTACTTGTTTAATGATAAAAAATAATTAAATAAGGTAAGAACTTTTAACAGCCAGATTCACTAAGAAGATTTAAACCCGATTTAGTTGCTACGAAATTTAAATCTTATAGTGGGCCAGTTGTGTTTTGCTTATAATATTGTCATAATTTATATTAGATATGTCCACAAATAAATGCTTATATGGATAAGAACCTTGCGATATAGCCTTGAAATATTTAGGAGAAATAGTTGTATCCCGAAAACAAATAAAGTTCTTAATTTTTGCCGGTTCAGTAATAAAACAAAATGATTTTTTATGCTTTTATTTTTAGGTTTTAAAATTTGCTTGACTTATTGCCGCATTTGTCAATTTAAGACCTAAGCTGTTAATTTAGGGCGGTTTTAAATTTAAACCATGTTAGTGAATCCGACTGTTAGTGTTTTTAATTCTATAGTTTTTCTATTGTTAAAGTGTGTAGAATCCGGATAATTTTTTTGTGAAATGTTAGTAATATTTACTAAATTGATTTAAGGTTAAATTTGAAATTTGTAGTAAATTTTGAAGTTTTACTTATACGTACTATTCTATTTTTAAGGGCGGGTCTATGCGCGTTACGATGAAAATAACTGAAAGGAAGCTGTGGTTACTATTAAAGTAAAAAATTATAATATAGAAAAGCCTCCGAGAAGTATTCAGTCGCTTTAGACAAAAGTTCATTATTCAAAACAAAAAGTATTAAAACTAAAAATAATAAAACTTTGTGTTTAACAAAAGAAGTTCCGTTTAATAAAATAATAAATAAGTTTGAAAAAAATGATAAAGAAATTTGTGAAAATCAAAACATAATGAATATTAATCAGATAATAAATTCTACCCAATCTGTCAGTTTGGAAAGTTTAAAAACTGGTCTATTTGTTTAGTAGAATTTCCAATAGAACATAAAAATAACGATAAGCTTTATGTTTCTCAACATAAATCGGCTTTTCAGGGACAAATAAAAGTATCTTGCTTCAGGCAAAATAAAAAATTCAAATTGTTGTTATAGAGCCACAAGTTTCAGGCTAATGTAATATAAATATAGAACATATAAAAAGTTTTACAAAGACCAATTATTCTCAGAACAGGAGGATTTTCATTTAATGAAGACCCTTTTTTATATGTTATTGAAATGTTTGTTTTATTTTGAATATTTTCATTTATGTTCAGTATAGGATATTTTATTTTTTTTTTAGGATTTCCAAAAAAAAAATATGAAGTCTGTTAAAATTAGAGTTTTAGTTTCTTTTATAATATAATTTGTAAAAATGTTGATTTTTTTAAGTAATATATTCATGAAAAAATAAAATAATTTTCAAAGAAATAACACTGTATTTTATTATCTATTTTTTTTTTATATTTTATTAAAGTACTTTTTTTCTTAAAATATGTCTCAAGTGACCCCAGATGCTTTAAACATGAAACATACACCCAAATTAACATATGTTTTATCTCACCCCTCAATAACGGGGAGAATCGGAACATTATTTCCCTATATAAATTAAGGGGGGGGGGGATATATAGCAACCTCAAAATATGTAGTTAATGTTACAACCACCTTGGCGCAACATAGCCAGAAAATTAAAAACATTGCTTCAAACCTATTGGAGTCACCCCGGCTGATTTACATAGAGTCGTCTATTCCTGGCCTATATAAAAGACTTTCTGTCGAAGTAGAAGATTCTACATTCCCGAGCATTCCTACCACGCTTGTTTGCAAGCTTTATACGCTCAGAATACACTTTTTCAGCTCACGGGGCCCTTATCCTCTAAAGTGTGATGTGAATGGCGATGTGAACTTTTTGACAGTAGAACCCGTATTCTTGAAAAGGCAATGTCGCCAGATATGAATGTGCTAAAACCCGAGAATTTCAAAAAATAAAATGGATGACGGATTGAATTGAGCTGTCAGACCGAAAATGTCCGTAGCATGTTTGGTTGCCATTTTAGGCAAAAAGTAGTTTTGGTACGTTAAATTAATCGTCAAAAGTAAAAAAAAAATAGTGCTGTTGTTGTTATTTTTGTGAAGTTATTGATTGCCATTACAATATTTGTACTTTGCCTGGATTAAATTTATCTTAAATTGACACTATAGAACTGTTAAACAAAAATACATACAAAGAGCCAAGTACTTCAATATTCTAATATATAAAGAAAAAGGGATATCAAGAAAAACACCAATCATATATACAAAGTAATATACTGACAGTTTTTACAGAAAGCCAGCACTGATAAACCTTGGAACGTTGGAAATTTCAACTCTACGTAATATGACTAAAAGCCATCATCCCAATTCACTACAGAAACTATCCAATCAGTTATTTATTGTATGAATTCACAAAATATCCAGCCTAGATGAATGAATACGGAGTTCCTAGATCAAATACATATAAAATACAAACGTATTTTTCTAAAATACGCCCTCTGATATCTAAGTTCAAACTATGATATAATTCAATGGTATTTCGTTAGATCGGGTAATTGAAGTGAATATCGGTAGATCTACAGAAAAATCGGTAGAGGTGGTAACACAGGTTCAAATATTCTAACAATTTCAGGATTCCTAGTGAATCGGGATTCCCCGCCGCCCCCTTAACTCACGAACACGTTAAAATGCAGGGACCTGACCTGTCAGCTAAGTTACAGCAATCTGTAAACTTATGTAGGCAGCTTTTCTTAGTAATAATTAGATGCCGTCACCTTTTCAAACCCGGATCGCAAATTTCGATACCAAACCCAATGTATCGATACCAACAATGTATCGCAAAAGAAATGTCGATACAAAATATCGGGTATGGAAGCAAAAGTATCGATTCTCTAAAATATCGTATTGTATCGCCCATCCCTACTGTGCAGTAGGTCCACAATTTATTCTTAGTGCGTTGGAATGTTTTTGTGTACCTTCATTAAAAATACGAGAGGAAACATATGCGGCAATTTTTAGAGTAGTAGAGCCTACAATGTTTGAATTTTTTTCCACATCAGTTAATCGAAGCTTTCGTCGTTATTTTGGGTAAACCCACAGATACATTTTAAGAGTAAATTGTCACTAATAAAGTTTATAAATTGGCTTAATAGCAGTTAAAATATCAGGAGGTAAGAAAGGACAATCATGATTTTAAGGATCCTACAGTTATTATAGGATATCTTTAAAGCTATTCATTGTATCAACTTTAAATTCTCACAGAATATTTGTAAAACATTATATTTTAAGCTAGTTAATCGACTAACCAAGTTTCTATATACTGTCTTGAAACTTCGGGTATTCATTGTTGAAATAATTTTCCGTAAGATTGCGAAATTTCAAACACCTTGCCCTTCTTATAGTCGAAATAATCAATATAAGAAATCTTAAACATGGGCTATATGGGAAGAGTCATAGGTATTATGACATAATTACACGTAACTTAAAAACTTCTCTATAATTTTTTTTAAAAAACGGATATATAATGTATAACATCATAAGACATGATATACTATAAGATAGGGATGCCCAGCCATGTCGTTAATTTACAGTTGTAATGTAAACTTCATTATCCAATATGTTGAGCGACCGTCGTGTGGAACTCGTAGTGGATAAAGAACCTTATAACTTGAAGTATGCGAGTGGAAGCGTTTTTTACTGATCGTAATCAGTTAAGGTTTAAATATTGACGTTTATTAATAACGTATTACTGGCTTTTACACAATAGATATAGGATATAGACGGGACTAAGGTGTATGGTATTAAATCAAGATTAAGGTTAAACAAGGATAAAATAAAGATAGGAGATGACTTATTATCTATTGGGCCTACGTGGTATAAGGAGTGTTGCCAAATCATCGCCGCATTATTCATATACGATTCGCTTTGTGAAAATGTATAGTCAGCGTCAAAAGTTCAGGAGCGAAGTAGGGGGCGTGTCATACGAAAAAGCACCTTAAAAAGAGCAAAGCAAACAATCTGACTACTGCTAAACACTTTTTTCTACATTATCTTTGAATGCATATAAGAAGTTGATATGACCATATATCAACCAAAACACAGCAATAACATTAAAGAAATAATTATAATAAGCTGGTCTTCTTCCAGTAAACACAGGTCGTTAATATGTTTTCGTAACGTAATAACGACCCAAATGATTCAACGTTGAAAAAACGCACACGTGTTTACTGGCCTTTCTTTTTATTACCAATATTTTATAGTCTAGAAGAGAAAATATAAATTTTATGGAAATAATTTTTAGCTTATAACATCATTAAACTTAGTTTATATGTTTTGTCGGTATATTAACAGTTGGGGATGAACGTCGAAATGGCGCTTTCTGAAAGTTGTAAAAAACAATATACATACATAACACAGTGCTATTTTTTATTTCTAATAACTGACTCCACCAAAGATGATAAGTCGGAGTACCCTTGAAAGGGTATCTTCTTGCGAATGCAATAGGTCAATTTATGAGATTTATTTTCTAAATGTTACGGTAATATTTTACGCTTTTAGTTTATTGCTATAGCAGTGGGCAAATTGCATATTTTATGTATGCAAATTTAACATTTGTTTACCTCTACGAACACATACTTAACAGAAGCCTTGCTTGACAAAAAAAGCCATATTTTTTATCAGTTGCGTCCATGACGAATATGATTCGTAAAAAAAAACACTTACCATTCAGCATTGCTTTAAAATAATTTAAGTATTTTTCTCCCGTAACATAACGATCTTTAAGGTCCACCGCTAACTCGGTTATTAAAAGGGCATGTTTAAGAACGTCGTGCTCAAGTTTGTTAGTGTTGGGTTGAATTTCTTCCGGGGACATCGCAATTTTAGCTCTAGTTGGTCAAAACTGTTACGATGATTACTTTGACAGATTTCAAAAATTGATTTGGGCGACCTTGCTCATTTGGATTTACCTTGATTGTACAAAGTTAGGAAAAAATATTTTATAATACAGCGTGTGTGACACATATCCTTTTTAAACTTGTTCAAAAGGTGTATGCAAAATATAACGAGAATAGGGTTCTTACGCTAAATTGTCAAGCTCCATAATTCCTACTATTATTTCCTGGACTCACTTCCTCATTAAACTTTTTAAGTTTTTCTTCAATTTCTTTGATACTTTTTCCTCGCAAAAACTAGTGCTTAATAAGCGCTCGAAACAGATGTTACTCAATGATCTTGAAGGTACACTGCTAGACCGACTTAAGCAGACTGACAAAAATTGTCTAGGCAGTAGACTGGCTTAAAACTTAATATATACACACACTAATATAAGATTAGACTTGTGGATACAGTGAATTCAAATTCGTGATTGAAGCGTCACCTTGTGAGAAATCACGTACTTATCAATGCTCCATACTTCGTTAGAAATTCAGTAATGCTGCGAGACCTTAACTGTGAAAACCTTGAAGCTTACTTACACAAAATAATAACACACCACTTCACCAGATTAGAACTAATCCAAAACCCACTAAAACATAATCCCATAACATTACTGCAAACTCCAGAAATCGCTATAGTTACCCCAAGGAAGTTGAAAGGGATATGGAAAACTACAAAAATAGGCTAAATGCCTAAAAAAGTGTTCCACCATGCAGAAAATAAATGTCATAAATTGACATCGACTGGCTATGTGGAGCAAGCGCAAAAAGAAATTTCATAGTAAATTTGTTGCATGAAGTTGGCAATATGAGAACCAGAAACCAGAGCAGGGTTTGCGACACGATCGGCGTCCCGGCGTATTCTTTGTATTTAATGCGGTTGTTTGTCATCGTCCTCGACGCTTATTTTCTTTGTTGTGCGGGGTGCAGTGTCATTAGTTAAATTTCGGAATTCATATTTGTGTATGTTGTCAAGACATTTGTATAGACTTTATTTATAACAATGCATCAGGGTATGGTATTGTTTTGTAAAAATTATTTTCGGTAAGCACCTACGTTTTTTGTATTACATCAATATGCAAGATCATACCGAAGATCTTTTAATAGATCGGCGATTTTAAAGTTTTGTTTGCGCTGGTGTGTGGTTTTTATCATCTTTTTAATTTCATTTTTTTTATTAGAAAATAATTATTTTAAAGTTTAGAAGGTACATAGAAAACATTTTCCTTAATAATAACATAAAGGAAGAGTAACATATAGTTAATCCCTATGGCCAGACCCTTTTTAACACTGTAGATAGAGATAAAGATAAGATTTCATTTCGAATTATGTTTAAATCTCTTTTAAAGCAGTGTTTATTTTATTAGTCGTGTTATAATCTGAACTTTAAATTGTAATTTTTCAATATAATAACATAATAAAAGGTTTCTCAAGTTCAGTCCTGTCCCTTGACTTACTACGCAAGTGCAGCATAGCCACATTAAGGGGAGTACAGAGTTACATGAGGAACCAAATTTAGTTTAGGGTATTCTCCTTCCTTTTACCCCTACCAACTTCCTTGAGTTACCCTAAAGATTGGTTAACCTGTCGGTGATCATAACTTCACATTCACTTAAAACAAAATGCTCTAGCATAACACCAATTTTCTTATAAATTGACATCTGAGCTTGATTTCAAACAATTTTTGAATAGCTGTCAGTTTTTGGAAAAAATAGTAAGTTTCTTAATTAGAAATATTCTACAGCAATTTATATGTACATTTAGCAATGCCCCTGGTAGTAAGGACATGTAGCTAGCGATCTATTTTCGACCACCGTAGTAAATGTACGGATGTTTCGTCCCGATACCGGTGGTGGACTCATCAGTGGAATCCACCGGTATCTTCCCCAGACATCCATGTACTTTCCACAAACTTCGACCTCTATTTAAGTCCAGTTTTGCCAGAAAGCGGTGGTGAGATGTTATGTTCCACAACAGATGTTAAGTTCTACAACAATATATAACAATAATTTACACATCTAGGAAAATTCGAACTCCCTATATCATATGATCGATATCATTTTTACATCATTTATCTCGTCAACTCATTTCTTGATGTGAAGTCTTGAATTCACCACTGGACAGGTTTTTTACCATTCAAAATGCAAAATTATCGTAACAAAACTATCAGACGTCATAACAAATTAAAGATTCTTCATAGAAATAATTAATTAACACATAACGATATATGTATGGTTTCTGGCTCACAAGCCCTCATAATTTGTTAAAGCTGTCTTTAATAATACTTTTACCAGCAATTTATCATTTTCATGACACGTATCCTCCCAAGATTTGTATAGCCAATCTTTTTTTCTACGCTTCAGCCAAGCTGAAATTAGTTTTATCTCATAACATATCTTATTGACATCCTCTCATACAAGGTGTCCATTTTTAAATATTTTGTAGACTGTTACACAGAAAAAAATAGTCTTAGTTGTTCAATATGCGTGTTTTAAAAAGACTACAGTATGTTTAACAAAAAAGGAACAAACATTTATTTAATGACACTCCCTTGTTACATAATATTGTAGTAAGAACATCCTACCGGTTAATTCCGATGCAAAATGTCTTCAAACAGAAATTCTAAACGACGATAAGTACGACATGGGTGTCTGGAAAAGATGATGACGGGCCCCAATGACGAGTCCACTGCCGGTTACCGAGGACGAAACATCACAACTTTTAGTAGCGGTCGAAATTAGTTGTGTCAGTTATGTGGTCCTTTCGATCAGGGGTGTTTTTACAACAATAACTTTGCAGTATTGCAAATATTTGCTAAAATGTCAAAATTGCGAAAGAAAACGTAACTGTAATTCACTTGACCTAGTTTAATGACAAAAGTATATTTATATTTTATATAAATAAATAAACCAAAAACAGTATCCTTTTTTTAATTTCTAACCTAATCGTGTATTCCGGCACGAGTACTAAAAACATATTAAAATTGGAGGAATATATTTTTCTTTTGTCATATCTTAAAAAAAATCAATTTTAACGTATTCTCACAAAAGTCGCATTACACGAATATCATAAAATAATACATACTCAATGTACTCGTCGACTTGACAAATGACATAAAAATGGCATCGATCATGTGATGTAGGGAGTTCGAAATTTCCCTGGATCAGTGTTGTATTAGCCCAAAGTCGCTGAAATAATTATTTTATTATGGTGCTTTGAATTCGTTAATAATTTTGTGTATAAATAAATACTTAAAGAGTTAGTTTTTTCTACACTTTAATCCTTTACGCATTATATTTAATGTCTTAAAGTCGAATAATTTTATATGAAATAAAGATAAGTATAATCCTGAACTTTATACCAACTGATGAGTTATATAATCCAGAACCACTCAGGCCTATCATTAATGTCACTGAATGTTTGGGGCAGTGCATGTGGTAGCATCCTTTACCCGTTAACGGTTACTCAAAAGTATATAATAAAAATATTCTTAAATAAATCAAGGAGGTTTCCATCAGACTTGTTATTTGAACAAGCTGACCTTTTAACTATCAGACAATTGTATTTTAAAAATATTTTAAAATTTATGAAGAAGTGTGATGAATATAAAAGTCCGATTATGCACATTGTTCATACCAGGTCTGTTCACAATGGAGGCCTTACCTTTCCTGTGGCATTATATACGCTTCACATAACGGCGAAAATTTTTTTTCCATACTTACAAATTCACTGAGAGCATTTACTGTTGATGGCTCTCAGACAAATATCAAACAATATAACGTCTTCAAAATTTAGCTTTATAAAGTTGGTACTTTCGACCACAGTATTTTCTTCAAACAATAACCCTACGTCAGAGCGGGTACTTTTGGGACTACCCTCGTATGATATAGTAGGTACTCACATCCATACTATTAAAGTACAAAAGGGTTTTTCTTGATTAAAGATTACTGAAAAATCTATTTAATCAATCGTAACCAAATTATAACTTACACATCCTGACATAACTGAGACGGTTTAAGGCTATATTTTATCTTGAAAAAAGAATATTCATTAAAATACCGTCAAAATATTTTTTCAAAGTGTAGTATGTTTACTCTCCGCTAGATGGCAACTACACCAATGATCGTAGATCGGGACGACATCTATATTCTTTTGAGTAATTATCAATTGATCAAAGTGAAACTGATAACTTTATGTTCTTTTGAATATGCATTTACTTGTCATTGGGCTGAAGTGATCATGATTACTTCAAGTGATAGAAATGAAAGTGATAATGACTCAAAAGAATAGCCCTGACATTTTAAAATCTACCTATCTTTCATACACGTTGGAAAATCCCATAGAGGTGTATAGTCAAAATACAAAATACACTCGCCTCAGCTTTGCACTTCTCATTCTTGCTGCTAGGTGGCGAGCCACTCCTCAGGGTTGCCAGATTGGGAAATTTTTTCTCAATTACGGGAAAAAAAATTTTGAAACATGTTATGAGAAAATTAAAGTAAAGGAAAATGGATAGGCAAAGGATAACTGCAAAATAATCTTTAGAAGAAAAAATGGATAATCGTTGCGACAATTAATTTTGGAATTTCCTTCAAATAGTGTTTTTATAACAACTTTTATTTTAATAATTCGATAAAAATGCAGCTAAATACTGGTTTTTATCCTTAAAAAATAAATTATGTGGGATGAGTTTTCAAATTCAAAAGGCGAAATAAAGTTTACAAAATTAAAAATATATATATTACTTTATACAAAATGTGTTTATTACAACATAAAATAACCATAATATTAAACAGTATAAAATAAAAATACATCTCCTTTCTCCACTGTCCACAAAAAGTTAGAAATATAGATCTCGTAGCATTTTGACAAAAGATGCATCAGATGTATTCTAAAGGGCAAGTTTTACCAATACTTTGATAAAATATAGCAAATATACTACATAAACACTTATTGCATTTTAATAAATACCACTGAATTTACTCAAAAATAATATGAAAGAAACTTATCCATCTCTAACTTTTTTTACACAGTGTATTATTATTATTATTACATAAACGTATAATTTAAACCTTACTAAAACGAGTCATTGAAACTAATATTTCCAAAACCCTGGGTAGGATAACTATGTCTTATAGAAGGGCCATCTCTTGGAAGAGCCCTTAGAGCTTTGTAAAGTAAAAAAATAAATAATAAAAAAAATAAATAAGCATCTATTCTATAGTTCAGAATCCACGATAGAACGGCGCCAAAAAATAAATAACCCAAGAACTTGTAGCTGGCAAAATATCTCAAGGATACCCTTGGTGGTAGATGTGTGTTGACTCTCGGAGATCCTATAATGGTTTTGTCGTATTTGTAGACGGTCATTGGGGGGCATAACATTTGGCGGGAGAATCGACCCCAAAATGAAGAGCTATGGTACAATTGGTAAAAAGTGTGTCCAAACTAAAAACAAATATATGAAATAAGTTAAAGTAATAATACTATCGTCAAAAATGTTATGATTTGATTCATATACAGGGTGTTCCGTTAAAAAATATATAGCTTTCAGCTACGCTACTTTTTTTATAAATTACATAGTTCCCGAACAACATGGTTTTTGTAAGGGCAAGTCTACAGTTACAAATCTTTTGATATATAATGATTTTTTTGTTATGTGCTTTGGAGAATCGTTGCTACGTCGATGGTACATACACTGATGTTTGCAAGGCATTTGACAGGATAAGCCGTTCTTGTCTCTTGAGTAAATTGAAAGCTATTGGTATTCATAACTTCAAAGATCTCAATGTTTACTACAGTGTTGTGTGTTTTGTATTGGGGTATGCCTCACCAATATGGTCACCTTTCTATAATGTGTACAACCGTGTGTGGCCTATAAATTAGCTATTCCTAAGAAAAATATCAACTACCCTCATTTAATACTCCAATTAAATTTAAAGTTTCTTGAGAATTGCGGAGAATAATTTACTTACTTTATCATGTAAAATTAATAGTATAATCGATTCTCCAGAATTACTAAGGCATATTGGCTTCAATGTTCCTCAGAGAAATAGTGGATGGCTTAAAGTGTTCTCTGTGGATACTCATAGAACCAACTACTTCACTTATGCCTCACTAAATAGAATGTGCATTTTTAACTAATAAGTTGTCCTGTGATCGTGTTGATCTAAACATCTTTCATATGTACTTAAACAGTTTCAAAAACTTTTTAAAGTTTAACTTTTCATTGTTCTTCATGGTCTTAAATTGTGAGCGTAGTGTAGTTAAATGGTATACATTAAATGTAATAAATAATAATATGAAATAATTTTCCACAAGTAGTTAATTCCTTTATATACGAATTTAGAAAAATCAAGCTAAGAACACTTCGAGTCTAATAAACTATTTGCCTTGAACCAGTTCGGATTCTGAAAAAACAAGGCCACAACTTTAGCTATTGACCAATTTACTAGTAATATTTTAGAAGGCTTTGAAAAATATCTTGACACTCTTGCATCCTTTTTAGACCTTATGCTTTCGATTGTATAATACTTCACATATAAATTTTATTGAGACTGATAAGGGTACTCTCACAACCAGCCAAGACTTGGCGGATTATTTTGGCAAATATTTCACTACAATAGTAAAGGAAAAATTGAATAATCACTTTATAAATAATATTTCTACAGAATGTACGGTGGTTAAGTTTTCCATGACTAATTCTATGTTTTGCGAGCCGACAACACCAGAAGAAATCGTTAAAATTATTAATAATCTAAACAACACATACTCCTGTGGATCGGATGATGTGCCAGTGAGAGTTGTCAAAAAGATTGTAAAATTCATAAATGAACCTCTATGTGCTTTAATAAACCAGTCGATTGTGGATGGCGTTTTTCCGGATAGTCTAAAGCTGAGCAAAACACTGGCTATTTTTAAGAACGGCGATAGACATTTAGCCGATAATTATAGGCCAATAAGTATTTTGAGCGTATTTTCTAAAGTCTTCGAGTGTGTAATGCATGATAGGCTAAGGAGTTATCTTTTCAAGTATAAACTGATTACTAAAAGTCAACATGGATTTCAGCCTGATAGGTCAACGGAGACGGCAGCGACAGAGTTTGTGGGCTATCTGGAGAGGGAGATGGATGGTAGGCGCCATGTCGCTGCTGTTTTCTTTGATCTCTCAAAGGCTTTTGATAGCATCAATATCAATTTTATTAGATATAAGCTTTCTAACTTGGGTATACGGATGAGTGTGCTGGATTGGATTGTTAGCTTTTTGTCTGATCGAAAACTGTTTGTTCTTTTAAATGACTGTAAGTCCAGTGAGTATGATGTTGATATGGGTGTCGCTCAGGGTTCTATACTGGGGCCACTAATTTTTACTCTGTTTATAAATGATTTGCCTTCTTATATAACTAGAGGTCTGGTGGTGAACTATGCGGATGATACCTCAATAGCTCTATCAGAAGCAACTCCTGAAGAACTTGGAGCATCCATTAAACAGGTCGTTAGTGACATGTCTGGGTGGTGTGAAAAAAACAGACTCATATTAAATGTAGATAAAACTAAATGTGTATATTTTAACAGGAATAACTTGGCGATTCCAGGAATTTCATGTGCCGCCTATAGCAAGTTTTTGGGTTTGACAGTAGATAGCGGTACTACGTGAGAATTGCATATCGGGGAGGTTGCTAATAAACTCAATAGGGCATATTTTGCTTTTTTAACTTTACGATGTGACTTATCACGTACTACATTGCTGCAGGTGTACTATGCTTTGGTATACTCAGCGATGTCTTACCATGTAATTCTCTGGGGAGCTGCATCAAATACAGATAGAGTATTTTTAATACAGAAGAGAATTATTAGACTTATATTTAATTTAAAAAGGAGAGAATCATGTAGGGATATTTTTAAGAATCATAAAATACTAACTTTTGTATGTGTATATGTTTTTGAGTGTTGTCTTTACGTTAAAAGCAACATTAAACGTTTTGAAACGAGCTCGGCTTACCACCAGTATAACACCCGGAATGCAAATGTTCCACTTTACATCTCGCACAATACGACTCGCTTTGAAAGATCTGTCAATTATCACCCTATTCGTATATACAACAAACTTCCTCAAACTATCAAATCAGCCAATAACTACAATAGCTTTAAGAATAAATTAAGAAAATATTTAATTGGGAAGGGCTTCTACTCACTCGCGGAATATTTTGAGGATTCTTAAAGTGATACGATGGTTGATTTAAATTATGTGTTCCGTTTTTGTTCCTTGTTTTATTATAGGAAACTAGCTTTTAATTTTTAAGAAGTATAGCTAATGTCGCATGCATATTGTATAATTTTGATATATATCTGACCATATGACATACTTTATATCAACCTTAACTGATGTTAAAGGTGAATAAATGTTTGACTCTGTTTGCTAATAGTGACAATGTCTTTAAGAATAAATTTGTTACAGTCCTCAAAATTGAGGGTGTGTTACTGACGTTTTATGTCATCATTTTTTATTATTTATTCTTGTAACTAGTTTTTAATTATTTGACCTCCTCTTGCTAGTGTTATTTTACTGTTTATTTTGAATATGTGATGTACCTAAGTGTAAATTTGTTTGGATATGTAGTGTGCCTAAATGTCAATGTAAATTGATTTTAAAGGTGAATAAAGTATAAAGTATAAAGTATCGCACATTGTACTCTTCTAAAAAAACTATCCTTCTACAATTTTCAGGCTGACGCCATCCAGCTACTTGATTCATATCTCTCGGATAGTGATCAGTATGTTAACTTGGGCCAGTGTGACTCTAAAATATAATCTCTGACGTATGGTGTACCTCAAGGGTTATTATTAGACCCCCATCTTATTCCTTATTTATATAAATGACCTGGTATACTATCAGGCGAAGGGAGTTAACACTATTTTATTTGCTGACGTTACAACCTTTTACATAAGCTATCACCCTTAAAAGATTAACAACTGCAGGAAAAGAAAACTATTTCAATGGTTTCTAGCTAATCGCCTATCTTTGAATAACTCAAAATCACAAAGTATTAATTTTATTCCAAGGAATAACAGTGAAATTGTACAGGTTTTTCTACCTCAATGTGCAATGGAGGTCAAATTTCTGGGAGTATGCTTAGATGTAGGATTAACCTGGGAACAATACCTTGTTAATCTCTCAAAAAAACTATCCCGACACCTGCTCCTGTTCAGGAGTCTTGTATGGGTAATTTCCAGAGAAACTCTTCTAACAGCATATCACAGTAACGTTCATTCTCTTTTAGCTTACGCTATTCTTTCCTGGGGTCATTCTTGTCATACTGATATGGCATTTGGGCCACAAAAAAATGCATTCGTATTATTTCTGGGCTTGGCTGCCGAAATTCGTTTAAGAATTTAAAAATTTCAACTTTACTTTGTATGTACATTATGCAGTGTTTGCTGTACGTTAAACAAAATCTTGATCTATACAGATCACATGAAAATTTTCACAACTATGCAACAAGAAAGAACAACAATCTTGTACCAGACTTTAATCGGCTTGGGAGATCCAGAAATGCTTCAAGATATTTAGCAATAAAGTTCTAGCACTGCGTGCCAGCTAGAATTAAAACTCTTAACTTCAATCAATACAAAAAACAAATCAAGAGCTACCTTGTATTGAATGTATTTTTTTCATTTGAGGAGTATTTCAAATCCAATATTAGTCTGAAGTGTTGCCTTTTCTCTGTTGGTTTTGTTTGTTTTTTTTAAGGTAGCTTTTTTACCAAAACTTTCTTTTTAAGAATAAATCAATATTGTGTAGTTTTTTATTTGTATTAATGGAAATTATAATTGACAATTGAGTTAGTACAGTCCAGAACTTGTAAAAGTACTATTTGTATATTATTACTAATAAATTATCTTATCTTATCTTAACGATAGACAGCCAACTTGAATTTTAGAAGTTAAAAATCAGTTTGCATTACTAACTCAAAAGTGTTACAAGAGACGAACTATACTTAATTGTAAAATACTTACATTGTCGTTGATTTTCAATGCAAACTGATACAATGCTCTAACTAAAAAGGCACATTCGTCACTCCGTATTGGTAATAGGTCTGGGTCGCCGTCGTATTTTATAGTTTTAAGTCGACTTCTGACCTTTTCCGGGGTTAAAAATTTAAAATCATTTGACATTTCAAAACCGCTGCCGTTTGATGTTAGCGCTGGTTCAGGTTCATCATCATAAATCTGAAACGAAAATTACATCAATTTTATTGTATTGTGTTAGCTGTTGTTTGAAGGAAGTCCATTATATAATAGTTAAATAATACAACGTATAATAATTTCCACTATATTCCATTAACCATAACAATTGTGTCAACACACAATGTCTTCTTCAGATGGTGGATAACATCTAAATCTAACATCTCAGTAGATGTTATCTACCATCTGAAGAAGACACTGTGTGTTGAAACAATTGTTAAGGTTAATGGAATATAGTGGAAATTATTATACGTTGTATTATTTAACTATGGCATCAATTCCGGGGCAATAAAAACCTGCCCAACGGCCGCCATGGAAGTAATCCTAAACCTCATACCTCCACATATATTTCTAGAAAACATGGCGAAGAGGACGATTTATAGGATAATGAGAGATAAGGTCATAAAATAAAGGACCAATCTCTCATCCAGAAATCAATAAATCTGGGACATGCCCCAAGATAAAATGAAAAATAAATTCAACTTAGTGAAAAACTTCAGCACAAAGTTGAGTCGCAAGAGCGAACGGGACAGAAACAAACTGTGTGCATATATATATATATATATATATATATATATATATATATATATATATATATATATATATATATATATATATATATATATATATATATATATATATATATATATATATATATATATATAAACAACTATTTAAATATGCCAGACAAATTTCTTTATTTCTTACTGAAATTTCAATTTTTAAAACTTACATATTTACACTTTAGTAATTTACAGCAATTTAAAAACAGATTTACTGTGTTCTATATTTTACTATTCCTGTTTTAATTGTTTTAATCTTACCTCTTCAGTTACACCAAACATATCCCTTAAATTATTTAGAGCTACTTCCAAATACACGGGCACTTTTCTCCTGTCGTTGAGGGTAAACTCATCATTCGATACAGGAGACTGTAAAAAGTATTTTATCGTGCCCCAAAATCCCGAATACAGTTCTTTCTCTTCTTGTTCCTTCATTTTTATTAGCTCCTGTGCGTATTTCATTGACTTTTTGATTTGCAAAATTAGTTCAAAAACCTACAAAAAAATGTTGGGTGAGATCAAACCGATCTAGGACAGATTACATTTGGCAACGAATCTTTTAATGATTAAAAAAGGGTCTATTAATCAGTCATATCGAGTTATGAATTGCCATCAGTGTGGTTTAAGAGCATTTATAGCACTATTCTAAAAGTAAACATAATATAATAATCTATCCTACCTACATTACCCCAGAAAATTATAATAAAATTTTTGAATTTTAGTCGCAAATCATAATTCTCCTTAATTTCGTGAATATAATAAGATAATGCAAATGTTGTTAGTTTCTGTTTTATAAGCTTCTTAATTATAAAGAAAAGAAAAAGTCCAATAAATATTTCTAAAACTATTATACAGAACCAATTCGTTAATATGACTTACTTCTTGCGCTGGTGGATTAGAAAACAAGGGTTTATAACCAAAATTCGGTCCTTCCAGTTCAAATATTTTTTGTCTTGTAATTGCCACCCATTTTTTATCAGGTTGTGCCATAGTACTATTTAAAAATGGCACATTAGCTGTTTGCGATGGTAATCCACTGCTCCTGGCTAAAAAAAAATTATAGAGTGTAAAATTATTTATTTGTATATTATAACTTCACTAACTTCTATATATACTGAAAAGTTGTCTTTTTTCCCTTAAGACCGTTAAGAAAAGAGCAGACAGTATATTATCTGAAAATTTCACTCTGGTTCTCTCTCCATACTAACTGCAACCACCTTTGGACTCATCGCTATATATATATATATATATATATATATATATATATATATATATATATAT
Source organism: Diaprepes abbreviatus (assembly GCA_034092305.1). Classification (NCBI taxonomy): domain Eukaryota; kingdom Metazoa; phylum Arthropoda; class Insecta; order Coleoptera; family Curculionidae; genus Diaprepes; species Diaprepes abbreviatus. Next base: position 122,485 of record JASJET010000236.1, on the reverse strand, counting down.
ATATATATATTATAATAAAAGAAAATTCTGTGTGGACAGATTGTTGGTAAATTTTACTCTTATATTATAATGTTAGAAGAACTCCAAAGATAATAAAGAAGTTCCGGGTCCGAAAAATGACGACAGCGCTGTTTCGTGCTCATATGAGACTCATCAGGCCATTGCATCTGACACTTGTGTGTGCCCTTCAAATCAAAAAACAATAGACAATACAGGAATAGCAACATCTCGACGGATCACTCAATAACTCAAGAGTAACAGAAACCAACAATGTTGTATAAAACCGCCATGTGATGGCGTAACGGTAAAATAAAAATAGAAATAAACCAAAACTCGATATACGAATCATGCTACAAAAAGAATAGAGGTAGCATCATTCGACATCGGTAACCAAACTAACCACGAGCTTTCGCAGTTTAAGCAGATGACACACCAATGATCTCCCTAAGAGAGCGTCATCACACGGCGGTTTTATACAACATTGTTGGTTTGTGTTGCTTTTATGTTATTGAGTGATCCGTCGAGATGTAGCTATTCGTGTCTTGTCTATTGTTTTGAATATATGACAGGGCCAGATTATGGATTGTACCGGATGCAATGGCCTGATGAGTCCCATATGAGAACGAAACAGTGCTGTCGTCATTTTTCGGGCCCAGAGCTTCTTCATTGTCTTGAAGTTCTCCGCACTTTTTAATACAAGAATAAAGTTTACAATCTGTTCGCATAGCCGAGATTTTTCTTTATATTTTTTTTATTTTTATTTATTTATTTATTCACAAACTCTACAAATTTTCCTATAACATATAACTATTTACAAGAACAGAATAATAGCACCTAGATGATTAAACACCTGTATGTGCTAAAATGTGATTATATATTATAATGAATATAAACAAAGTCTGGTTTCATGTACAAAACAAAAAGTAAAAATTCCTATAGATCTAAACCACATTAACTTACAAAGATATCTTTTCAAACTGATTCCACCCCAGAAAAACTAACTCTTTACTATGTGCTTTAAACTGTTTCACACTTTGCAAATTTCTAATCTCACTGGGTAATAAGTTGTAATATATATAAACACAGACAGATGAAACATAAATCAATTTGACATTTTGTGTATTTTTATCGCAGAGTAAATGTGTGTGGTATAATTTATTTTTGTGAAATATAATTTTTAATAGATATTTCTGAATTAAATTTAATTTATACAAAGCATTATTGTAAAGTCCACCCCACACTAAAATACCGTACCTTAAATTCGATTCAACCAAAGCTTTATAGAACATAATCAAAGTTTTCCTGTCCAGAAAGTTTCTTAATAAATAAAATTTATGTACTAAGTCACGAATCTTTTTAGAAACATAGTCGACGTGTGGTTGCCATTTATGGTGAGAATCGATTACAATACTCAGATACCTGGTGTGTAGTGTCTCATTAATGACGTGATTATTAAGCATAATGTTATTATGTAAAGGCCTATTTGCCTTTGTCTGAGAGAAAGCTATATATGTTGTTTTTGCTAAGTTTAATATTAATTTTTGGGTTTGTAACAAGTTTTTTATATTTGATAAATTTATTATAGTTTTATTTTTTACACTTTCCCATGAATCGCCAGGAATGACTATTGCTGTATCATGTGCATAAAAAACCATCTGCCCTTCTGTTTTTAAATTGAGCAAATAATTAATATATAGAATAAAAAGTATTGGGCCCATGGGGAACACCAATTTTCACAAATTTTTTGCCACTTAAAATATTGTTAATTTTGACCATTTGTACACGTTCTGAAAGATATATTTATAAATATATATGTCGTGTATCAAAGATACAAAGCGCCAGTGAAAGACTAGCTCGTAAAGAAATATATGAATATATAAAATGCTTACCATTAGTGTTAGGTATGGGTGAAACTGGTAAAACAGTCGACCAATTGTTGTTGGGCAATATTGAAGGTAAACTATTTGACCAACCGGAGTATTGCTGATGTGTCGGTGAAGGCTGACGATTCTCGACACATTGCTCGATTTCCCTTAGAAAATCGGGCAAATTTGGTTGATCAAAAACCTATAAAAATCAATTTTTATTTTTCATTCATTCATTATTAACTCCATTTTACTAGTTTTATATATATATATATATATATATATATATATATATATATATATATATATATATATATATATATATATATATATATATATATATCCTAGAGGTATCCTAAAATCCCAAGATCACATCCCCGGATGTATAGGTAAAAACTAATGTAAAAGCCAAATTTTCATTAGACGATTAATTTAAAAACTTACCTTTGTTATTCTATATAGCATAAGCGACATTTTTGGACTAACCAAATCAACTCTACCAAACCTTGGAAGTAGTTGTTCAAATATCACAACATAACACAACAGGTTTTCTGCTATAAAATGTAGATGTTCTCTAGTTGGATTTAATTGCTGTTTTTCTGGTCCTACAGCAATATCCTCTGCATCTGGGTTAAGATCATTTCTAATCCTAAAATTGAATTTCAAGCTCTAATTAATTTTTGTACAGTAATTACAAAATACAGGTATTAATTAATTTATTTATTTATTTATGTCATACAGCATCAACAGCCGAAGTCACTTACATATACCATTCAATTAATATATGCATTATTTAATAATTTGCTATTTATAATTTTCTTAAACTTATTTAAGTTAATTAATCCTATATCTATGTCTGAAGCATACAAATTAAACAAGTTACACATATTATACACCGGACTGCTCTTATACAAATTTGTCATTGGAAAATCAAATAGAATGTCGATCTGTTCAGACTGCTTTGCCTCTAGATTGCAAAGACATATGCGAATTTGTCTTTTCTCAAAAGACATTCTCCTAAAAATATTCAATAAGTATGCCTGGTCACATCCTCTTTCTGGGTAATATGCGTATTTTTTATAAAACATATATTTTGAAAATTTTCTATGAACTTTTTCAATAATTTCTTTCCAGATATTGTAATATGGTAACCATACTATACTACCATATTCAAGTACAGGAGCAACCAGTGCATCAAACAGTCTAAAACTAACATCAATATTAAAATATTTAGAGTTTCTGACGACAAAACCCATTGTTTTTGTGCCTTCTAGACCATCGTAACTGTATAGCCAGAGAAAGATAGAGTCGGATCAAAGATTATTCCCAAATCAAGCTGGCTGCTTACTCGCTTAAGTTAATTATTCCCAATTTTATAATTATATGGGATAATTCGTTTCTTCAAGGTAAAAGACAAACAGGAACCCTTACTAACATTTAATTTAAAACCATTCTTATCACACCAGTTTGCTATATCACAGAAGTCAGATTGCAATATATCACAATCCGTTTTTTCAGTTAATCTCTAGAAACAGTTGAAAATCATCGGCAACTAACAGAGCTTCACATTTTTCAGAGATATTTGTAATACCATTTATTGCTATAATAAAAAGTAATGGTCCCAAATTCGAGCTTTGCGGAATAATTTCTGACGTATTGGTATAGGTTGCAGATTTATGCCCTTTAATTTCAACATATTGTTCGCGGTTTCACAAGTATGATTTCAAACGCTGACAAATCTGAGACACATCAATGTCAATTAAAGCTTTTAAAATTTGACAATGTCTAACTGTGTCCACCTGTGATTTTCTTTTATTAAGTGACTCATGAACACATTGACAAAAAGATGCCAAATTTGTGAAAGTTGATTTTTTTGGCAGAAACCCATGCTGCCGGACAGATAAGCTTGATGCCACCAGTGTATAAATACTTTCAAAAAGAACTGTCTCAAATACACTGCACACAAAATACTAATTGGCCTGTAATGTTTAATATTTGTCTTGGATGCACTCTTAAAATAGGGACAACTTTACTAGTTTTCCACTTAACAGGATACTCTGACCTCTGTAGGCTAAGATTGAAAATTACATTTAACGGCTCCAAAATAAAATCTTTACATCCCTTCAATATATATGCAGGTATACCATCAGCGCCTATTGCCTTACTTCCTTTAAGCTTTCCAATAGCCATAGCTATCTCTGAATTAGCAATAATATTTTCGCAAAAGCATGTTTTCTCTTCACTTTTAGTACTAGAACACATACCATCACACAAAAACAGAACTAAAAAAACAAGCGAAACCGTCAACAATATTCTGAGTACCCATAAATGTATTATCATCTAGATCCAGCTTTGGAGTCCGATTTACACTTTATTCTTCATAAAATTTATTAATTAGACTGCATCAAATAATCTGACGCATCTTACAACTTATGTTAACCTTATAGAAACCACAATATTTTTGTAATGTGCATCTTGGCTGTCCAGAATTATTTTTTGAGAAGTTATCTTAAAAAACCAAAATAAAATTTTGTTGTTGACTTTGTTTAAAACTATTTCAAAAATGAAATTTATATAGAAAAATTGAACCATTTCCAAATACCAATTGTGAACAAAATCGACAGACGTAAAATTTGTAGTTCGCCATATTAAATTTTTTTAAAATAATTTCCAATTCATAATTTACACCCTCAAAAACTCCCATATACAAATTTTGGATAGAATCGAGAAATATAAAATTTTTATGACGCTATATTGAATTTAGTAAAAATAATTTTGAATTCATAATTTACCAATTTTGGACAAAATCGAGAGATGTAAAATTTGTAATCCGCCATATTGAATATTTTTAAAATAATTTTAGATTCGTTATATGCGACACGAAAAAAAATCGGGCAAAACAAATTTTTTAAATAAGCGTCATATTGGATTTTACTGAACCAATTTCGACCAAAATTATATAAGACCTCTGCAAGACCTTCCTGGATATAAAGCAAAAAATTTCATTTAAATCTCTGCTGCCATTCCGAAGTAATCGACATACATATATAAAAAAAATACATGACTGTTAAATTTAGAACCTTATTCTTTTATAAGTGTGTTAATAAAAAACCAATTGACTTTATGGCTGGAATTCTATACAAATATAGAGCCTATAAAATATACAAATATTACTACTAAAACTATAAACCAAACAAACAAGAATAAAATTAATGAACTGATACTTGCAATTGTTTAATTAAATTATTTGCAGGATATCTCCACGGCTGTATATAAGTTAACCACAACTCCAACACCAATCTGAAGGACCCATCCAAGGGCCATCTGTGGATCAAGTTCCTTAAAAATACATAAAATTTTACTTGAATCATTGGAATCGCAATTTTTTTCAACTCTGATAAATTAGTATCATCACATTTTGCACTATCAGAAAATGCATGTAATTGTTTAATTAAAACTCTAACTATTCTCATATATTCTCCAGTTGGTAATTCATTGTAATGTAGTCCCTAAAAAAGATAACCACTGCAGTTAAAATAATCCAGCAAAAAGTACTTAAAATGACACATTGTTACTAATCAATAACAAGATTGAATTTCCAGTAAAAATAAAAACTTTTTCTGGAATACATATTTCTTCAAATAACATTGAAAATCAAATATATTTCTATTTAAAATTGTATAAGTTACATTTACCAAAAAAAAATTATCAGCACATACTATATATAGTTCTGTTTTATTTACAGATAAAACAATCATTTTAGATGTAAAGTTTGAGACTATTTAAATAACGTATTTCCTAACCGGCGATAGGTCACACTTGGTTCTGTGGGCTCCAAGCTCTCCAGGCTTGAACCCATGTGATTTTTATCTATGGGGTTATATGAAAAGTATGTACATAAAATGTTCTTTATAACACCAGCCTTGTAATAAAAAGATAAATTAAACTTACCATGGGTGTAGATTTATTAAATGAATCATTAATATCACTAGTAGTTAAAGATTGGCTGACAGAATCATTATGCAACCACATATCTGTCAAAACAGTCAACACGGTTTCACTACGCCATATTTCATTCCTTGGATGGTGTCTATCTAAATTTACTAAAGAATTCTTATCGACAGTTTTGTTAAACGAAATTGGACTTACAAGACCTGTCGGACTAATACCTCTCGGTGATGGCCTAGAAAAGGATTTTTAGAAAGTATTATTCTTGAAAAATATACATGGAATATCATATCATAGAAGTTTCAAAAATGATTCACAGTTTAAATTATCCAAAAAATAATTATTTAGTGTACCCGCTGTTAACAAGATTACTAACACTTTTTCATGAGAAAATATATCAATTTCAAACACCTAGCAATTTCCTCAATTTTGATGGTACATCCTGTACAGATTAACAGGTTAAAATGATATTGCTTTTTCCGAGGTGGTACAAGCATGGATAAATTCTCTTTTAATATGTTTATTCGTAAATGCTTCAAAAATTAGTACATTTATTCTTAATTTATATTCAACATAAAATATACTTACTGAGCACTAGATGGAGGTGATATATGTTTAACTGGGTTCTTTCCATTATAATAAATTTCAGGCAAAATTCTAGTATTAGGATCGGTAGGCAAAAAGTGTAATATGTAGTCACAGCATAACACATAATACACAGTATTCCATGAAGTGACAGAAGAACCCACTCTTTGCTGCCACTGATTAATTAGATGGTAGGCAAAATGGAAAAAGTAATAGTCAAACGGATCTAAAAATTGTTTTAGTGTTGAAATGGCATAAAGCATAAAGTAACATTAAATCTTTAATTATTTAAAAATTTAAGTCCAAAAATTGCTCTTACTAATTTGAGCTTTCAAAATGAGACATCTATTTTTTCAATAATTCTTAATTAATGTAAAGTTTACATCTCCCACTTTACCAAATCTAAAGTTATGCCCCTATCAACATTTCTTAATGTTGTTAAAATAATTTAATAACAGTTTCTACAATTAAAAACTAAAATATTACATACTTAGCAATAGAGACGTTACTTGCTTAGTTTGGGGATTAATATTAACCAACTCTGAATAAAAAGGATGTCCAGCAGAATGTTCAAGCAACTGCCTTATTTTTACCTAAAAAAATAAATAAATTACATTTCACAAATAAAAATGTGAAAGAGCACAAAAATTTAATTTTCCAATTTGCACAATACAAGTACATATTTTGTATGTCACAGCATGAAAAATCAGTCAAGAAGTAAAATACAGCCAAATAATAAAATAAATAAACAGCCAAAATATAAAAAATACCTATAATAAATTTAAAATTATTTACTAGCTACTGATTTAAAACAAATTAATATTAATTGTCAAACAGTCAGACAAAGATTAAAAATAGTAGACAAGACAGCCCTTCAAAGTTTCAGGTCTTTTCCAAAATTACAAAACTCGTCGATTCAGCAGAATATCAACAACTGTTCATAAAAGACAACAGAATCTAAATATGGTAATCAAATGGACAAAACCATTCTATCAAAGAGTTGGCGAACAATAAAAAAGTTAGTTTTGGAGGGTGTGGATGAGGAGATTTTAATTGAGAGAGACACATACTAAACTTGTGGAAATAACTGGACAAATGAATACAATTGGCATTTTAAGTTAATTTGTTACTGTGATATAAATAATATTACTTTTATTTATTTATTTACTTATTTATCGATGGACAGCACTGTCCAACACTTAAGACTATGTTAACAAGCTGTCTCTGTGACATCTTTTGCAGATGTTACCTCGCTAATAGTATCATCTGATGAATGTATGATGAGTGATAAATTGAACTTGGATTTTAGTAAACTTTATATTTGAAGTAAATAAGACCAAGTTAAATAAAGGAAAATATGTAAAGTTTTTAGGATTATATATGGATTTATGAACGGATTGGAAGCAACACTGCTAGCATGTGGTTGCAAGATTGAGTCAGAGAGGCAGATTGTAATGTTATACTATGCACAAGTCGAGTCGGTTGTTAGATATGGGCTTTGCTTTAGGGGTGGCTCAGCCAAAACATATGATGTATTTATCAAACAAAAGAGAATTATTAGGTGCATGGCACATGTTTCCCACCAGACTTCCTGCAGAAATATATTTAGACATTTGAATATTTTAACAATGCCAGACATATATATTTGGATTTTGTCCATGCATATTTAAAAATAGAGATCAATATCCATTTAATACAAGAAATGCAAATAATTTTTATATTCCTTCAGATAACTTATAATTGATTTATAAATTTTCTAATGTTGCCAGATGAAATTAAGGATATTACAAATATTAAACAATTCAAGAGTTAATTAAAACATTTCCTTGTTCCTTAGAGTATTTATTCTTTGAATGAGAACATGACTTAAGCCTGTATTCACTGTGAAATGTTTGCTGGTTTATTCTACATGTCTTGTGTAACACATACATTCATATTCTATTTTATTTTGTATTTTGCTTAATTCTCCAATTAGCTTTAATTATTTTAATTTAGTTTGTAAGATTGTCATACAGGAAGATGAGTAAATAAATAAAAAAATTAAATAAATCAATACTACTCATTCTGTATGTCTTTTTTTATTCTATTTTTTTGTGCAAAGAAACTAATAAAGTGTCTATCTATTTATTTATATGTTTATATATACAAATTAATTTGAATGATGTCGTCAAGTCTTTTTCGCATGGAACGGCACTGCTTTTCGCTGATGATTTAAAATTTTTTAAGTGCATTAGATCTTTGCAAGATTGCATGGATTTGCAGTCTGATTTGGATGCATTTAGCGTATGGTGTACTACTAATAGATTGTACCTTAACATTGGAAAGTGCAAGACAGTGCGGTTCTGTAGAAAGAAGACTTTAATTGAGTACAATTATAAGATTAACGGTGTGTCTGTGGAATTGACTGATTCTATATCTGATGTTGGTGTAATATTGGATAGTCAGTTAACTTTTAAAGAGCATATACATAATATCACTAATAGGGGAATGAAATTAGTGGGGTTTGTTACACGAAATTAGTCTGACTTCAATGATATTATTTGTCTAAAAAATGTTTATTGCAGTGTTGTGCGTTCTATATTAGAGTATGCCTCACCAATATGGTCCTTTCTATAATGTACACAAATTGGAGCTAGAAAGGGTGCAGAAGCGCTTTTTAAGATTTATAGCATATAAACTAGGTGTTCCTAAAGAGAATATCAACTACCCTCGTTTACTACTCCAATTAAATTTGAAGCCTCTTGAACATCGCAGGGAATACATTGACTTACTTTATCTATTTAAAATCGTTAATAGTATAATAAATTCTCCAGAACTACTAATGCGTATTGGTTTCAATGTGCCTCAGAGAAGTAGTCGATGGGTTGAAGTGTTCTCTGTGGATGTTCATAAAACCAACTATTCCACCTATGCACCACTAAATAGAATGTGCACTTTAGCTAATGAATTATCCCGTGATCACGTTGATTTGGATATTTTTAACATGTCCTTAAATAGTTTTAAAAATTTTTTAAAGCGTAATCTATAGTCCAAATTTTTTACTTCTCATTGTTCTTTATGTGGTCTTAAATGTGAACTTACTGTGGTTTTACCGAATGCTTTGGATTTATTTGTTTATTGTTTACTATTGTTTTTTTTTTATCTATTTGGAAACTTGTTTGTAGTTGTAAAGTGTTGTAAATTTTTAAATGGTTTGACCGTTAATAAAGCATTTATTTATTTATTTATTTATTTATTTAAATATTTTGACTGCATAAAGTACACTGAAAAGAACATATTTAATTAAGATCACCATGCAATTACTATGTACTAATACAAACTTACCGGCAAATAGACCAAAGGAAATTCATACTTAATATTCGGATCTTTTAACAGCAAATAAATAAGTTTAAACAGTGGTCCACATGGAGAAAGAAAATGATGCAGCTGTCTGAAATCTTCGCTCTGTGCTTCAGTCGTGATTCTTAATCCCCAACAAACAGTTCCTTGTGCCCCAAATATATTGTCAATAAGAACAGGGAAGAAATTGTGAAGTTCAAGTAGACTAGCTCGATCCAGTAAAACTGTCAGCTCTGCACATCTTGTGCGAACGGGTAGATTAAGGGCGTGTTGTACGCTCAACTAAAACATTATTTTTGTGAAAAAACAATAGCATAGATATAAAATAGCTGCTTTTTGTACACTTACCATAAAATTATCATATTCTTTTGAAAACATACTGCTGCAAATCTCATTAATTATTCAGCAAATCAACACTATAGTTCAAGATTACATACTTAAAAATAAAACATTTTTGAAAATGTAACAAAAATTTACTCTGAACCGCCAAACTAAAACATAACCTATTTTAAAATTTTTGTCATTCTATTAATCATAGACATAACCACTTCCGTTTTGATTGTCGAATGAACAACACGTTGCCGGGTGGCGCTTGCGGTAAGCAAGAAAAATAACGTGGTTGGGACGTTTGGGGATGAAAGCGGGGTTCGGGCTGATTGTGCGGTGTTGGGAAGAGCGCTCGTTATAGGGTGAGTCCTATTGTGCAAGGGGGGGGGTGAAGTTTGTGCGTGGTCGCGTGCTCTATGGTGAGCGGGGTGTTTTTTGCCCTACGAAACGGAGCTCTGCGCATTGACAGAGAAGGATATACTTGTGATGTGCGATCATCTCCACATCCGGCAGTTCATGCATTTCATAGCTTGATTTATATGTCAAATTTATAACTTATGTACTATTAAAGGATTCTCGGGGGTACATACCCGATTATCCGGAATCCTCAACGTTTAGTGCCCACAAACCGGAGTTCGTGTAACCTATCCAGAAGGGTGGCTCTGGCTCTAGCTAAGCGCCGGGCCGTGGGACGAGCTGGCGAATTGCCTTGCAGCAAAGCCATTGCCCTCTCGTAAGGGGGTGCAAAGAAAGAAAATCATAGACATAATATAAATAAGATAGACAGCGGATTCTATGGACGCGCCTTGGCCCTCCCCTAGAAAAAGACAAAGCATTTTGGTGGATAGTATCTCTCATTCTACTCTGCGGAATAGAAAGGGAGGTAGTGCATCGAAAATTCTCTATCTCCTTCTAAACCGAAAGCCACCGCGTTCTGTAGATCCGCGGCTATATCAACCCTAGTTACAAACCAGTTAGCGCCAAGAATTAACAAAAATAGTCATATAACGGAGCTGTTTTTGTAGTTTTGTTCACTATACAATCAGAAACTAGTCAGCGCCAATCAGATCGTCCCAAAGACAGTCACCAAATTGTCACCTGTTTTTTAAATTCTGGTTGGCGCTCACTAATTTGTGATTTCTTTGCGAACAGCCTTGATGTTTTTAAACCTTCAAACGTTATTTACCGGTTAAGAATCCAAATAAAAAAAGTTGGTTAAGATTTGGTTAACAATGCCAGTTAAGGTTCTAGGGCAAAAAAGAGGTTAGTTCAGGTTGATTAACGTTGTTATGAAGGATTTCGTCATCATTTAATATTTTAATCACCGACAAGTACCATGCACTAGGGTTCCTGCCTCTTTCTAATCTGGTAAGTATTTTTGATATTTCAAAACTTTTAATTTAAGAGTCAGTAGATTTTAGATCATTTTTATTTATTAAGCTAGTATTACTGGTTAACCCAGAGCATTTTAGGGCTATTCTTTTAAGTCATATCACTTTTCAGTTTTCAGTCAGATCACTTGAAGTAATCATGATCACTTCGTCCTAATTACAAGTAAATGCATATTCAAAAAAACATGAAGTTATCAGTTTCACTTTGATTAATTAATAATTACTCTAAGGAATACAGCCTTTAATAATCAAATCGTGAACACACTCCTACACTCTCCCTAACCTTCTTGTCAGAGAACTGTCAATTTTTCGGGTCACGCTTGTTCATTACTCGGTTTTATTAAAAAATTGTTTTTAACCAAAGTAAATAAAGTATGGGAACAGAAGTTGAAAATGCACGTCCAAATATTAGAATCCAAATTCAGAATACATTATCGGAAGATTCCGAAGTAAGAATGGACGTAGATACTGAAGAAAATGAAAACGAAGAAGGTGAAATAAGTGATGATAATGACAAAGATCATATAAATCTAAACGTAGAGGCCCCTACTGCAAAAAAGGTAAAATTCGCTGTTTGCTGTATATCTAACTAAATCGCGCGATGATTGTCGATTGCATTGCTCCTATTAGCATCTCTGCTTGGCTAAGAAAGAATTTATCTTCCTGTATCTTATTTCCCAGTGTTTCTTCTAATTACATTTTTTTTACCAGTATATCTTTAGTTTTTAATATAACAATTGTGTTATTTTAATTTTTTATTTATTACAGGCCATCACTGGAATATTTACTACTGGGATTAATATTTTTGATAGAAAAGAACAAGAAAAACTACAAGAACGAGCCAAACGATTTGCATTAAAACCAGAAGAAATAAATAGCTTCAGTGACCAAGATTTGCAAGACCTTTATGAAAGCTTAGGTATAAATCCTACCAATGAAAGTGAAGTTAAATTTGAAACGGTTCATTTACTAGGGCTAGATGAAATGAGTGCTGAAGATGTCGTAGATTACTTTGCAAGTTATGCTCCAGAAGGAATCGAGTGGATTGATGAAAATAGTTGTAATCTTGTGTGGTTGGATAATCTCTCCGCCGCAAGAGGGTTACATTTTAAATCAAGACCAGTTAAAGATATGCCTGCTAGACAACCTAAAGAAATATTTCCAAAAGAATTTTTGGATGATATTGAAGAACCTGAACAAGAGACTGGTCAAAGCATTCTAATTAAAAATAAAAACAGAGAAGTGGAGTTACAAAATGAAATTGGAGAAGTAATTTTACCAAAAAAGAAGACTTTTCCAAAAAATGCTGTTGATATCTCTGAAATTACTATACCTGTTCCACCTGGGTACTGGCGTTTAGGTAATCCACACCCTAAAACTAAGTGCTTACTTATGAGATATGGTCTTGTATCAGATAAAATACCATTTAAATCTGAAAAGTGTAATAAGTACTATAAGAAACTAACAAATCCTGGTCAAAAAAATGTTATTTCTGAAAGCAAGAAAAAAGAACTCAGAAGTATATTTGAGCGAAATAGAGACCTTAACCAAGGCAAGAACCCATGGGGTACATTAGCTAAAAATTGGGATAGTGATGCCAAATTCAGAGAAAGAGAACCGCTGATGTACAATCTGGAGGATGATGATGAAGAACCTCCAGTAATAGAAATAAAAAATCCAAAGCTAATGGCTCGCTTAGGTACTAAAAGAAAACTAAATACAGAACCAGAAAGCCAGACATCAGAAGAAAAAGAGGAAAATCATGAGGTTCGAAATTGGTCTTCAGAAAAAAAGAAAATAAAAATGCCAAGAATGAAAATGTATGCTGATGAAGAAGAAGAAAACATGAAAAGAAAAAAATTACTACAATCGATTAAAAAACAAGCTGAAGAAATTGATAAAAAAGAGTCTGAAAAAGATTTAAGAAATATGTTGGGACCTACAAGTAGATTATTAACAAAAAAAGATGTACCAAAACCTGAACCATCCGTACCTGATTTAGGTACAAAACTCAAAAACAGGAGTCAGAAGATGATTTTTGCTATTGAGAGAGATTTATTTGACCGAGAACCTTATGATAAATATTTATTAAGAGAAGTTCATCCAGATGTCAGAACAGAATTGGTGGAGCGTAATCGGCTTAGATATAATGAAAGAAAAAGAGATCGATCCCCATTAGAAGGGAGATCAGTATTACTTCGACAAAGGGAAATACAAAAACGTAGACCATCCCCTGAAAGAAGAAGGAAAAGTCCAGAAAGGCCCTACAGGTCCAGCAGAAGGCGAACACCTGAACGAACTTTACACAGTGATCGAATAGATTCTAGAACATCTAGCAATTTGAGGCGAAGAAGGAGTTACACTCCAGAAAGTAAATTTAAACATAAACCAAAAAGTAAAGTAGCTGTAGTCATTAGAACTCCAAAGAAACCTACAGTGGCATCAACTATTTGGTCAAAAGTAAGGAAATCTAGTGAAAGTGAGCATAGCTCTAGTGAAAAATCTGAAGATTCAGAAAATAGTAGTAGCAGTGATAGCGATAGTGAATCAACAGAAGACTCAGATTCGGATGAAGACCAAACTGATTCTTCATCAGACTCTTCTAAAAGGCGCTCAAGAAATCCAGATAGACCAGGATTTGATAAAAAGAGATTAGCCCAAAAAGTGGATCATAAAAGTCCTTTAAAAATTACAATGGCCAATGATCATTACAGAAGGAATAGAAAATAGATTTCTTCCACTACTTAGTTTTGTTTTGTTTATTTTTTTTATGGACTATTTGTTGTGATTAAATATTTTTGCTATTTTTACATAAAACTAACCTTGGTTAATCCTGTGTATTTGGGAAATGTTAAGCACAAACAAGTGATATTCTATAGTGGATCTATTGTTTTTTCAGTCAAGTCTATCAATTTCTTAAGGAATTTTAGCCTTGGTAGATCATGGATAAGTTTTTAAATTCAACAAATAGATATGCAGAAGAACATTTTTTTTTTTATGTGGACAAGTTTTTGTTAAGAAACGCAAGCCAGTTTTTCATTTGCTAAAATATTTTTAGGTATTTACTATAAAAAATGGAAATGTCCAACTTTTGAGGCAGAAAATTGTATGATATTCAAAGTACAAAAAAAAAATTTTTCCATTCTCTATATATCCCTCTAAAGATTTTACGAGTGTAGAAATAATTCTTCTTTCTAATCAATAAGAAATAACTTTTTTTTTATAAAATTGAAAGTTGTTTATTGGCAAATACATATAAATTATTAAACTAACTAGACAATTAAAAGTTTTTGGACTAGTAATACATACAAAAATTGATTGTTTTCTGTGAAAATAGACAATAATATTTTTAGCATTTGAGAAGCACTTTCTTTTCAATATATATCTTTTTTTATTACTTTTATTGAAGATGCTTTAAAAAGTACTATTAGCGATAAGTGCAGCTTAAAATTGTACTTGAAATATCTTTTGTGTAAGATAACTTTATTTTGCAAAACAAATTTTTCAGTTGTTATTTTTATGTAGACCTTAAATTCAAGATAACTTTAAGCCCCACTAATCACTTGTGGATTTAGGAATGGACTACTAAGTTTGTATTAAAATTCGGAGATACATATACACCATGAGGAAGATTATAAAAGATTTGTAAATTAAAAGAATATATTATATAACGAAAATCGTATAATTAGGTTTAAAAGTAATATTGATAAATAATTTTTATAAATAAAAATTATAACATTTTATAATCCGTTTTATTTTTCAAATTTTCATTCCCTTCTCCTTTATTTCCAAGTCAAAATAACAAATTAAATGTGTTCATTGAAATTTAATCATTTTTCTACGAACCGTATTCGTTTACCTGAGATTAAAGGGTCACCAAATTTTAAAAATTTGAATTTTACACTTTGCACCTCTACCCTTAAAATGTATGTGCATATCTATTTTCAGTTTTCCCATTTTTATACATTCTTTGGTATTGAGCAATAAATTATAGATTTTCACAAAAGTGGGATAGGATATGAGGTCGCAATCCAGGCATATCATAATTTTTCTATTATTATTTATTCGGCTGTATGTGACATCCAAAAATAAAATTAAAAATTTTAAAAGTATGAAAGGAGGTGAAGTTATAATAATTTCAAATTCAGAGAAGTAGGAGTATTTATTAAACGGAAAACATCGCTGGAAATTGAAAGTTGTAAAACTGCGGGTTATACTATAGATGCGGAAAACTCGTGAACATGAAATCCATAACCGCTCGCCTATAGAAAGTGAAAAGATTGAAGCGTATATGCTGTGTAGTGCTATGAAGAGAAAAGCTATAGACGATTTGTGTGAAAAACCAACTACATTAATAAAATAAAATAAATTGCAAGTAGAGATTTCGTTTCAATTGAAAATCTGAATACTTCAACCTTAACTTCTGCAAGAAGTATATATAGCGCGAAAAGTGTTACCACCACTTCCAAAATCTCTAAACGAGGTACAAGCGACTCTGAATGACATGGATGTAAAACCATAAACAAAACATTTTTAATTAATAATGATAAAATCAGTAAAATTGTAATATTCTCCTGTAACCACAAATTTGGACCTGTTATGTTCTGTGCAGTTTTTATGGATGGGACATTTTCCTATTGTACTAAATTTTGTGCCCAATTATTTACTATTCATGGTAAAAAAATGGTTATTATGTTCCTCTTGTTTTTTGCCTTTTACCCAGTAACGAGAAAGATACATAATAAATTGGTTGGATTATTAAATCATCAAAACAAAAAAAAAGATATGTGAAAAATAATATTTGAATTTTAGGTAAAGCGACCTCTAGTGGTACAGCAGAGAAATATTTTTATAACATAATGATAGAAATCACCTGTGCCAAATATCAACTTGATAAATTAAGAGCTTCGAGCATAGACTACTAGAGGAAGCTCGTAATGAACCGTGCGTTACACGGCAAAGAGAGAGATGGCGTGCTATCTCTTTCGGTCCCATTGTTACTTGGAGCAAAAGAGATAGTACGACCCCGTATTCTCCTTTTCTCTGTTCCACGTGCGCAGAAGACACGAACGTGACTTATAAAACTGGACTGCTCATGAAAATAATTTTTGACACCCCCCCTTATTGGTCGCCATTAGGTGCAATGATTTGTATGGCAACATTGAATTCCCTGCTAGTTTCTTACATTGGCATGAATGTGTCGCGTATGAATGTCAATTCTATTATTCTAACTAACAGGTTTAGACAATAACTATCTCTTTCTATACTATATCTAAAACAATAAATCGCTCTTCCTTGTTTTATTTGACAGGTTAATTGAGTATATTCAATAAAAAAGACCAGGGCTGCGATTCTATAAGAGTAAAGGGAAAGAGAATGTCATAATAAGGATCTTCTATCTTTGTTCAGTCTGTATTAACACATAAGTATGTCACTGTCCTAAAAGAGATAAGGAAAGAAAGAGCCGGCGGCTATTGAGGCCCGATTCTGTAAGCTTATTTTTTGATATTCCCTTTCCTTGACATACTTATGTCAAAGATTATTCACATTCACAATTACTACCCTCGATTCATTGGCATGAACAGCTCGGAGCTGTACGGGTGCAAGAAGCGCTTGCTTTATTCAAGTAGTGCATTATGTCCCGGCGCTTGTCAGATCTGCTTTCCCCTTATCCCTTAAGCTCCAATAAAAATATTTGGTGTATAAAGCCCTACCAGCTATCAGTTATCATTTTTAGATGCTATTTTCGGGTAAAAAACATTTTATACATGAAATGGAGACATAAAAATAAGATTATTTCACAAGATATCGGACTTGGTTCATAGCTTTTTTAACGAATTGCGAAATATTTATTGCCAAAAATGCCATAACACCAGACAAAACTCAAAACTAATAAGTAATAAAATCACTTTCACTTCTATCACTTGAAGTAATCATGATCACTTCAGCCCAATGACAAGTAAATGCATATTCAAAAGAACATGAAAGTTATCAGTTTCACTTTGATCAATTGATAATTACTCAAAAGAATATAGCCATTATTATGACATTCTTTTTCCTTTATTTTTATAGAATCTCAACCCCCCGTACAAGGACGATTTCGTCAATGGCGTAGGATATATTTCTGTCGCTAAGGACAGATATAAATTAAATTTGCCATCTGGGGCAGATGCAAAAATGGCTGCTCTCTTCCTTGTTAAATATTTATTTAGATATAGGAACCGGTAAAATTAAATTTAATATCTAATTTGAGAGCAGTTTCTTCTTCTTGCTTGATGTGCCGTTGCTACTAGGCAATTGCCAGATGCGAGCAGTTTATTATGAAAATCGATAATCCAGAAACAATTCGATAACTTGGAACATCTTTCGTTCTTCCTAACCTCAATTTTTATTCACATGTTTCCAAACAAAATATAATTTAAGTATTTTATTTTGATTTTTAGATTTCTTGGTTTTTAGCGTGTTTATAGGAAAATTTAAAAAATGGCCAAAGTTAAAAATCGAAAAAGGGTCTCTGTAGATCAAATACAGAAGAAAAGACAAAATCAGAACATTAAAAAACTGAATCCTTTCGAAGTACATATCAACAAAGAGAAAATGAGGGTTTTAGGCAAAAAACTCAAAAATGAAAAGGGTTTACCAGGTGTATCTAGAGCTAAAGCAATTCAAAAGAGGAAACAAACGCTTTTACATGAATACAAACACCAACATAAGTCAAATAAATTTGTGGATAAGCGTATCAGAGAAAGGAGTCAAATGTCCGATGAAGAGAAAGCTATTGCTAGATTTGCAGCTGTAAGGTTTAAAGCTCATAGTAAAAAGAATATTGATGATCCCGAAGATGATTTTAGATTAACTCACAAGAGCCAAGCTTTAAGCGACATTGAAAAATATGAACATAATGATCTTCATTCTGATGAAGAAAGTCTGGATGAAAATGAAACAGGGCGATTAGATTCTAATTTTGTAGAAGATGCACATTTTGGTGGTGACTTGTTTAAAAAGAGTGGACCAGATGGTGCAAAAACACATAAACAACTTATAGAGCAGTTAATTGAAGAGTCAAAAAAACGTAAAGCTGAAAAACAGAAAATTAAAGAAGCAACTGTACAATTGACTGAAAAATTAGACAGCGAGTGGAAAGATTTGGTGCAGCTTGTTAGTAAAAAAACTAAAACTGATGAGATAAATGTAGATAAACCAAAATTGGATGATTATGATAAAGTTATGAGGGAGCTAAGGTTTGAGGCCAGAGGTACTGTATCTGATAGATTAAAAACTGAGGATGAAATTGCAATGGAAGAGAAGGAAAAACTTGAAAAATTGGAACAGGAACGCTTGGAAAGAATGAAAGGTGTTGATGGAAATAATGCTTTTAAGGTAAATAATATTGAGTGTTCTGCATATATTTTGAATACAAAATACTGTGGTGATTTATTTACAATAGGTAATATATCATTAAATTTAAAACCAAAAGAAAATTTAAAAAAATTAGAGTCTTCCATTCTTCGGCAAATAGGTAGGATGTTTTTACATTACATGTAAATAGTTATAGTTGATACATGTTGAACAAGGATGACATATTTTGAAATTGTATTGTTACAAGGGTAAAATAATCAAAAAATACTTTAAATGTTATTGGTAACAAGAAAGAGTGTGACTAATTTCTATTTTCCATTAAGGACTAGAACATACTTACCATATTCAGATGTTTAATTTTTTTATTTACTTATTTATTAACATCAAGGCCCAACAACAATAATTAATAGGGCCGTAATAAAATATAACAAACAAAAAAACATCTAATAACAAAAATAATATCATAATATCACGTAATAAAATATAACACAAAAAAAACGTACTTATTACAAAATAACAGAAATAATATCACAATAGCAGTCCCAGAACTACAATAATACTGAACAAGGACGTAAAAACTGGGTATAACTCATACTCAGATCACACGATTGCGACACCCTATTAAACACAGAACACATTCGCTATATTGGCGACATACAATATACATTAGTCCTAGGTAACTCTAAATGAAAGTATACACCATGCCTGCTCGTCAATCGTCCAAAGCTGAGGACAAACAATCTGACCGTTGACTAGCTTGTATAAAAATAAAACTGAATGTAAGTTACGTCTCACTTCAAGACTTTGCAAACTAAATTTATCCAGCAACAGTCGATTGTCTATCCCGACCGGTGGGTACATTCCCTCAGTTTTCAACCACAAATACTTCATAAACGTGCGCTGAACGTTCTCCATAGCCAAAACATATTTATTATAAATTGGAGCCCAAACAAGCGAACAGTATTCAAGTTTACTTCTTACTAGTGCTATAAACAATAATTTTAGGCTTTCAATATTCTTAAATGATCAGTTTCTAATAATTAAACCCATCATTTGATTAGCTTCAGACACTATTCTGCTATAATGAAGGTTAAAGTTAAGTTTAGAATCCAATACAACACCCAGATCCTTAGCTGCATCAACTCTTTTAAGTAGGTCATTATTTATTTGATAACTATATAGATTTGGAGATTTTTTACGAGTTATAGACATCACTGAACATTTGCTCACATTCAATAACAATTGATTACTCACACACCACCTCTGGACTGCACTAATACTATTTTGCAATCTATCACAATCCTCTTTCGACTGAACGTGGACGTACATTTTCAAATCATCAGCAAATAGTAGGAATTCAACATCAATTGATTCAGTGATATTGTTTATAAAAATTAAAAACAAGACAGGCCCCAAATTCGAGCCCTGAGGTACCCCCGAAGAAGCCGCAAAACACTTTGATTGAAAGCCATTATATTGGACATACTGAGACCTACTAAATAAATATGATCTAAAAAACCGCACAAATTGATCAGTAAAACCAAACTTCGCAAGCTTTGCCAGAATCAAACTATGGCTCATCTTGTCAAAGGCCTTTGAGAAGTCGGTAAACACCACATCGACCTGGCCGCCCGCATCCACAGCATCCGCTGTAAACTGCAGAAAAGACGCCAGATTAGTGGATGTTGACCTACCCCTCAAAAATCCATGTTGTTTTGTAGACAACAAATGTTCGATTTTATTGATAATAAAGTTATACAGCAGCATCTCAAAGATCTTAGAAAAACCACATATCAGAGAGACAGGCCTGTAATTTTCCACTTCGATTCTATTTTTGCTCTTAAATACGGGACATATTTTAGCTACCTTCCATCTCTTGGGATACACCAGCTGCTCAAGAGAGGCATTAAAAATTTTACATAGAATCAGTCACAAAAGTTTACTGACGTATCATTTTACGCATTTTTTTTTTAGATTAAATTACAAGAAATAACTTTTTTCTTCCTATTTATTTATTATTTCTACAGTATTTATTTTGGATATGAACAATAAATTAACAATTTATGTAGATTTTTGTGACTGACTGCTAAAAAATACCAACAAATAATTATTAATTTATAAAAAATGTGTTTTGTTGATATTTATTACATAAAATTGACCTTGGGTTGTGTGTAACGTAACATTAATATTTAAAAATATAATTTTGTCACTTATTGTTTTTCAGCAAAATCATAGGAGTGCAGATGATCTTGATGATAATTTTGTTTATGAGTCTGATACAGAAGAAAACATGTTATCTTATGATCAAGAAGGACAATCTAATGTTCAAGTTAATGCTGAACTAAATGGGAAAACTTTAGGTGATGAAAGACAAAATATTGAAGTAAGAACATTTAATATACTTATATAAAATATAAATATCAAGGTTCTCCTTTTTTTATACTAAATGAAATAGGTTAAATTGTATTGCTCTGTATTATAGCAGAGATGAAATATTATGTTAACAAAAATTAAATTTTTGAACATTTCTCGCCAGTTGTGTCCTAATAATACTAAATTAAAAAGTTCTTGAACAGGAAAATAGCTGAGATATTTTGAACAAGATTATAATAGTCTATTCCAGTACATTAAGACTTGCCACCAGTTCAATAAATAGAAACCTTAGTGCAGATTTTATTTATTGTATTCTTCAGTATAGGTAATGAATCTGGATATTATTTACAGAATACATACTTTTTATTGGTAAAGTAATCAGGTTCACCAATCTTAATTTTAATTATTATAAATCGTTAAAAAATAAAAATACTGACATTATATTCTGTTACATAGAAATTCACAGTATCATTTATTTTGTAAGTAAGTAAATTCTTGGTAAAATGCTTGATTTTTAATAATAGAAACTGAAACTTATGTTATTAATAATGGGTGATAGAGCTGTTAAAATTACTCTCTAAATTGAAAGCATGTCAGTTTCTCCAATTTTTAAAAAGTACATTAAATAAAATTAGTCCTTAAAAGTAATGGAAATTCACAAATTAGAGTAATTCAAAAAGTTTTTCTTGAACATACCTAAAAAAAGAAATGGGTTCTTTTTTGAAGTTTTTTAAAAACGTAAGTTGTGTTTTACCCTAAATTTTGTGAATAATTTAAGTTATTTTAAAAATTAGCTATATATGTCTCTTAAATAGACTATCGACGTTTCTGTAATCTATTCAGAATATTCCCAATGATATACTATTTTAAAATACTCTGTCGCTGATTTCAAGAAAGCAATTTTAGATATTTTTCTTTAGGAACCAGCTGATTCTGAAAAAGAAGATGATGAAGAGGAAGATGATGCTGAAGAGGAAGAAGAGTCAGACTCGGAAGACTCACTAGCTGACTTAAAAGAAGACGTTGAAAGTAGTGAAGAAGATGAAATTGAAACAATAGAAGTTGAACAAAGTAAAAATAGTACAAAACGTACCACAGAAGTTTTAGAGAACAAAAATAAAGACAAGAAGCGTAAATTAGATGATGCTCTATCAGCCGAAAAGGTCTCAACTAATAAATCTCTCAAAAAAGAACCTAAAAAGACCGACGACAATGAATTCTCTGAAGCAGAAAGAAAAGAGTTAGAAAAAGCAGGCAATGAATTGCCATTTACTTATAATTTACCAGAATCTTATGAAAACTTTATGGAAACTCTTAAAGACCGCTCCATTAACCACCAAAAAATTATTTTAGAACGAATGATTAAATGTAATCACCCAAGCTTATCTAAAGGCAACAAGGAAGGCTTAGAGTTGCTCTTTCAATACCTTTTACAGTATTTAAATGATCTCTTTTCAGATGTTGAAGATTCGGAAACTTTAAAAGAAAGTTTTCAGGCATTTAAAGTCCTTATGCCCCATATTTATGACTTGGCTCAATTAAGCAAGGAAAATACTCACAATTCAGTGAGAGAGGTAATTAAGGAAAAGCACGAAGATTACAGAAAGAAGAAAAAAAAGTATCCGAGCTTGGAGGTTTTAACGTTTCTAAAATTAGTTAGTTTATTGTTTTCAACGTCGGATTTTAGGCATCAGGTTGTGACGCCTTGTTTTATTTTTATGGAGCAAATGCTTAAGAACTGTGCCGTTAAGGATGTTGCAGATATTTCATATGGGATCATGCTTTGTACTTTAGCATTAGAGGTAAGTTTATTTGTATGTTTTCTTTAGTATGCTAAGAAATATAGTAATGTTTTTAAGTGCTATTGTTATTTAAGTGAAAATATCGCTAATTTTGTGTTTCACAGTGCCCAATCTGATTTTTTTTTGTGTTTCATGATTTCCCAAAAAAAAAATTCACTTTCTCACATACATGTATGTTCCAGTAAAATAAATGTTCTAGACAATATTTAAACACCTTTTTAAGAAAATATGTGCAACGTGAATTTTTAATAAAAACTAAAAAAACTGTCACATTGACGTATTTCTCTCAATTTTATATTTATTTTCCTTTAAGGTAAACAAAAGAAAGAAACAACTAGTATAAACATTTATTTAAATTGGATATGTTGCACAATGCAGTGTTGCCCATCAATAGTTAATAACTCTCCTTTCCAGCAATAGATTAACTTTTGAACTCTTAATAAGTAATTACCCTAAAATTGTGGAAATATCTCGAATCTATTTGCGAGTCATAGAACACGAATATGAAGTTTTTTTTGCCGATTACGCTTGGTTTTTTCAAAAAAAAAGTTTTTTTTTTCACTTTTCGCCGTCGCACTTCCTGAGTCAGTTGAGTGTGGGACTGAGAGCATCACACTAGAGGAAGATACAAAATTCCTTGGAATCCATATTAATCATAATCTAGATTGGACAAAACATATATCAGAGGTATGCAATAAGGTAAACACAGCTTCATACTCCTTACGAGTAATGTCAAAATATTTGACCAAGGAAAACTTTAAAATTGTATATTTTGCAAATGTATATTCAACTCTTCGCTATGGAGTGATGTTTTGGGGTGGGATTCCTGCAGGGGAAAATTTAAAACCTTAGGTATCTTAACTTTACCAGCAATTTTTATTTACGAATGCCTACTGTTTCTCTTTAAAAATAAGGACAAGTTTGAGAAGCATGAAGTTAAACACTGTTTTGCCACTAGATATATAGGATATAACGTCCCACAGCATTGATTTAGGGGCCTGGTTTCTTGGCTCCGAAAGAACATCTACGTCTGTTTCATCGACTTTGAAAAGGCATTCGACCGAGTACAACACGATACACTTTTCGAATGTCTACAAGCAGCAGGTCTAGACCACTACGATATAAGACTGCTAAAACATCTGTATTACAATCAAGTAGCCTCTATCCAAATTGAAAACAGTCGTACTCAAAGCCTACCCATCAAACGTGGAGTACGACAGGGTTGCGTTTTGGCACCCTGTCTTTTTAATGTATACTCTGAAGAAATTTTTAGGGAGGCTTTGGATGACAGAAAAGAGGAAGTAAGACTGGGTGGAAAGTAATCAACAATATTAGATTTGCTGATGATACGGCCATTCTTGCAGAAAGCATCGAGGATTTCGAAACATTAGTAAATCTAGTCAATGAGGCAAGCTGCCGAAGAGGCCTTAAAATCAACAACTCAAAAACAAAGTGGATGTCTGTTGGAAAGATTAATGTAGATAAATGTCAACTTTTGCTCGATGAAGAGAGGATAGAGCGTGTAAACCATTTCAGATACCTTGGCAGTTGGTTGAATGTGAATGGGGACTCAGATGAAGAGATAATAGCTAGGATCGAAATATCGCGTAAGGCCTTTATAACATGGAAACCAGTTCTATGCAACAGGAACATGTCAATGCATATTCATAAGAGGGTCCTGAGATACTATGTATGGTCTATTCTGTTTTACGGTTGCGAGACATGGACACTAAAAATTACAACGCTAAACAAACTGGAAGCTTTCGAATTGTGGTGCTATCGTCGAATCCTAAAGATATCATGGGTTTCGCACACTTCCAATGAGGATGTTCTCAGAATGATGGATACAGATCGATTGCTCTTGAACATTATAAAGAGGCGGAAAACAGAATAGTTCGGCCACATAATTAGAGGACCTAAATATCATCTACTTCGCCTTATAATACAAGGAAAGGTGGAAGGAAAAAGATGGATAGGCCGAAAGAAGCTTTCATGGCTACGTAACATCAGGCAGTGGTGTGATTGCACGGTGGAGGAACTATTTCGCGACCCCTTTTTCATTCATTCTCTGCTATTGCCGGACCGGTAATATTAAACTTGTATTTTATATATACTTTTGACGATTGAAAAAAACTAGTAGTTTTATTGTCTAATCTATCTAAACTTCTTTATTTATTTATTTATTTATTCAAATACAGTACACTACAGAATAAACTATTCCAAATGGTACAAAAAAAAAAACAAATGACATTGTAAATGCCACAAAGCTTACAAACAAAATCAAACAAATATAAACATAGTTATTGCAAAATAAAATGATATTAACAGTCATTAACACTTGTTACATAACAGGCACAAAATTATCACATATTATCCAAAATTAAGCGTTTGTTTTAATTTACACAAAGTCATACAAAACAAATCAATATGCTGAAAGTTTGAGTTGTAGTTCATTAAAAGGTTCTCCACAACATTGTTCTTGCCGTAATTAGTTCGGTGGGCTCTTATAGAGAAGAGTTGTACGTTTCTCGTATTTCTTTGAGGAACCCGAATTGATACCAAGCTAAGAATATCCTGACAATCTATAATATCATTAATTAGTTTGTATAAAAATATAAGCATAGCATTTTCTCTACGAGTTTTAAGAGACTTTAAACCACACAATAACAGTCTAGTGTTATAGTTGATGTTTCTGGATGGAAAACGGTGCTTAAAAAGTAGATACTTTAAAAATCTGTTTTGAACTTTTTCCAGACGATCTATGTAGCATTGATAAAACGGACTCCATATTACAGAGCCATACTCAAGCACACTGCGGACCAAAGAGCAGAACAATGTTGTAATGGCCTTAATATCTCTTATATATTTGGTGTTTCGCTTAATGAATCCTATCAATTTACAACTTTTTAAGACAATACTATTTATATGCTTATCGAACGATAGGTTGCTTTGAAAAATAACACCCAAATCCTTAAATTGAGTTACAGCATCGAGAGGGACATTATGTACATGATATTGAGAGAACAAAGGATTTGTGATTTTATAAAAACTTAACGATTTACACTTATTAACGTTTAAGGATAACAAATTTCTTTTACACCATTCCACTACACGATCTAGATCTGGTTGCAAATTTAAGGAACCACTTATACTATTATAAAACTTTAGATCGTCTGCATATAGAAGAAAAGAGGATAACCGGAAACAAGTCCCAATGTCATTGATAAATAGAGAAAATAATACAGGTCCAAGATGAGATCCTTGTGGGATTCCAGATTTCACTGTTATGATTTCTGAGGTAACACCATTCATTCTAACAACTTGTGTCCTTCCCCTCAGGTATGATCCGAGCCATGACAGGTAAACACCGGACACACCCATCACAGATAACTTTTTTAACAATAGAGAGTGACAAACACTATCGAATGCCTTGCTTAAATCCGTGTAGATGACGTCAACCTGTTGTTTGTTTTCCACTGCGTTAACTACGTAGTTGTAAAAAGTGACTAGATTGGTAGTAGTTGATCTTCCTTTATAAAAACCATGTTGCTGTTTGACTATTTTTCTTTTAAACGTTTCAAAAATTTCGTCCGTTATAATAGCTTCAAATAACTTGGGGAGGGCGGATATGATAGAAATGCCTCTGTAGTTGGCGATATTGGTTTTGTCTCCAGACTTAAAGATTGGAATCATAGAGGATTCCTTCCAAATTTTTGGGAATTGTCCAGTGTTAAAGGATAGCTGAAAAAGGTTACGTAGGGGAGCAACTAATGAGTTGCAGCAATGTTTGATAAAAGCATTAGGTATGCCATCCAATCCGGCATTTTTGTGCACATCAAGACCTTTTATTTTGTTCAGAATTTCGTCCGTGGTAAAAGTGTGGTTGCAGAGGTTTGCAATGAATTCAACTTTTGACGTGTCAACCTGAGATAGATCTAAATTGGAGTGATCAGCGAAACAGGTCTGAAAATAGTCAGCGAAAGCATCGGCGACTGTTTTTGGTGTCGAGAACGATTTATCTTCATAATTCATTTCACAGGGAATTCCGGCATTCTTGTTTAAAGAATGTATATAAGACCAAAAATGTTTAATACTTTCCGGAATCATAAGTTCAGTTTTCGATGTGAAAAGCAAATAGTTGAGATCGATTTGCAGCTTACATTCTTTGCGCAGGAATGAATATTCATCATAATTCTCTTTACACTGGTTTCTTTTATATCTTCTGAGGGCCTTATTTTTCCTAGCTAAAAGCTTACGTAGATTATAATCGAACCAACTAGGATATTTGTTATCTTTTACAGTTCTAGAAGGCACAAACTGCTCTATCGCCCGATATATAATGTTGTAGAACTTACTGAGAGCTTCATTTACATCCATACTCGTTTTTAAGAAGGACCAGTCAGTATTTACAAAATAATTATTTAAGGCGGCATAATCTGCTCCTTGAAAGTCGTGTACTTTTATCGCATTGTCAAGCCTTAATTTTGGAATTTGAGTTTTATTTACAGTAAATTTGAAATGAAGCGGAGGGTGTAAAGGATCAATAGTGCTAACATGGTCACACCTTTGAACCGACGGTGCTTCTATTGCGTCATCTATTAGGATGTAGTCCAGGATCCTGTCCATATTGTTCTTAACATTGTTTATTTTCTGTAATTCAAGATAATGCATTCCATCTATCAGCGTCTCAGCTGCAGCCGGCCAAACATTTACAGGAGTATAATGACCTTCGTCAAGAGACCATGCAACATGAGGACAGTTAAAATCGCCAGCGATTATGAATTTGGCATTTGGGTATCGGTTTCTTAGACTTTCACATGTGCGTAGAAATGATTCGTAGCAATTTACGTTACTGTTGGGGGGAAAGTAGACACCACAGATTATAACATCTTTGCCTTTAACTTGAGCTTTTATCCATATGTCTTCGAAGAATATATTACGCTCTGTTGCTATTATGCAGGCCTGTATGTCGCTAAGCAGGGCAATGAGAACACCACCGCCACATTTTTCATTCAATTGGTCGTACGCCCTATCCAGTCTGAATACCTGGTAACGTTCGTCAAAGTATTCGTTATTTGAAAAATTATCGTTTAGCCAAGTTTCGGTAATTATTAAAGCATCGTAATCAGACGACATTATACTGTTCTTAAAATAATGAGATTTTGTGCGTAGACCTCTTACATTTTGGTAGTAACACTGAACAATAGTTTGTGCTGTTTGAGTATTAGCGGAGACATCGTTTATTTGAGTGACGTTTGACTTTGGTTGTTGGGAAAATCCACATTATTATTAGGTTTAGAGCTATGATTTAATCCCTCTGGATAAGTTGCTAATGCTTCATTTGAGTTATTTAAATATGGAGACCTTTTAAGATTATTAAGAATTTCACTGCAGATATCCGTCACCATGTTAGTTTTGTCAAAATATGTGTTAAGTTCATATGACCAAAATCTTATGTTTTTGAGGTTCATATTATGTATGTAACCCTTGATCGATAGATTAATATTGTATATAAAATCATTTAGAACTGGTCTGTTATACTCTGCTGCAGGACCGACAATAATTAAATTAGTCTTCGCCGCTGTTGCTTTAAGCTGTTCCATACATGAAGGGCCAATACCTTTACCGGCAACAGCATTTTCCTTACCAACAAACATAATAATATAATCATCTTTATTAAAATCTTTCGATAAACTCAAGTAGTTATTAATCAAGTCATCAAAAAATAATTTGTGGCCATATTGGCAATTAATATCATATTTACCATGAAGATGTTTTTTAAACAGTAAGCCTGTACCAATCGCGTAGGTTTTATTGCCAAAAATAAGGATTTGAGGTTTGTGTATAGTGAATTTTTGTGTTGGCTGGTCAATTTTATTGACGTTAGATTCATTGAGAGCGTTGTCTGCTAGAGCTTGAGCACCATCCTCTAAATTACTTCTAAGAGTAAAGAGATCATTCTTTGCAGATTTTAGTTCCGAGCAATACACTTCATTGTCTTTTGAAAGAGTGTCAATGGATATTAACATATTCCCATTTAAACATTTTGATTCCTCTAATTCTTTTGCAAGGTTTTGTTTTTGAATATTAATTTCCTCTACCTTAGCTGATAATTCTTCGTTCTTTGTTTGTAACTTTAAAATTTCGTCATTTGGAAGGCTAGCATCGCTCCCTTGTTTTTGTAATTTCTCAGAATACTCTCTCTTTAGGTTTTTAATTTCTTCCTTATGTATACTCTCGAGCTTTAAAATCTTCTCCTCTTTCTTCTTCAACTCTTTCTTTGTCTTTTCTAGTGTTTTTTCCAAAGTTGTAATTAAATCTGTTAGCTTGGGAAGATCATTAAACTTAACTTTACAAATATCACAGTAAAAATTTATGCATCTCTGTGCTAGGGAAATGGCATGCGATTCAGTAGTGCTAATTCCTGCGCACTCCTTGCAAATGCTAACCCCGCAAGAATCGCAACACGAACCAAAAAGTTCATCATCTTTAGGTCGCGCCTTGAGTACGCAATCTCTTTGACATTTTGAGCAGATCAGTTGTGTCATCGCTGAGAATTATTAATGCTAATACAAGTCCAAGAGAAAAAAAGAAAAAAAAAGAATCTATACAAGCGCTATATGACGAAGACAAAAACTAAATTCAAATATTTCCGTCCATGTAATATGTCTCTGCCGTGATTGTTTTTATATTTCCGTCCATGCAATATGTCTCTGCCCCGATTGTTTGGTAGGTATAGGTACCATTTATCAACATATGGATGGTCGTTTTTGTTGTCAAGCAAAAACACGAGAA
Organism: Diaprepes abbreviatus; assembly: GCA_034092305.1. NCBI lineage: Eukaryota > Metazoa > Arthropoda > Insecta > Coleoptera > Curculionidae > Diaprepes > Diaprepes abbreviatus. Next base: position 92,701 of record JASJET010000236.1, on the reverse strand, counting down.
ACGAAAACACCCGTATTAACCACAATGCAGTATTCAAATCTAGATAATTGTACTTTAAAAACCGTATTACGGCACAATATGTTGGTTACATCGAGCTCAAAACATTATCATTAAAATGCCCGTTAAAAAACACACAAGTTCACACAAAACTCACTAATTATTTGTCAAAAATTCTCAACAAAAAGAAGAAATTTATGCGATGAGACAAAACGTGTGTGGTACATTTTGTATGAATTTTTATTTCTTGTTCTAAACTTCATAAAACTTTATTATTAATTAGAAATAAACAGAAACTTTTGGCTTTTCATTACAATTTAAAATTGTTTTAATTTATCATTATTATAGTTCAGCATAAAATTTTGTTATTTTTACATTTTATATTGATAAAATTTATGTTTTTTTAGTACACCTCACTTTCCAACAGATATTTTCCTGCCGCGGTCAACTACCTCGCTGGTCTTCTCCATATGGCTATTCCAAAAACTAGCGTTAGAGTAATCAAAGTTCTTCCTCCATTTAAATCACTCTCAAGTGATTTGGTTTTAATAACAAATTGCTCAAACATGACAATTAGTCACAAATTACCTATTGCCAGTTTAGTTGAAAAGGAAATAACTGATCAATTCAAAGTTACAGCCTTATTTATAACACTTAAACTTATAAAGGAATACGTGGAAACCTATAAAAATTTATCCAGCAACGTTGAAATATTTGAAATAGTGGAAACTTATCTTCATCAAATTCCAATGGAGTTTTATTCAGAAGAGGTTAGAATGGAACATAAAGGAATCTGTGATAGTTTAAGTAAACTTGAGTCTGATAGGAAGCTCCAATACTTAATTATGGAAGAAAAAAAACCTAAAGCTTTAAGACTGTATGAACCTAAGATTGTTGAAGTGTAAGTATAAAGGGTATCCAACGCATATAGACTTTTAAATTCAAAGTTATAATTTATCTCATTCTTATATCTAATGGAAACAGGGTCTCTTTAAAAAAAGGAATAGCTATGTTTTTATTAAAGTATAATTATTACATCTTTCGTCTCTACAGACCATTAATATTCCCTCTCTTGTTGTAATATTTACATTATTTTAACATTAATGTATTTATTTGCAGATATGATGGAAAGCGGCATAAAGTTCAGTCCAAGGAAAAGGCAGAAAGAGCAAAACTACAGCACAAACTTAAGAAAGAAACCAAAGGAGCTCTTAGAGAAATTCGAAGAGATAAAGCATTTTTGGGTAGGCTTCAAATCAAAGAGAAGATTCAAAGGTAATTTATTAAAAAGTTATAAGTTAAGACAGAAATGTTGCTTTATAATAAGGCAAAAAACACATTTTTGTAGGTAAACCTATGACTTTGCTCTTATGAATGGTTCAGACACCGGTTGTTAAAAATTTGATTTTTTAATATACCTCGTGTTTAGAAATAGAAAAAAGAAATAATGGTATGATAAAATAGGTTTTTGAGAATGGTTCGATATATATTTTTTTGTCTTTATCACATTTTGAAAAGAAACATTCGCTTGATCCTTTGGTTTTTATAATTTTTAAACACCGCCTTACAAGGGACATTCCCGCTAAAACCACATTTCTCTGCGCATTGCGCCAATAGAAGGTTCTTCAATCAATTTTCGGTCGGACTCGGGTTGAACCTGTTTTGTTTACACTCCGTCGTGTCGTTTTATAAATATATAATTAAAAATATTTACCTTTTTAAGTGAAATATGATTTCATTTATTTGGAACGAACTTACTAACTTTAAACTGATGAATTTGCAGCAAATATCTTATTTCTAGTAGATGGATTAACATATTCCGCTCAACAGCACATATTTTTCAACATAAACTCAACGACTACTGCCTTTGACTGAATAGGACGATGCTTTCTCGCACTCAAATCTTTTCTTTTTTCAGTACGTGCTTTGCAATTTAAATTTTTTTTAACATTATCTTTTCAACGTTTCTTTTTACAAATTTGCCTTTCCATCGGATTGTCCACATAACTTTGATCAGATTCGTTAATGAAAAAACTAAAAATATCACTGATAAATAACGCATTGTTACATCTCATATTAGAAAGCTTTTAAACTTTGACATAAGCTTGTAAGTAAAAAGTTGGCAATCATATACATATAAATATTGAGCATGTTGAACAGTCTTTGATCCCAACATTAAAGTATAGTTGTATATAAATCCCAATAAGTCTACCTCCTCGTTCCGAAGGTCTGTAGTGTCCAGATTCTAAACGGAAAAGCGTTATTAGTGCCTTCAGTGTATTTATGGCCAATAAAGAAAGCGAACTTTACGTCATTTTAAATTGTTTTGAGAGCAAGAATTTTCTAAACAAAATTTTAGGTTATAGTGATGATTATTATCTTTAAATCTTGCTTTAAATATAAAGACGCCTTTTTAGTTAAAGTTTATTAGTTATCATACATTACGTAGGCGATTTATACGAATTTGAGGGTAATCTATTTTTTGGGAAAAATATGTAAATACAACCATTTTACATACAGATCACTCAGAATAATCAATAAAATGAAAGCAATTAGCATCTGCGCATAGAAGACTTTGGGAATGAGGAGATGAACTTATGTGACTTTAAGATTGTTGTTTCATGTTGTTGAGATCGTATTCCACTCGTTGCATTATTAGTATTTATTTTATATGTATATGTTGGCAATACAAAATAGATGCATTGTTGCCAAACCTTTGTCGTAGTAATGCCCCTGATGTTAAGGGCATATAACTAACGAACTATTTGCGACCATCTAAAATATACGGACGTTTCATCCCGATACCGGTGGTGGACTCATCAGTGTGAGCCACCGGTATCTTTCCCAGACATCCTTGTACTTTCCACAAACTTGAACCTTTATTTAAGTCCAGTTTTGCCGGAAAGCGGTGGTAAGATGTTGGTTCCACAACACCTTATTCAAAATATACGGATTTAAATTATTAATATTGCATAATTTCACTTTAAAAAACGGTTTATATGCTCATAATACAACTCAAAATGTCATTGTCTTCGACATATTTCTTTGTCCTCACACCTCCTTTATAACACCATTGAACATGTTTAAGCTGTAGATTTCCAATTAATTTTTTTTCTTAATATGCTAACACTAACTGTAGATAAATGTGAAAATATAAGAAAGCAGTAGCGGGTCTAGACTTTTGCAAAGGGGTAAACTGTTTGTTGAAGGAACACGAGTAAGGAACATAAAAGGTGTAACCAACAAGATAAGAAACAATTGTTTTCACAACAAATCGGTAATTTATATTCTTGTTAATTTTCAGCTTGAAAATATGATTTTGTCTCTATATCAAATTTAATAATGCTGAAGTTGACCGATCTTTCAAATAATTTGCCTTTCAAAACAAAAAATTTATGTACCACTCGCTACCAACTCGTACATGATACATTCGCAATGGCCAATTTTCACCGCCTTTCTGTCGTAAGCACAGCTTACACCATCAAACTTTACACTTAATTTTCACCAATATCAAAAATTAAAAATTACACATATTTTCTATAAATTACAACCCTAGTTGTTTAAATCAAATTACGCACAAAAAAAAACAGACATTTCCAAATTTAAAGAAATAATACACACTCGCATAATGGCAATTGTAAAATTGTTCGATGATGCCAGCGGGGGGGGTCAGAGGGGTGAGGAGAGGCCTATGTTAAAGTATATGGAAAGTGTTAGAATTGCCAACCAAAGATAACAAAATGAATACGAATTCTATTAATGTTTGAAAGCTTTAAAAAAACTAACAAAGCGTTTCTTATGGAAATTTAATTTCAAATATATTTATGCATATTCAAAAATATAACAAACATTTTATAATTTTACAGTTATTTTTCAATTAGTAATATGTGAGATAAATCTGGCAAATAATGCGTTGTTTACATGAAACTAACATCTGTTTTCTGCTTGCCCTATGTATTAGTATTATAACCTCAAATTGTCGTCGGCTCTCCGATCGTGGTTGATTAGTTTCATGTATTGTAATTTCTTTTTGTTATAATTTATTCTATAATGTCGCAAGCCAGATGGAAAGGAAAATTTGTAAAAAGTAAAGTTCGAAATGTTCAGCTGAAAAGAGCTGTTGTATAAAGTAAAAGGTACGCAAAGCAGCGTTGCCACATCTCTGATGTTAATCGCTGGCATGAATGAAATATCATTGAATTTGTTGTTAAAAGTAGTTTATTTTCTGGTAACTTGTGATAAGGTATATAAACAAAAAATGCAAATTAAAGTAAAAACTCTCAGCTATTGAGCAGTATTTTATTTTTTTTAATTATCATCGTTAGAAATGAACGAAAATAACATTTAAAGTCGTGAGAGCTCCATAAGAACGGTTGTTAATTTTATCTGTTTTTGAAAATTAATTTCTCAAAAAAACAATGCGATAAAAAATATCAAAAAAAATTATAGTGTTTTTTAAAGTTATAAATAGCAGTTTTTCATAGTTTTTAAGCATATTTCATCATAGTGAGGTATCGAACATCCTTAAACGTCCCGACAGACCTCGCAACATGGTCACGGCGTAGACATATTGAAAATTCGATATAGTATACTAAGCTACAGCTGCATGCTTTTTTAAAATGTTTTGTAATAATTACAAAATGATGTTACATATTCAGTGTTAAATCAGTGATGTGTTTTATTTGATCGCTAATGAAAATATTTATTTTCTTCCATTTTTATTTCGGGGAGGTTGTGATTCCCTAGTAAATATGCCGACGAAAAACGTAATACATTACTTTTTCAACTTGTTTATTCACTTTCTACATGTTTAGATTGGAGTAACGATCACTGTTTGCCAGTGTTGGCTTGTTTCTGTATTAATTACAAAAGTGGCCTAGTATGTGAAAGTGTTATAATGTTGATTTAAAATTTCAACAATCCATATTTATTTTTTGTTTCAGTGACAAGGAAAGGCGAGAACGGGTTGCAAAGATATATGCGGAAGCTGCCTCACAACAAGGAGAGCTTAATGCGCTCGATAGACAAAAGAAAAAGCACAAGTAATTTAAGTCAATATTTATTATTTATACATAAAAAAATAAATATAATATTTGTTTTACAAAATATGTGTTTCATTTTCAAATAAATTAACTCTAAAACTTTAAATTATCATTATAGATACGAGGCGCCAAAAAACACATTTGGAACCATTCAGTATTAGGAGAAAAATTTTCCTTTGCTTCAACAAATACTTCATCATTTTTATTTGACTCTTCACCAAGCATAACTTGTTTATAAATTGTTTTCCTCTTCCAGATGGCCAAATATTTCTGTGCTATAAAAAGTTCATGATGTAACTTTTCAGTTCTTTCCTTTAGAAGTTGTTCCTTCTTCTTGATTCCAGCTAAAACAATAACTTGAATGATTTCATGAACCAAATTGTCTCTATAAAAGTTCTTGGCGTGCTCTACCTTCTTTTTAAATTCCTTGGAGTCTTTCAAGTTTTGCTGCAAATTTTTAAAATATATTTTAAGTAAATGTCCATTGTAATGTCTGATAGCCTCGTAATATACAGCTTTTCTGCCTTTTTTGTACATTGTAAACATTTTCCAGTCTGTGGTAGCTTTCTTTAAAATGATATAATGATTAAATCTAAATGCTAATATTTTTTTAACATTTTTTTCCCCTTTAAATCTAGAATAAGTTTTCCATTTCTTAAAATAGAATTTTATTCTTTGTAACTGGAGATAAAACTTGGCGTTTCTAATTTGTAGATCAGTGTTGGTTTTTTTTTCTTTTCTATATTCTGTATACCATTTAAATTTATTAAAAGTTAGTGCCTTTAATTTATGTGCTCTAAAAATTTCAACATATTTATATTTAACTATCTTTGTTCGTCTTGTTTCCACATAAACTGTCCACTTAACAAAAAACTTTTTTGTTATGTAAATATTCATTGTAGTTAATGCAGTTTTTAGAAATCGAGCTCTTATTAAATTTTTATACAGTTTTTTAAAACAAGTCTTCAGCAAATTAAATGAATAATTTGCCTCGGCCAAAAGCATATTTTCTTTCATTTTCTTGCTAGCACTCAAATATATTTGCCAATCAATAAAAGTGCAGTATTTTAACTTTTTGTAATAATGCTCTTGAACTAGGTACATTTTTTGCCGTTTTACGGCTTGTATATTCTTGTAGCTTGTTAATGCTTCAAAACATTTTTTAATTAACTTTGAATCATATATTTTTTTAACTTTAATAATTCTTTGCTTCTCTCTTCTTATAACTTTAATAAATGCCATCCATCTATACAAATATGGTTGAAGAATATGTGGATAACTTTTAGATTTAAAATAGTTCCAAGCAAAACATAAAACAATTTTTTCATCATTTATGCATTTCATGTACAATTTCCATTTTTGAAATCCCATTCTTAATAAAAATTTAGCGCAAAATTTTTCATAATGCGCTGTTGCTATATGTCTTTTGATCAAAAAAGCTTTTTTATCTCTATAATGCTTTCTCCATTGTTCAAAATATTTTTGCTGGATGTTTAAGTTGTAATGAATCTCGGCTCTTAAAGAGTATTTCCAACCTACCGTAATTTCATACCAGTACCAAAACCATTTTCCAAAGTATTTACTTAGTAGCTTTTTATTGAAAAATTTCTTGGCTTGGGATGGTAAAATGCTAGAAACGGTTTTTCTGTAAAATTGATATCCATATTTTCGACAAATTATTTTTTGACGTATAAGTTCAATTTTTCGCTTGTGTAAATATGTTGGGATCTTATAACGTTTCAACATCATAAATAACAGAAATAAAGTTTTTCACACCGCGCCTGTTTTTCCCACGAATTTCATAAAAAGAGCGTGACTTTCCCCAATTTTTAAATTTGTAAATTAATTGCTGTTGCCAACCTAAAAGTAGAAAATAATTCCAAAGGAAGGCTAGTGGGCATAACATTTTTTATTGTCAATGGTAGCGGGAGTGTGTTCATAATTTTTTTTTTGGTCTGTGATGTTATTTTTTTAAGGTAAGTTCAGATGATATGAGGTAACAAGTAAATTGTCCTAAAATAAAGCAAAACACTAATGGTGATGTGTTTTTTTTTTTTTTTTTTTTATCGAGGTTTAGGAAATCTGTTTGACAGACACTCCAGTATGTAGTTTTTTTTTTGGTAATTGTTTCGATTAAGTGAAATCTAGGAAGATTATTTTGAAAAATTCCTTCTACGTCTAAACTTAAAATCGTAAAACACGATTCTGGCCTTGTTTTTCCATCATTTTCCTCAGCTTCTCAAAAAACACAAGAAAGCATTTTTAACTTCAAGGTATTTTTATTTCTTGAAGGACAACACCCAATTTTTTGACACAATCTTTCAAATTACCTTTTTTGAGACAAATGGCAATTCTGAAATATGTAACTTGCCGTTCTGTTTTTAAAAGTAGTTTTTTTTTTGTTTTTCACATTAAAAAAGTGTAAACTATGAAATTTTATATAATATAAGAGCTTCGTATAAGCGTGAAATTTGTGGATGTAACAAAATTTAGGGGAAAAAAATGATTACAAAATGGACTTTTTTTGCGTTTTCTGGAAAACTGAGGAAAAGTTGTGGAAAACCAAGGCCATACTCCTGTTTTATAACCTTGAATTAGGGGTTTGGGAAGGAATTTTCCAGAAAAAGTTTTCCTAGATTTCACTTAATCTTGTTTTTTCTTGTTCTTGTACTTGGTTATCCATTCTTCTAAGTATGCGTTTAAAATTAGCTAAAAATTTTTAATTTAAATAAACTTGTTCAACCAGTTTTACATTATATTAACGAAATCACAAATTTGATGAGAATATGTCAGCTCTCTCACAGTTTCTACAATGTTTAAAATCTACATAAATTAATAACCAGTAGTTATAATAATGTTTATTTAATCACAATAAAGGCATTGTTATAATGGCACATATTATTTCAGTTAAGTTTAAAAATTTGTGATAAATAAAATAGTCTTGCAAGAGTTCCAGTTCGTATTTAGGTTATAACAAAAAATATATATTTTTTCGATAATCTAAATAGTAGACATTCACAAAAAAGGATATTTTTTTACTGGAATGACAGGTGACAGAATAAATTTGATTTGACGTTTCTCCAAAAGGTAAATATTTGAACTTTTTTACAAAATTACAAAAAATGTCACCATAATTTAAATTCACCAATATTTCATTCCAGTTTACTTTTATATTTCATCTAATTTCAAGCTAAATTATTTGTTATGAAATAAAGATCTACCATGAACTCCGATGTTGCTCACAACGATCAGAATTCTACCCAGGATGAATCCAAAGGAATCCCAGTTAATAATAAGGAATCTGGAAGATACTGCTGGGTATGCTTTGCTTCTGAAGAAGAGGACAGACAAGCTAGTTGGGTACAGCCTTGCAACTGCAGAGGAACTACTAAATGGGTAAATATATTTGTGAATTTCTATTACCTACATTTTAGTGCTTATAATTTTTAGATTAATTATCATGGCCGTAGTTGATGATGTATTCAGTTTGAATGGTTTAGTATGGTGATTAATTTTTTGCATTTTAAATACTTTATATTATTGATAGGCTACTTAGACTTGAAAACAATGTTTGAATACCAGTAATTTTAATTAGCAATTCGTAAATCATTATTTAGTATGGAGGAATTTCACATTCCTCTGTAGAACTTGACCGATTCTTGTTATCTTAGGCAAGAAGTTTGTAGCTAATAATCTCACCACTATTATTATATCATTAATATATGAATTTTGACATATCCACAAAGTATCTTATATATAATAAATTGACCATTTTATTCAGATGACAGGTCCTGATAGTTTCAGTTTTTTAGTCCTGGTTTAAATCTGCTTTGTCCTGCTAAATAAAGTTTTCCATTGCAGCTAAAAGTTTATGGATCTAAAAGATATATAAGATTTATTGACAATTAGGTATAACTATTACGAATACATGAACGAGAATACAAGTCAATGTTTTGTAGGTTCATCAAACTTGTCTTCAAAGATGGGTCGATGAAAAACAGAAAGGTGGTAACATGACCAAAGTGACATGCCCCCAATGCCAGACAGAATACATAATAGTCTTTCCAAATATGGGGGTCCTGGTTCTTATTCTTGACACAGTCGATAGCTTTATATATAAAGGATGTCCGTTTATGGCAGCAGGGATTGTAGTTGGAGCAGTATATTGGTGTGCCGTTACTTATGGTGCTATTACAGTGATGCAGGTATAGTTCAGAATTATTACATCTATTCGAGTACCAATTACAGTTAAATTATGATTTTTAAATATTTTTTTACCATTGGTAATTGTTTAGGTTGAGTGAAATCTAGGAAAATAACTATTTTTTTTTGGAAAATTTCTTTATGAAATGCTACCTATTTTGAGTTCATAGAAAATAATTGTGGCCTCAGTTTTCCACATTTTTTCCTTGGTTTTTCAGAAAACAAAAAAATACTTCAGGTATGCAAGTAATTTTTTTCACTATATCGTTAAAATTTTGGTACATCCACAAATTTCAGACTTGTGGAAGCTTTTATATTATACAGACTTTCATAAATTTGCATTTTTTTAATTATTACAACCAAGGAAAACAACTTAAAAGGTTTAACAACAAAACTGAGAGTTCCATATTTTAGACACCTCACTTTTCGTAAATTGCAGAAATGTTTTAATTTACTCTTGAATTGTTTAATATTTGTGCTTTCCTTAATTTCATCTGGTAAATGATCGAACATTCTTAGACCTATAACCTTAAGAGATTTATATTTTAATTTATATAAAAAAATGTAAACGTTCTTTACATTCTTCAGTATGGTTTTAAAAACAAAAAATCTACTTATCTCGCCATTGGTAACCTTGTTGAGTATGTAGCTATGGGTCTGGAGAAGAAGCTGGATACCTATGCCTCTTTTTCAATCTAACAAAGGCATTTGATTGTGTACCACATGATATCTAGTTGCAAAAATTATTTTTTTATAACTTTCACCCCCAATCAATTTTACTAATCAAGTCATACTTATCAGATCATATTCAATATATTGCTGATACTGGGAATAAGTCAAATAAGCAATTGATAATTCACAGTGTAACCTAGGGGTCTGGATTGGGCCCAATATTATTTTTAATTTACATCAGTGATCTTGCTAACTCACAAAATAACATGTTTCTGTTTGCTGGTGATACCGCTAATTTTATAAATTACCATTCTTCTGAACCTATACGGAGTATAATTCGTGATGCGCAGTCAAATGTGGAAGACTAGTTCCTGTCAAATAGACTATGTCTAAACATGAATTTCTCCTTAAGGACTCTTAGCCCGACTGTACCTGTTGATAGTGCAGTGAAGTTTCTTGGTGTCTATTTGAATGCTAGTTTGACCTATCAACTCGGTTGCACATGGTCAAGAATCATCTAATTAAAAATCTTTCCAAGAGTGTATTACCTGCAGTGTTACTGTTGGCTTACCATGGATATTTTGAATCAAACATGCTGTATGCTATTTTTAACAGGGGGCATACTGCTCAGGCTAAAAATATCATCACATCAAACTGCAGCGCAAATGTATAGTTGAGCTTGGTTTCTGTCAGTGTTGCCTTCTGTGCTTTTCTATCATTGTCTGGCTTATATTAAACAAAATATCCAGCTCTTTAAATTGCATCATAGTGTAAACTACTACTTTACAAGAAATAATAATATTCTACTAAATTTCCACTGACTTGGGAGAACCAGAAGAGGGATTGACTATGACGGTGTCAAATTTTTTAATATGTTTCCTCCCAACATAAGGGAGCTGGAAGGACGGTTTTTAGTGGAAGTAAAGCAATATCTTATTTTGAAATTGTTTTATTCTTTTGAAGATTACCTCAACAATAATTTTAATGACTTATTTTAAGGTGACCTGTACTTTGTTTTCAATCTAATATTTTATTATGATAAAATGTATTAATTTTTGACTTAAAAATCACTTTACTTTTTAGCTAGTTTATTTAATAGTATTATTGGATTGTCTATAACCCTTTGTATTAGGTAATACGTCTTAATATACATTTTTTTTTCAAAGATCTTATTTATTACTGATACTTTGACTTGTAAAAGCACTTTTGTGTAGTTATTATAAATTTTCAATCTATCTATGCTTTTTGATTCCTCACATTCTGCATACGATTATCTTAAAGTAATCTCTGCATTTTTTGAAATTCCTTTTTGTAAAGCTAAAAAGGGTTGAAAGCGGTTTATTATTTTGACAGATAATGTTAAGACTGTTACATAGATTCTGTTCAAATTTTATTAGCTGCAATTTGCAAAAATAGTATAAAAGTCATTTCACATTGTAAGTTCACAAGAAAAATAATTATCGCGGTGAAATGTATTAGCCTCTCAAAACCGTTCCTCACTACCCTCGCGGGCGAAACCGCAACGATTAACTACTAGTCCATTATAAGTGGTTCTAGATCGGCCTCTGATTATGTAAATTATGCAATTCTGATATGTACTTCTAAAAAAATCAATTATATTTGGTTGTTTTTATCTGAAATTTCAAATTTAATTTCAGGTTATAGGACAAAAAGAAGGCTTAGCCATAATGGAACAAGCAGATCCTCTTATTTTGCTCATTGGCCTCCCTGCCATTCCAGTAGCGTTACTTTTGGGAAAAATGATCCGTTGGGAAGATGCTGTTTTGAATTTTATGAGGAAAAATATTAATAAGATACCTATTATTAGAAGCATCCCACTTTTTAGGTAATATTTTATAGCAGTTATTTTATTTATTTATTTTATTTATCACAAACTCTATGGATTTTTCTATAACATATAATACAACATATAACATATTTACAAGGACAGAATAATAGCATCTCTACGTGCTAAAATGTGTTTCTATACTATAATGAATATAAACAAAGTCTGGTTTCATGTACAAAACAAAAAGTAAAAATTCCTAAAAATTAAACTACACGAACTTACAAATATATCTTTTCAAATTGATTCCACCTCAGAAAAATCAAGTCCTTAGTATATACTTTAAACTGTTTCACACTTTGCAAATTTCTAATCTCACTGGGCAGTAAGTTGTATATGTTTGGTCCAATATAATTTATGTACTTTAGGTTAAGGTTGTTAGTACTAATGGGGATCTGTGTATGTTTGTCGGTTTTTATTCTTGTGTTATAATCGTGATCAATGAAAGTTTGTAAGTTTGGATGTCGATATATATAAACACAGAGAGATGAAACATAAATCGATCTTACATTTTGTATATTTTTATCGAAAAGTAAATGTGTGGGTATAATTTATTTTTGTGAAATTTAATTTTTAATAGATATTTTTGAACTAAATTTAATTTATACAAGCATTATTCTATAGTCCTCCCCACACTAAAATGCCGTACCTTAATATTGATTGAACCAAGGCTTTATAGACCATAATCAAAGTTTTCCTGTCCAGAAAGTTTCTTAATAAATAAAATTTATGGTCTAAACCACGAATCACTTTTGAAACATAGTCGACGTGTGGTTGCCATTTAAGGTAAGAATTGATTACAATACCCAGGTGTACCTGGTGTGTATTGTCTCATTAATGCCGTGATTATTAATCATAATGTTATTATATAAAGGTCTATTTGCCTTTGGCTGAGAGAAAGCTATATATGTTGTTTTTGCTAAGTTTAATGTTAATTTTTGGGTTTGTAACCAGTTTTTTATATTTGATAAATTTATTATAGTTTTATTTTTTTCACTTTCCCATGAATAATTAACCATCAGCCCTTCTATTTTTAAATTAAACAAAAAATTAATATATAGAATAAAAAGTATTGGGCCCAAAACAGTTTCCTGGGGAAAACAAGTTTTTATAAATTTTTTGTCACTTAAAATATTGTTAATTTAACCATTTGTCCACGTTCTGAAACATAATTTTCAAACATTTTATAAGTCGTTCCCCTCATGCCATAATTGTGTAAAATTGGAAGTAATTTGTCGTGAGGCACAGTATCAAACGCCTTAGCCAAATCCAAAAAGATTGCTAAAAAATTTTTATTTAGATTCAAATTATTGACGACATCCGTTATTAACATATGCATGGCGTCGGTAGTCTTACACCCCTCGAGAAATCCGAACTGATTCTCAGACAAAATCTGAAATCGTTTGATAAAACTCATCACTCTATTCTTAACGCACTTTCCAAAGTTGGTAATGAGACTTATTGGGCGATAATTGCCAACAACACTTTTTAAACCGGATTTATATATGAGAGTGATTATGGATGTTTTTAACTGACATGGCACAATTCCTTTTTCAAATATTAAATTATAAATATGTAACAAAGGTGTCAATATTTCTAGATGTGTCTGTTTCATGATACTTGCTTTAATACAATCATAACTTGCTGCGCTTTCATTTTTTAGATACCCAATATGATTTATTAATTAATTTTTTGTAAGACAGATGGATCAATATGGCATTCTTGCTACGGTGAGGGAATGGCCTTTTTCATCTCAACCCCTATGTTAGCATAGTAGTTATTACAGAAATTAGCCATTTCAAGATAACTGTTGAAACGTGCACCAGAATTATTCCTTATGTCAACTTTACTATCACGTCCATCGCTCTCATAGATAGCAACCTTTATTACTTTGTAAAGTTTCTTTATATCGTTTTTATTATTTTCTAACTGATTTTTATAATACTCATTCTTTTGTTTATGTAGAAGTTTATTTAATTGATTCCGATATTGTTGCTCAAGTTTAGGTAAGTCATTTTTCAATAAACTCTTTTTCATTTTATCCCTGACTTTAACGGACGTGATGATATTAATTAAGAAGTTTTTAATTTATTAAATGATTTTACAATAATCGTTTGTCACAATTTTTAGTAATTGTTTACAACACTTTTCACTACAAAACATGGATGGCATTCTCGATAAGGTGTTATAACTCATCTCAAAAGCGCGTGGGTTAAGGTTCCATTTTCTACTAAGTTACTCTTTAATTTAGAAAATATGTCTGGATATGGTTGCCCACTTTCCGGATATCTAAAATACAAAAGAAACTTTTCAGTATTTTATCACAGCTCTGAAAGATTGCTTGACAGCAGTAAATATATATATGTACCTGTTAAAATATAATTCAGAAACCTCGTGAGGATGTCATTCGATTGAATAAAACCATAGACATAAAAGTCAGATATATAGACTGCGGATTCTATAGAAGTAAGTGGGCTAACGCTCAAAAAGAGACAAAACGTTCTCGATGAGTAATGCTTCCTTTTCTAATGGTGGAGCTAAGCATATTATTCCAAACGTCATTGGATACCCTTGTCACCTGACCGCCGTTAGAAAGAGGTATTACTCGTCAAAAACGCTCCGTCTTGCATGCTTACATCGGATCCACAGTCTATATATTTAATTTTATGTCTATGAATAAAACACACTAGCATGTTACACTTCTTTCGTAATTTTTCTGTCAAATTGAAATGGAAGTTATAAAGCTTTTGTTGTCCATAGTAAGCGTAGTCCACTTGCATTTTCTGCGTCAATGTTTTTATATCCTGTACCATAATATACGAGGGTAATCCCCAAAGTAAAGTCTCCCAAGCGATAAGGACGTAAAGAAACTGTTCCTGCGGCTGTTGGCCACACTGTTCTGATTGTCATTTCCCCCACTACCAAACAAGCATGTGCGCGCCTCGCTGGGACGCTCTGTTTTGGCTTTGCAGCCGTTGAAATTGGAGCTTCACTTTGGACACTACCGCCAAGTGCTAAATTCGCGCAGTTATTCGGTTTTTAAACGCAGAAGGTTTTGAACCGATTGAAATTTATAACCAATTGATGGAAGTTTATGAAAAGTTATGTATATATATGTCAAAAACGTTCGTAAGTGGTGTTGAGAGTTTAATACCAGTCGTACTGAGATTCACGACGAACAAAAGAGCGGGCGACCTTCAATTTCCGACGAGGCAGTGGCAAAGGTTGAGCAAACCATGCATCAAGATTGGTGGAACACTCTGCATAATCTCTGTGTTTTGGTTCCTAAGGTTTCCCTAGGCACCATTCATAGGATTTTAACTGAAAAGTTCAAGTGTCGGAAGGGGTGCGCAAGATGGGTACCACGAGTTTTAATGCAAGACCACAAACGGCAAAGAGTTGATTCATCGCCGCTATACAGACGAAAGAGGCCACTTTTTGGACTCAATTATCACGGGTGAGGAAACCTGGGCGTTCCACTTTACACCTGAGACCAAATAGCAATCTTGCGAGAGGTGGCATTTCTCTTCGCTAAAGCCGCGAAAATTCAAACAAACACACTTTGCCGATAAAGTCATGTATTTTGGGATAGAAAGGGGATATTGCTGGTCAACTTTATGCCTGCTGGGACCATAATAAATTCTGCCAGATTTATAAAACACAAAAGATTCAGACAGGCAATTCATAACCGGAGAAGAAGATTGATGAGCAAGTATTCTCCACGACAACACTCGCTTACATATCGCCTGTTAAACTGTCACCCTCCTGTAACAGTTTAAATGGAACTTCACCACCCACACACCCTATAGTCTGTACTTGGTACCTGGTAACTACCACCTGTTTCCTAAGTTGAAAGTCGAAAAGTGATTGAGCTCTGACGACTCGGTGAAAGATGGGATTCAATGCTTCCTCAAAGACATGGCTGCGAGCTGGTATACAAAACTGTCGCAGCGTCTACAAAAATGCATCGACCGAAATGGCGACTATGTAGAAAAATAGATAAATATTCAACCCTTAAAATGATGGATATATCATAAAAAATAAACTATTTTTGTATTTCTAAAAAATAGGAGACCTTATTTTTGGGATTACCCTCGTAGTTAGGGGATCTCAGAAACTTTGAAACTAAAATTTTAAATGTTGTTCAGAACGTTGTATCAAAAGTATTTTTATTAATAAGATACATAACATACTCAATATTCATAGCCTACTGCGAAATTAGGTACGAATTTTCCAAAAAATTAAATATTAACTATTATACAGGGTGATTCAAAAATCGATCACGAAACTTAAGGGGGTGATTCTACTTGACAAAATAAGGGTAGAGCTTCATATAATTTTTTTTCAAAATGTCATTCGTTTTCGAGTTACAAGCCGTCCAAGTTCAAGTTTTTATTTTTTGTTTTTTGAATTACTCGCTTACAGGAAAACCGATTTGACTAATATTTGAAAGATAGGCTAAGTCTTCTGCGCTTCATCATTTTAGTAACAATTCACATTGATTGTTTGCCGCTAGAGGGCACTTTACCTACATTGAAAATTGTTTTTTTGGCATAATTTCTGAAAGACTGATGCCAGGCCTTTAAAAAAGGTGCTCTTTATTTACATCGCTAAACCCAACGGTTTAGACGTAAATCACCCTTAAAAATTAAGTGGTAAATTTACTTTTCTCATTTCATTACCACCAGCTACCAGGTAAATAGCTATCAAAGTATACTAGAGCTGTCAGTTTAACATCAAATAAATTCGCTTTTTAAACTATTTAATTTATAATCTTAAAATAACTAATAATGGCTAATCACCAATATTCAAATATCGAATATTGTGATATCCATTTTTGTTATGGAAAAGCAAATGGTAATGCAGAGTTGGCAAGAAGATATTATATGGAGAGTTATCCGGAAAGAAATATCCCTCATGCTCAAACATTTTCCAGTGTGCACAGGAGGCTTGCGGAATGTGGTTCCTTTAAAAGTTATAATGGAAATAGGGGAAGACCTAGAACTGCTAGAAACGTGCAACAAGAAGAAAGAGTGCTTGAAATTATTGAAGATAATCCAGGTATTAGTACTAGAAAAATTGGGAATGAAGTGCGGCTCTGTCAGGCTAGTTCATGGAGGATACTAAGAGAAGAACAACTCTACCCGTTTCATTCAAAAAAGGTGCAGGCTCTTTATGACGATGATCGGCCGAGACGGTTGGAAATGTGCAATCAGATCCTAGCTAAGTATGAACACGATAATCGATTAATTGGCGTCATATTATTCACTGACGAAGCTGGTTTCACTCGTGATGGCATAACAAATCTACACAACATCCACACATATGCTTACGAGAACCCAAACAATGTGGTAGAAACGAAACATCAGCGTAGATTTTCACTAAATGTGTGGGCAGGGATAATAGGAGATTACCTTATTGGTCCTCATTTCTTTGATGGCCCATTAACTGGTGACATACTTAGATTTTATCCAAAATCGTCTCCCATTGTATCTGGAAGATGTGCCATTGGAAGTAAGGGCCAACATGTGGATCCTCCAAGACGGAGCTCCGCCCCACTTTAGTATACGTGTCCGACAGTATTTGAATGCAACGTATCCTGAGCGATGGATAGGACGAAGTGGACCACTGGCATGGGCAGCGAGGTCACCAGACCTTAATCCTATGGATTTTTTCTTTTGGGGTCATTTGAAACAATTGGTGTACGATATTCCAGTAATCAACGTCGAGGATCTTCGCTTCAGGATAATCGAAAAGTGCCAAATTATTAAAGAAACACCAGGAATTTTTCATCGAGTTAGGCGACATTTTTTGAAGAGTGTTAGGAAATGTATGGAAGAAAATGGGGGACATTTTGAGAATCTTTTTTAGTTTGTTTAGTACTGTTTCATTAATTTTTATCAATTAAATGTATATTGCAATAATCCATAATATGAATATTTACTGATTAGCCATTATTAGTTATTTTAAGATTATAAATTAAATAGTTTAAAAAGCGAATTTATTTGATGTTAAACTGACAGCTCTAGCATACTTTGATAGCTATTTACCTGGTAGCTGGTGGTAATGAAATGAGAAAAGTAAATTTACCACTTAATTTTTAAGGGTGATTTACGTCTAAACCGTTGGGTTTAGCGATGTAAATAAAGAGCACCTTTTTTAAAGGCCTGGCATCAGTCTTTCAGAAATTATGCCAAAAACTACTGTAGCTGTCAACACTAAAAAATTATGACAAAAAAACAATTTTCAATGTAGGTAAAGTGCCCTCTAGCGGCAAACAATCAATGTGAATTGTTACTAAAATGATGAAGCGCAGAAGACTTAGCCTATCTTTCAAATATTAGTCAAATCGGTTCTCCTGTAAGCGAGTAATTCAAAAAACAAAAAATAAAAACTTGAACTTGGACGGCTTGTAACTCGAAAACGAATGACATTTTGAAAAAAAATTATATGAAGCTCTACCCTTATTTTGTCAAGTAGAATCACCCCCTTAAGTTTCGTGATCGATTTTTGTATCACCCTGTATATTTTTGAATAGCTTTGAAAAAATTGAAATCGAACTGTCAAATAATGTAAAGGATGTTCTACTTAAAAATCATAGTTTTGGTCCATAATGTAAAATCACATGCCTTAAAAAAACTACACCAGCGAGCGTATTTTTCGTAAAAAACTACATTAGACCCTTTTTTATTTTTTCATTTACTGACATATTAACTAAGCGACGATTTGTTTTTGTAAATGGATAATTTTCAATTTCGCCCTGTATCTTAAAAAAAAAGTGGGCTAGGAAAATTTTGTGTGTTACTTCTTTTGTTTAATAAAAAAATAGCATAGTCTCTATCTTTAACAATTATAGAGATACCCTGCAAAAGTGTCAAATATTGGACATCCTGTACACAAATCAAAAATAAAATAATAATTAAAACTACATCAGACAGAGCCAAAATCTAAAATACAGACTAAAATACAAATACAGATATTCAGTAAATCAATAAAAGCTATTTTTAATCGAAAGTTTTCTTAAACATCTCTTAGCGGTCGGAATGAGAAGTAGTAGAAGGAATCACTTGTGACAGAATTTTAAAATTGCTATTTCCCGATAGATGGCTCTTAGTGCTCTAGATACTAAAAAAACGGCGATTGAAACATCGTGTACCACCCCACCACTCCTATTAAATTTAAATATATCAGGAATAATTTTAATTTATGGTATTACGAAATTTACAGATAATCTGGTTATTATAAATCCAATATTATTGTTATTTTTTTACGGTAAATTATATTTTAAATAAAGAAAAAACTAAAGAGGCACTCAGACGAAAATACTACTGATAGCAATCTTAAGAAATACCAGCCAATTTTTGTGTGGCTTCAAGGTTACCATGAAATTTGCAATCACGTAAACGATTAGAAAAACATATTTATCTAAAAAACCCAGTCATTCTGTTGAGGGGTAAGATAAGAGAAAAAACAATTTGCACAATAATCTATACAAAAAGATATTTGGATTATTGGTTTTATATATACTTTTTTATAAAATTAAATAATTTTTTATTATATATATATATATATATATATATATATATATATATATATATATATATATATATATATATATATATATATATAGGGTTATTCATCTTATAAGGCACAGAATATTGCGGCCAAAATACGTGACTTTCAAAAAGGTTTTACTTTTGGGATATATGGGGTCTAATATAGTTACTTTTTAAAATTATTTTCTTATTATACAGGGTATCCCAAAAGCTCTGAAAGTATCAAAGTTGTGTGTGTGTTTTTTAATGGAACCCCCTTATATTATTGCATTTTTGGATTCTCGGATCAAAATAAGTGCCTATTTCAATAAGGTTTATAGTACCTAAACCTTAGGGTTTTTAAATAATTTGAATTTTGACAAAATCTAACCTAATTTTCAGGTTTCAAATACTTAAGAAGTATTTCAATTATGTACTCGAAATTTACAGTGAAGTGTAACAATAAAAATTATAATAAATTTGCTATATTATGCAGGGTGTCCAAAAATTTAAACTAATCAAATAAGAATTTTAAGTGGCTATAACTTAATTAATTTAAATAGAACGCTATACTTTTTAACTTACCAGAAAATGTACCTTTTAAATACCCTTCGAATGGTATAAGGGTGTTCTATAGCTAAGTCTTCGCATTTTCACAGAATACGCCAAATAATTGTTTTATGCACCATTTTGTGTTTTTTGAATAGATATTCTAATATATCTAGTTGCCTATGGCATTTAGAAACGTCAGATAATTCATTTAATCTGTCAGTTTAGTCTGCAAAGCCTGTTGCTATAATAGTGGTATTATTTTTTGTAACTGGAAACTTCATTTATTGAATTGAATTATTTGAATGTTGTTGTGTTATTGCATTGTCAAAACGAAGATTTAACCAAAATAAGAGCGTATTGATATAATTTTGACGACCGAACTGAATTCTGTTTGTGGGTGTTAAATAAAGTGGCAGAAAATGAACACTTTTTTGATAATGTGTTGTTTAGTGATGAATGTACTTTTCATAACAATGATATCGTGAATATACACAACTTCCATTACTATTCTGAATTGAAGGACCTTTAAATGGTTTGACGGTTCGCGATTTTCTTTTACACCAACTTCCAGTGTTATTAGAAGATGTCCTTTTAAATATTAGAACAACTTTGTAGCTTCAACTGGATTGAGCTCCGCCTCCTTATCATCGCGAGGTTCGGCAATTTTTAAATGTCAGCTTTCGAAACAGGTGGATTGGGAGAGACGGATTTCAAAATTGGCCCCCGAGATCTGTGGATTTAACTTCACCAGATTTCTTTTTATGGGGATACATAAAAGGAATTGTCTACAATGCGCCCCCGACAACACCACAAGATATGAAAATACGCATAAGAGACGCTTTTCAAACTGTAACCCCGCAAATATTGTCCAGAGTTAGCAGCGGTTTCGAAAAAAGAATATATAAGTGTTTGGAAACGGATGGTCGACATTTCGAACATCTACTATAAATATTTTGCTTCTATTTTGTGCTATCGTCAATATGTTATTACCATTATTGCTGTTATAGCCTGTTGGACGACTATAAATCGCGTTCCGAATTACGGAACATTTGTAAAGATATTCCTGATTATTATTCTTATAGTTGCAAATTACCTGTCATTTTCAAATGCCATAGGCAACTAGATACATTAGAACATCTATTCACAAAACCCAAAATGGTGCAGAAAACGATTATTTTTCGTATTATGTGAAAACGCGAAGACTTAGCTATAGAACACCCTTATACCATTCGATACGTATTTAAAAGGTGCATTTTCTGGTAAGGTAAAAAGTATAGCGTTCGATTTAAATTAATCAAGTTATCACCACTTAAAGATCTTAATTGATTAGTTTTAATTTTTGGACACCCTTTATAATATATCTATTGTAATTCAAATTATTTAAAAACCGTTAAGGTTTACATACTATAAACCTTATTAAAATAGGCACTTATTTTGATCGGAGAATCCAAAAATGCAATATTATTCAGGGGATTCGTGTAAATTAAGCTTTAATGTAAAAAAATATTTGTCTAGAGGACTGACAAAACATATAAGATTTTAAGTTATCTTTTTAAGCTTACATTAATGTAGGCACCATGCAATGCACCGCGCGTATTGCACGGCAAAGAGAGGTAGAGAGAGAGAGAGCAAATATGAAGAACTGCTATCTTTTGCTCCGAATCGCGATTCACCGGCGCGCGCTACCATTAGGGAGGAGAACAAAACTAAATCTTCGGAGTGAGAGAGATAGCATTTTCCGTGTTCGCCCTTTCTCTCTCTCTCTCTCTCTCTCTCTCTCTCTCTCTCTCTCTCTCTCTCTCTCTCTCTCTCTCTCTCTCTCTCTCTCTCTCTATTTGGCGTGTATAAAGCGTGAAACATTGCATGCTGCCTTCTGTGGTGTACGCTTAAAGGATTATAAGAGAGATTAGATTGAAAAATAATATTACATTGCATTTCTACTATACAATCATTTATTTGCAGGATTGATATAGCGACTCACACACAACCAGAATCGACGACGGAAAACGACCTTCCCCCACTTACCAGTCCAGTTTCCGCGACCAGGGTTCTCTGTGGTGCACTCCTTATGCCTACCATTTCAACATTTTTTGGAAAATTCTTTTTTGATTCAGTTAAGTCGAACTTCCACAGGACAGTTTTAGGAGGTTTAGCATTTGTAGCGCTTAAGGGCTGTTTAAAAATTTATCACAAACAACAGAACTATATTCGACAATGTCAACGAAAAATATTAGACTATACAGAATCAAATATTTCTATATATGTAAGGCAAAATAATTAAAGATTTTACTGTATATGTATATATAAGAGTCTCTTAAAACACATTTTGTAACTGACTGGTCAATAAAGCACTTAACCTTGACATAACCTTGAAAATTAACAAAAATAATAGCCAATAGACGACTAGAAAGTGATTTTTTCTATAACATACAGACGGATAATCTTTTCGCAATTGTGTTTTGATTAAGTGCTTTATTTGACTCGATTTAAAAACCAGCAAATATGGTTTATTTTTTTAGACTGAGTTAAAGAAGTAAATAAAAGAAGTTTTATTTACAACTGAAAAAGATCGCCTAATTTAGAGTTTAGAATGGATTGACGAAGAATTTTATTAATTCCTAAAATTTTTTTAATATTAGGATTGTTTTGCAGGTAACTAGGCTTGAAGAGCAAGATGTAGACTGTGGGTTCTATAAAGCGTATTGGCTTTCGCTTAGAAAGAGATAGAGCGAACTAGATCAGTAGTATCTCTCGTACTAAGAGCCCCGTACGCACAGTACCCCCCTCGCCTGACAGCTAGAACCAACCATTTTTAATGGATTAAGTAATAGGTATCGCGCGTACGGAGCTCTTGGCTCCGCCCATGGAAAGAGAGATACTACTGACCTATTTTGCTCTGTCTCCGTTTAAACGAGAGCTAACGCGTTTTTATAGGATCCGCATTCTATATTTTTTCACGACCAATATAATGAAAGCTGCGTGTAATAGTCTGTAAAAGTATATTTTATTCTTTTGCTACGCCATTATATATCTACATATTTATAAATTTATTCAGCTATATTTGTCTCATTAGAAAAAGTTTTTGTCATTATTATTAAAAATCTAAAAAGATTATATTGCAGAAGAAATAGATTATGTGGTAGAAATATTGACATTGGTGTGAGAGTGACGCTAACATTTAAGGATATACTCTTTCTCTCTTTAAAGGGAAGGGGCTAAGCGTGCATAAGTATTGAAGACTGGTCGTTCATGAGAAAGGTCTTCAGCATGTATCCGCGACGGTTAGCTTCGCCACTTTAGAGAAAGAAAAACTATATCACTAAATGTCTACGTCTTTTCCACTTTTAATGTGATTTATATTGTCTACCACTATTACTGTGTTGCCATCCCTGGTCTGGAGTAAAATACGAATAATACGCAGTGTGTCTTACTTTTTACAACTACTCCCTTCATAGTATAATTAATAACTAACTTTTAAAAAAAATAAGTCATCCAAAATGTATGGAAAGAGCACATTTAGAACATTCCAATAATATTGGGCAACAGATGTTTGGTACAATAATGACATTATGTTTTTTTATACTGGACATATCGAGAGTAATTCTGTGGATCAGAGGGGGTTATCCGAAGGTGATTTTCGGGTCAGTTTTCGTGGTTAATCAAGGTCAACTTAATTTTTTGTAGTGGAGCCCGAAATTGGAAATAACGTTAGAGTATTGAATGTATTGTGACGTTACGAAGTCAAAACAAACCTTCACAGTCATTTGAAGGTTAAGTAAGACATTACTGCAATAAGTGCAAACAAAAGTTATAGGATCAGTGATTATCATTAATGGTGGTTTTGATTTAGATCCTGATCATTATCAAGGTCAGATACTCCTTTAATTTTAGGACAGTACTTCTTGGTCCCGAAGTATTTAAGGTCAAAGTTAAGATACTAAACTTTACAACTTTTAGCTAGAATATATTTTCCTCACATATTCTTTTAGCAGTCATTGCAGTGATACCTTACTTGAGCAGCAAATGACCTCTAAGGGTAATTTTGACCCTAAAGTATGTCCTGACTGTTGTTTCCATTTTTGAAGTAGGGACATTTAAGAAAAAATGTAACCTTGACTAACCGCTAAAATAGCTTCAAGGTCAACGTCAAGGTCACGTTCAAATATCCCACTCCGACCTGTACAAAAGACTTTTTTCTTAAACACTCTCCTAAACAGGTAATTCAATAAAAACTTTGAAATGAGGCATCCGGTATAATAATTTCGTATGTTAAAAAAGGAATCAATAAAAGTTTCATATATTATTTTTGCCCTCTTTAGCTTTCGTAATTTCTACTCAAGATTGATGATATCTCAAGATTAATAGGGGTATAAGAGTATATTGGTGAAAAATGTAAGAGAAAAAATACCGGGTGGTTAAAAAACTCTGTATATTGTTTAATTGTTGAATATCCGACAAAATCGTAGAGAACTTTCATACAGCCCGCTATATCAAATATCAGTAAAAAAACTTGCTAATTTTCAACAACCTGTTATTTTAAAAACGATTTGATTGAGATGATACCATAAGAAAGTTATCTAGGATTTCTCGTAAAAAGTCCATATGTTGTGTAATATTACGGGTCAATGAAAAGATGGCCCATATCGGCAATTAGTAACTTTCAGCCATATATATATATATATATATATATATATATATATATATATATATATATATATATATATATATGTGTGTTATTACTTTAAAAAAGGAACACATAGAATTTTAAATCCTAAATTATTAACGGGGAATATAAATAAGGTTTACATATTTCTCGGTTCTGGCAAATTCATGCAATCAACCTTGGACAATTTAAAAATAATTCATGATGAACATTTTGAAAACGTAATTTTTTTATCTATTGCCATTAAATAAAATTTGTTAGCAAATAGATATTAATTTCCTTTCAAGATCTTCCTGATAAAATGGGTTACGATACATGAAAGTAAACAATAACAACACTTTTACGTTGTGTTCTTACCGCGAATTTTGAACAAATATTGATTTAATTTCTTAACAAATATTTATTGACAGTTTTGCATTTTTTAATGAATTTTTATGAAGTATTTAATAGATTAAAATAGAAAACAGAACAATAAGATGACTGCAGTGACGTCATAAGGGTAGCCGTTCCCACACTGCGCGAGAAGAAGAAAAGTGAAAGCATTATTTTTCTCTCTTTCTAATGAACGGATCATAAAACCAGACACGGAGTTTTATTCACACTTGGTAGTCACGTGGTTCTATATTCCGCATACCAGAAAGAAAGGAGATTGCTGTTTTCACATTCTCTCGCACTATGGGAACGGACGGCATTGGGAACGCGCAATCTAGTATTTTTTAAATTTATGATAGCCACTTATTTTTTTTTTTTAATTTTGAGAGATAGAAAAACAATTTTTCTTTTTATTTGTTATAGGCTCTATTGGCTCTATCTCAGAATTATTATACAATATATAAGGGACTCGTGGTTGCCACAAAGTAGGTTTTTTAAATATAACGTCTTATATATATATATATATATATATATATATATATATATATATATATATATATATATATATATATATATATATATAAATATAAGCAAAGCTAACATGAATCGAAGAAAATTTTGAAAGAGTGGTTTTCAATGAATTTTTTTCTCAGCTTTTCGATGATGTCGTCAGATATCTCGAAAACGACATTTGTTATTTTTTTTGATAGTCTCGATCAGGGGTCTCCAAATTACGGCCTGCGAACATCACCAATCCGGCCCGCCATGGTTTATTTGGATTACATTGTCAAGTTTACAATCACCCTAAATAACAATCAAACGTTATTATTTAACAACCAATTAAGAAACACAATGACTGGCTGACATACAACATGAAACTGAACATTTTAACTGTAATTATTTAAATGATATTAAAGATTATAATTATGGTTAATGAGATTCCGCCGCTCCTCACAAGATAGCTGTGTCTACTGTAGCTTTGCCACATCTCTACAAGATGTTATTACTATATATTGAGCATAGTCAGAATGCGTATTGGCTATCCCGCCGCGATGAAATGTCCTTGATATTTGCTCGTAAGTATCAACTCAACCGAAATTGGTAACGGAGCGGAGTCCACCTCCGCGCCATAGATATTTTACCGCAGGCTAGTCTCGAAAATTTACACATAATTCAAAATTACAGTATGTTGGTATGATGCGCTAGCTAGCTCTTGACCCTTGAGTGCTGGTGGAGATGTCAATGTAGCCCTTAGACTAAAGAGTTTGGATACCCCTGGACTAGATCGAAACCTGAGGTTTTTTTACATTGATATAGGCACTTTCTCGAATGGACTTTTTTTCATTTTTCTATTAGGGAACTAATATGCAGTGGCGTGGCTGGGGAGTAAGGGGAGCGCTCGCCCCGGGCGACAAATTTCGAAAAAAAAATATTTTATTTTGACTAGAATTTCTTTCAATTGTTTCGTTGATATCTGTAAGTGAGTATGTATGACCATTCAATTCTTTGACAACTTTAGTACATCTTTTTATAAGTCAGGAGTATTGCCATAAATACGAATATGTCTGTATTTGAACGGATATGGATAATTAACGACTACAGATTTTCATACGAACTGTCAGATTTTCATTACACACGCCAATTTTTAAAGTGTTTCGTTGTTGGTCTAAATGTAGTCTTACAATTATTAATTTCCATAAAATGTGGTATAAAATTCCGGAATCTATCTGCATATATAATTGAAGGGTTGCTAAGGATGTTTTAAATGAATTTTCTATTGTCTCGTTTTTATAATTCATTCAGTTAAAAATTATTTTGTAAACGAAAAAAATACTTATTATATTTACAATTATATTTTCTTTCCTAGTTTTTAAGAATTTAAATTTTTGAGAAAATTTTTTTTTATTAAAACTTCTCAAATTTGCAGTTTATATTTCCTTCGCTCTAGAAAATTTTGTCTTCATATCATCATATTATATCTTATTGCAAAAGAGAGAGCGCGGCAATTTTCTTATTTGCCCTGGACGGTAGAAACTTACGCTACGCCACTGTAATAAGGTACAGATTTTTGAGTTAATACAAAAATCGAAGAAATCTTTGTTACAAAATTACAAAAAGAAATAACTGGTATATTTATGTACAATAAAGAACCTAAATGGGGAAAAGCAATAAGTGAGATTTAAAAAAGTTATATTCATCTAAAATGTCCTTTTCAGTAATATGGTGTTTTCTATTAGAATGTTCAAGAAAGTTCCCTTTTTTGCTCGTCACAGTTTTTCTGAGCTCATTATTTGCCATCATTGGAACGAAATTTTTTTTAACATCAGAATTTGTCACAGTTTATACATCCACACTTTGAGGTGGAAAATATTTATTTTTCCCAACTTATTTATTCAAATTTGTATTTTTACTTTTTAAGTATAGCCAAAGCAAACATTTATTAATTTGGCTTTTTAATTATTAGTATATAACTGTACCTCCTTAGCTGTAAATTTTGGTATTTTATTTTTCAGGTCATTGATTCGTTTATTATTGTTTTACCACGAGATTTTATGCTGTGTAAACCATGGTTCTTTGTTTTTAAATCACTAAAAAACGTGTTATATTCTTAATGGAAATTAATTTATATTCAAATTTGGACGATCGCGTTTCATTGTTTTCTATTTTTAGCTCGATTTTTTTAGTCGTCTTTCTGCTTAAATTTATTAAAAAGTATTAATTTTAAACTTTTAAGATATTTAGTTACTTTTGTGTATGAATTTAATTTCAACAAACTTAATTCTGCAATTTTTTTGCAGGAATTATTTCAAAAAAAAAAGGAAACTTTTATTCGTATACCCATTTAAAGTCAACACAGGATTATGAATTGCAGGATTTAAAGTTTATTTATGACTTAGTTGCGTTTACGGCATCAAACTTTGACTTCTTATGTTGAAATACAAATTTATGAAAATTTGAAAATCGCACATTTGTCGAGTTTTTGGTTTTACGTGTTTTAAATAGTGCAATTTTTTTTTCTCAAGAATTACAGAAAAATGTTTGATATTTTTTTTTTTTTTTGAAATTTTAACATTTTCTATAATTTAAAGAAAAAAAAAATAATTACATATATTTTAGAAATCGGCAAACCAAACTCTCCACAAAAGTATGGTTTTAAAAATTTTAATTAGCAAATTGAAAATATATTAACAAAAAAAATTAATATCAATATCACAATAAAATAAAACTGATGATTTTAACGCCTCTCTAATTAAACATAATATTTATTTAATTAAATTACTTTGAAATTGATAAATAATATTTCAAAGAATTCCACAACAAATGTCGGCCACTTAAGATTAGGCATAGATAAATGTTGAATGTGACGAAATTTTTTAAATGTTTTTACTGTACAATGCGTTTTAAGGGACCAAACACGCCTAATATTAATATAATAACACTTTATGCATAAAATTTTGAATAGTTGGGGTGTTCCAACTTTATTTATTTTAGCAATATCTCGGAACTGTACAATATGACAATCTTTAATACAAAAATTTATTGTCTTGGCAAAATGCTTCTAATAAATAGAATACCTAATAATAAGTAAACACATATATCTAGTGTATTTAGTATTTGAATCCTACAGTCGATCTCTATAAATAGATGATTTCTAAGCTACAGAAAAATGGCCTGCACAATGTCCTATTAAATTCTAATTAAACTGGAAGTTGACTGTTTGAAGAATGAAAAACTGGGATAGAAATGTGCCCTTTAGTTACCACAGATTATTAAAAAGCTAACAGAATGTTAGAACGACCTCAGATTGAAAATATTTAAAGTATATCCTTTAAAAACTAGATTTATCAAGTTTCCCATTTTTGAGATGCACGAATACTTTGACTCAATTTATTAGAAGCATTTTTGATATAAAATCTTTTATTCTCAGGTACGTTCTTTGAGTTACTGACTGTGTAAAGTTAGGACTCCCTAAATTTGTTATGTGTTACAAGTTTTAATTGTAGTTTTTTTTTTTGTAAATTATTACGGGAGGCTGATTGTTAACATTGGACAAATTTTTTGTGCTGTTTAAAATAATTGAATAAAAGTTGAAGTTTATATTTTTTACGATATTGTTTTATTTTTAAAATGGTGTTAAAAGTTTGATTATTTGTTAGTAAACTTTTCCTTTTTAGCAAGTATGGGAGTATTGTTTTTGAGCGCCTAAATATTGAATATTTCATTGCTCTCAATTTGAATGCAGTTTAATTTTATTAATGGGACAGAAGTTATTTTGAATAAAACATTTCGTGTTTGAGGGGGAATTTCTCGGTCTGGGGAATAAAATTCAACTTTGGCAACAATTTCCGCTTCGAGCGAGATGAAAATTAACCAAGAAAATAGTTGTCACGTGATTAACATTATCTGTCAAATTTTTATTCCCTCTTGAATTTTTTTTTATAATTAAAATTTGATAGCTACTATTTTTTTGGTTAATTTTCATCTCGATCGAAGCAGAAATTGATGCCAAAGTCACATTTCGAATAAAGCTATTGATAAAAAAAATCCCATATGATGACGACTTTTGGTTTAATTTTGCCAAAGTCCTTCCTTCAGGTTTGTTTGGCTCATTACATTTTGAATATAAGCACTCCCTTTTAGTCGTTTTGTTTATATTCTAGAACAATTTGTGCCACATCAGATTCATAACAGTGCCTTAACTGGTAGCAGACGGTTTTAAGTACAGGAAAAAGCATACAATACATCCGCCTCCTAGGTGAATAACATCAGCTTATTTATTTTTTGCGGCACACGAGTATAGAGTTATATTAATGGAGAACGAGTGTGTGTGCGTAAAAACTCAAATAGAGTTATACCTATTTAAAAAAAAATAATATACAGTCTCTAGTGGTTTGTAAAAAACTTACAGACGTTCATACTTTTAGTAATCTCACGATTTTGATAGATCCTACAAATTCTTTTTCGCACAGGTACATGATTATTTTAATACTTCATTCGGACACAAAGTACCCATACAAAAAATACTATTATGTTGTATTTATCACCCAATCAAATCTTGTCAAAATAAAAGATAATTTACAGTTAACATTTATTGAGCAAATACATTCAATATAACAAATTTAAAATAACTTAAATAATTTATTATTTCTTAATAAGTGTTTAATTAAGTCATCATACAGGCTGAATCACAAAAAGGTTTTATTAGAAATTTATGGCGAAATTTTTTTATGTTTTTAGAAGATTATACCAATATATAGGATCATTCTATTACTTTTCCTTTGTTATGATTAATAGTCGGAGAAAATATTTTTTTTCAAATGAAATATCCCGTAGACGTTGTTTAAGTAAAATTGAACAATAATTCTTATAAACAGCAAGTCCACGGTTTTTGTGAGATAAACACTTAAGAAATGTATTTTTTTTACGTATTTACTAGTTGCTGCAAGCAAACAATGCAATTTGGGAAATATAACCCGTTCATCCCTACATTTTTCATCTTATTTTCAATGATGATTACTCCTGTCTTAACTGAAAGTAACAATTTAGAACTTGAAGTCATATTTTTCAAAATTGTATCATTTTTATGATAGTACTATTTTTGAAATATAAACATTTACAAAACTACTAGATTTGGGAATTTTACACTTCATATAAGTTGTGTATAGAACTTTCAAATAGATATAGGCCATTAAAAAAATTACACAAAACATGAAATCTTACCCCATAAACTTCTAATGAAGGTAAATTGTGACACAAACCTATGTAAAGTAGAACAATATGTAACTTTAATTTTATAGATTTGGCCTTTATTTACAATATTATTTTCATGGCAATGCTGGCATTTATAAATACAAAACAATTAGCTTTACAACTTGCCAAACTTTAAAACTCTTAAAACGTAATACATCCAAAAATAAAAAGCTCTCATATAGACACCATTATTTACAAACTAGATTTTGGTTAATAATAGAACTATCAACTAGCTTTACAAAAAAATGCAAAAATATTACTTAAAAACTTTTACATGCTTACATGTAAATATTAACTGGAATAAGCCTAAAAACGTTTGTTAGAATATTTTATTAGGACGCCTGACGCATCATTATCCAAATTTGAAAAAAATTACACTACATTGTATTAATAAATTTTTATCCTCACACCATAAAAATATAAAAAAATACTTATAACCAGTGACAAAAATTTTAATTCAATTCCAGACTTAGTACTGATTTTCCTAATCAGATTTAAAAACTAAATTTATAGATTTTGTTTTTGAAACATGTTAAAATATTTGGGAAAATTTCTGTCAGAAATAGATACATTTAATTGGAATAAAACATACGACCATAAAAAATTTTGGCCTTAAAGGTAGGTGATGTTTGCAGATTTTGGGTCCTAGTTTGAATTTCATATAAAATTGTTTAACATCTGAGTGTGAAAAATATAAAGGCCAATCCAAAAGGATCACCTATTTTTGTTCCAGTTAACGATAAAAAAAGTTTTGTGGTTCCATTATTACTTAATTATTTACAAAATATATTAAACTCAAGAGGATTGTAACCAATAGGAGGTAGATAGTTGAAAATTATTAGGAACTTAATTTCGAATACTACATTGTAATAAATTTTACTGGTCAATTTATGTCTTGCTATGCAATCTTACCCAACTCTCAACTAAATTAATCTTTATTAAGAACTAGTTTCCATACATAAAATGAAGTAATTTTTAGTTAACAGTGAAAATAATTGTCACTGATCGGAGCAAATAAAACATCCATTTTCTCTACAATTTTTTTTGACCTGAAGTGTGTATTCAATAAGGTTAATTTAAAAACTTATACATGTTTAAATATTTACACTGAATTAATACTGTTTGTTTATTCTATTCCTAGTTTCATATAAGAACAAATATTGAAGGGATATGAAAATAAAATTGTCAATATTTTAAACATTTCATTTTAAATAAAAAATGGACATAGTTGACAAAGAAAAATCTGCGATGTGAAAAAAATAAATTAAGTATATGAGAAAGTCAAAAAATAGTTGTGAATTATACTTTACCAAGAGGAAAAATTTTCAGTTCATTTAAGAAATTGTGAGGGAAAGAAGGCTGTTATTATTATAAATAATTAAATATTATATACTAATAAGCTTTTGCTTCACTTATGCAATTCAATAAAGTAAATGATAATCAATCCAACCTTTAAAATTGTGCACATGACATATTTTACCATGCCAACGATGATATAAGTAACATTAATCAAATTTAAATATGACCTTATGAAGTTAGATCAGCCTCATACAAATCAGGACCAGTATAGGGATACGAATCAGTCCAGTACCAACTAGGTGATCTGATTTCTTGTAGTCGAAAAACACTGGGCGATACTTGACTTAATCGAGTGTAATAGGAACATTGCCGTGAACCATATTCAGGTACTGGGTAATCATAAGGGGGTGCTAAGATATCCAAAAATGCAGCAGGACCATCTAAACTTTGAATTTCATGTAAATTTTTAAAATCTGGTTCCAACATGCAACTAGAACTACTTGTGTTGGCAACTGTAATGCCATTTAACTCTGCAGTAATAATTCCATAGCGAGCCTTATGCTTCAATGGTACTGGTGCAGGGTTATCTTGGAAACTTTTTTGATCAACTTCCTTGGTCTTTTCAGTATTTAAAGAATAACTTACTATTTTAACTTGACCAGCAAGTACTTTTATCAGTCCATGCATATGAGGGTGATTATGAAGTGGTAGCTTTCCATTAGGCTTCAGAATGAATATACCCATTGAGACATGATCATCTTCATAGATTTCAATGCAACTTACAGGAGCCTTTCCAGGATTTTCCCATAATTGAGGATTTAAAAAATGAGTTGGAAAACTAACGTGTTCGGCTGTTGTTTTATCCAGTAATGCAATCAGAGCCTGTAAATTAGCTGTAAATGACTCAGGCTTACTTTTTTTGGTGGTAAACGTAATAATTGCTTGCTTCAAAACGTTTAATATGTGATTCGACATCTTTTAGTGTCAAATTTAAACATACAATCTTAAATTGTTTATTGCTATTTAACTTTTGACATGCTGTTTTGATACAAAAGCAAGTCGTCGTTACTGTAATGTTTACTTCAAAACGGGAAAGGTCAAAATTTTTTCCTTTTAGGAAAAGTAGAGTTATAATTAAGATTCTTCTTCTTTTTTAAGTAAATATTACCAGTAGCAATGTGGCAGCTGCACTAAAAGCAATATGTGACAAATGTTATATTGGTCTACAAGTTCTATTTAAAAAGGAAGAAAAAGAATTTGCTGACGCTAGACCAAGGAAGTTGAAAGGGGTAAAAGGAAGGAGAATACCCCTAAACTAAATTTGGTTCCTCGTGTAACTCTGTATTCCCCTCAATGTGACTATGCTGCACTTGCGCAGTAGGTCAAGAGACAGGACTGGATTTGAAAAACCTCTTATTTATGTTGTTATATTGAAAAATTACAATTTAAAGTTCAAGTTATAAAACGACTAATGAAATAAACACTGCCTTAAAAGAAATTTAAACATAATTCTAAATAAAATCTTATCTTATCTACAATGTTAAAAAGGATCTGGCCATAGGGATTAACTATATGTTACTCCTCTTTTATGTTATTATTAAATAAAGTGTTTTCCATGTACGTTCTAAATTTTAAAATAATTAATTTCTGATCAAAAAAAAATGAAATGAAAAAAATGATAAAAACTACACACTAGCGCAAACAAAACTTTAAAATCGTCGATCTATTAAAAGATCTTCAGTATAATCTTACATATTGATGTAATACAAAAAACGTAGGTACTTACCGAAAATAATGACTTTCTGGGATCGAACCACGCGATTTACAAAACAATACCATACACTGATCCATTGTTATAAATTAAAGTCTATACAAATGGCTTGACAACATACACAAATATAAATTCCGAAATTTAACTAACAACAAACAAAATAAGCGTCGAGGACGATGGCAAACAACCGCATTAAACATAAAGAATACGTCGGGACGCCGATCGTGTGGCAAACCCAGCCCTGGTTTCTCGTTCTCACATTGCTAACTTCATGCAACAAATTTACTACGAAATTTCTTTTTGCGCTTACTCCACATAGCCAGTCGATGTCAATTTATGACATTTATTTTCTGCATTGTGGAAACTTTTTTACGCATTTAGCCTATTTTTGTAGTTTTCCTATCCCTTCCAAGTTCCTTGCGCTAGACCAACCTAAAATAAAATTACATTACTGCATATTTATCCGTAAACGACCACTAGTAGTATTATTCACTGCATATTCAACTTTAGATGATTACTTTACTGCATACTTATTTCTAAACGACTTAGAAAACTTTAATATCAAAACTGCTTTCCATATAGTTAGTTTATAAAATATAGAAAATGGAGACCTATAAACCTCTCACAGACATAACATTACCGTTAAATTTAACGTTACGTAAAAAATTTCTGTTTGAATATATTTTAATAAATATAAAAAACCTGTGATAATAATATTCTGGTTAATGACACATTTATCACACTGTTTATTAACATACATGATTACAGTGGACGAATGCCCATTAAAAAATTATCTCTTGAATTTACGCATTCGCCACTATGTCAAGATGTTTTTAAATTTCATAAAGGAAATAGAGGGAAAAAAAAATGAAAATTTTAACGATGTTGGTTAGCAGTTGCCTTCTTGCCAATTTTACATTTAATATGAACTTAGCCCTATCGAATCTGTGGTCACTTCTTGTTGATGAGTTGTTATTCGGCAATAGAAATATATATATAAAAAAATGGTTAAGAAGGCAACAATTTTTTTTTGTGAATTTCACATTAGTTCTCTCTACAGATGCATGCGTTTTGATCACTTGCTATGCTATATTCGTTAGTGGAGACAAATCAAATCAAGAGTGAAATTCACAGAGAGTAACTATCATTTTAAAATGATCGTTCAATGATTTCACCAGTTATTATCGATAATCAAGTCGCATCCATCTGGAGTAGTGGAATATATTAAAATTTTACATTTTAGGTTTGGATGACTTCGTCAAACATTGCCCCAATAGAGAAGATGTCCGTCATTTCGTCGAGCGGCATTGAGTCTTTCATCAGCCAACAAGAACATTCTTTCTTTTAAAATTTTTGCTGAAAATTCTAGACCAGAAGTAATTATCACTTTAAAATGACTCTCCCAAGACTTACACCTACCAGTATAAATATAGTCAAGTCACATCCATATGTACACTGTAGTGGAAAATGTTGAATTCATGCAACTTGGATGGTTTTTATCAACCTTTGCTCCTAACAGATGTCTGCCATTTCGTAGTAGCATTGGAGTCTGAAGATAAAAAAATCATATGTGTTAAACTTGAGTATTTCTGATAGTACTTAGAATTTCTAAAAGACAGACAAATTTGAGGGGTAATACTCCAACACCCTTAGTTATTGAGGCTGTCTGAATATTTTTTACTAAGTAAGATAGGTAAATATTTTCCATTTCCATTTTAATTATTCCAAAGTTCGTACGTTTAAAAATAAAAAAGTTATGCTCGTTTTACTCCAGTTCGACTACATTTTGTCCTTTTAAACTTTTTTTCAATATATTAAAAAAAAACAAGGTAAGAATATTCTAGTAAATGACCCGTTTACCGCCAATTTCATTTTAGTATATAGATTCGAAAAATCTTTTTAATGGGCGCATTCACCACGATGTCGGGTTTTCATTACAACTTTGATAAGGAGGAATATTCATTTAAAAGACTAAAAATGAGCCAATATTCATGATTTTTTTCTGTTATATTTAATGTTTTTTCAATATCACAGCGTTAAAAACAATATTTTAAGTATATTTTACAATTTTTATAAAGACATATCGAAACTGCAGTGCCTAATTGGTGGGCACTCTAGGGTCCTTTTATTTTGATTTGAAACATATAGAGTAAAAAAAATGTGCTAATTCGCAGTTGTTTCTATAAAATGTGAAGAATGTTGAAAATTTATAAGAAAATTCAAGGGTAGAAAAAAAAGTAAGGTAAAATTTCAAGGGTTGTGTATTGAAAATTAATCTGTTTTCAATATTATGATACCAGTAGGTAGAACTTCAAGATATTACTATTCTATAGATGCGTACAAAATTTTAGCAAAATCGAATTTTTAGTTCCCTTTATTATCAGCGATTTCGAAAAAAACACACATTATATATATATATATATATATATATATATATATATATATATATATATATATATATATATATATATATATATATATATATATATATATATATATATATATATATATATATATATATATATATATATATATATATATATATATATATAATGTTTTGTCGGATATTCTCACGTGTGTGATGTGTAATCGAAGGTTTTCGGGCATCCCGTGTATGTGCTAAGTCTCTCTCAGGACTGTAAGGCAGCTGACGTTTCGGTGAAATCTCATTAACCATCTTCAAAGCTCACTGTCCGGCGTCCACGACCGAACTCGATTGATATTTTTATTATTACTTTTACATTTCCATTATATTTCCTTTGGTAAAACCATAGAAGATGTATACTTCGTCAATGGTAAAACTAAGTACATTTGTCGAATTTATATGTCTCGGCGAGAACCTGAGGTGCCAAAAATTTCGTTCATGATTACATTATGAAAGAAAAAAAAAGTAACATTGGACTGAAAATTATAAAAGAGTGGCCACCGTTATTTTTTTTAACTTTGTTATTTATTTCAAGTCTAGAAGACAGTCCGAATCTCAAATGACCATAATGGTGCAAAATTTCAAATTTATCAGCGTTCTAGGCAGGGGACTCTTCAACAAAGTCATATTGTCTCTGTGCAAGAACACGGGCGAATGTTTTTCTATTAAAGCTTTGAAGAAGGGAGACGTTATCGCTAGGGATGAAGGTGGAGTCTTTAGGGCTATTCTTTTGAGTCATTATCACTTTCACTTCTATCACTTGAAGTAACCATGATCACTTCAGCCCAATGACAAGTAAATGCATATTCAAAAGAATATGAAGTTTTCAGTTTCACTTTGTTCACTTTGATCAATTGATAATAACTCAAAAGAATATAGCCTTTGATGTTTGAAAAAAGAATTTTTAAAGGTTAATTCAACTTGTTTTACGTAATTTTAAATTTTACGGTAAAGTTATTTCAGTGACAGGTTTACAGATCTCTATTTTCTATATTTTGTAAACCAACTATATGGAAACCAGTTTTGATATTAAAGTTTACTGCTCCGTTTATAAATAAGTATGCAGTAGAGTGATCGTTTAAATTTGAATATGCAGTGAGATAATACTTAAATATTCAATAATGTAATTTTATTTTTAGGTTGGACTAGCGTTCCCTCTTAGAATTGCGTACATTTATGTATAGAACTCTATTTTCTATGTTTTGTAAACCAACTATATGGAAAGCAGTTTTGACATTAAAGTTTATAAAGTCGTGTATAAACACGAACTTGAGATATAAAACTGGACTGCTCATGAAAATAATTTTTGACCCCCCCCCCTTATTGGTCGCCATTCGGTGCAATGATTTGTATGGCAACATTGAATTCCCTGCTAGTTTCTTACATTGGCGTGAATGTGTCGTGTATGAATGTCAATTCTATTATTCTAACTAACAAGTTTAGACAACTATACTATATCTAAAACAATAAATCGCTCTTCCTTGTTTTACTTGACAGGTTATGCGAGTATATTCAATAAAAAAGACTAGAGCTCCGATTCTGTAAGCATATTTTTTGACATTCTCTTTCCTTATCTCTTTTAGGACAGTGATATACTTGTGCTAATAGACTGAAAAAAGATAAAAGATCCTTATTATGACATTCTCTTACCCTTTACTCTTATAGAATCGCAGCCCAGGATAATCGTTTCTGTAAAACAATATTTAACTTGAATTTCTACTTTCAGTTTCCTCAAAATTATAATTTTTCTGTTTAAAGCAACTTCAATAAAGCAAATTTTTTTAACTTCTTTGGAACAGTGTAAATATGTAACAATTTTATTATTTTTAGATAACAAGCATGAAATGTCAGTTCTTATAAATAAATGAAAATGCTTTTTCTATGACTGTTTACATATTTTATTTTTTACAATAAAACTGTTATTTAGCAAAATAGCTAAAATGTGAAATATGCGCCAAAAACAAATCGAGACTAATTTTTTTTTTTTGAAATATCTATTTTAGAAACATCCTTATTCGGACGTAGAGTATAAGAAGTTCACGAAAAAAAGTATTAAGGCATTTATTTTTAAAAATTTTTTATCATGAATTAATATAGTATATTGTTTAATGTAAGGTATCGAAATGTCCACATAATCTATTGCAAAGTAAGATAGTTTCATCATTTAAAAATAGCTTCGATTAGGTCTTTGTTAAAATTATTTTCTCCTCAATGCTTTTAGGGAACTGATATGTTAGGTATTTATATAGGGTTAACAACATTCATAATAATGTTGCATTTCCTTCATAAAAACGGAGCTTTAATTTAAATGAAGTAAAGTAACATTATGTACTAAACCATTTTTATAAAAAAAAAAAAAATTAAACTCTAAAGAGGATAGTGTTAAAGCAGTTTATATTTAATTGTAAACAAAACAATATTTATTAAGACACTTTAAATATAAAGAAGCTTGTTAATACAAGAGAATTCTTACATTAATACAATCATTTTTAATCTAAATATATACATGAAGATTTACTAGCAACTTTTAATTTTTACACTAGGTCAAACTTTCAATTTACTTAACTGTTTAAGGATCTGGAATTTACCTTTCCTAGAGTTGAATTTATGAAATGGTAATCAATCGCAGCTTCTCACTACTTTGACAAAGGATTTTCATGACACAAATTTCCTATCTGAGCTAAAATCAAGAATTTTTGTTTTATTAATTAATAACATATTCAAATAAAAGGTTATTATTTTATTTTTAGACAAAACAAATACATAAAAGTAAAATTTATGTAATTTCCAAACATCCTTAAAAATATTGAAAAATTTCATATTATATGCAATCATTTATTTCTATTTTAATATGGCATATTGGTTTTTAAACGTATAATCATTTTAAATTTTCACACCATACCAGTTTCGATATTCAGCTTTATATGTCAGTGGAACAATTAACTTTATGGTAAAACGATATTGTTGTTGGTTATTGCACACCCAATTCAGGACTTTTTTTTGTAGAGCCAGTGTATGTTATTAAGTCCAAGTTTAGTTTCTTCAAGATGTTTACATCAAACAGTGCTTCGTAGTTTTTTTCAGGCAGTTTATTTGTAAGAAGCATAACACAAACTTTTTGCTCATCTTCTTCTATAAAACAATTTCCAGAAAAATGTTCTGAACAGAGTTACTTATCTGATGTATAAAAGAATTATGATCATGACCAATTTGCTTCAGCTCTTGAATTTGAAGATTCTTTTCTCTTAGAAAACTAAAATATTGATAGTATTTAATAATTATCATATATCATATCCATAAGATTAAACTTGTTACCCTTAGATTTACAATTTGATTCTAAGGTAAAATTTTATATAATTATATATGCTTTATAACTTATCAATTAAATAAATTCCAATTTACCAGATGAGGTATTTGCTCGTCTTACGATGAAGAATCACATTTTCTAAAATACAAAAAAAAACCTTAAAGTTCACATTCCTGTTTGAAATTTTCAGTAAAACGTTACATAAAATGTGATAAAATCCATAAAACAGCAAAATCAAAAATAAATTTTTGTCAGAACGAAAAGTATTCAGTCAATGTCAAAAATACACTTTCACCAATATCATAAAAACTTAGGGAATTCATTGTTGCCAAAGCAATTATTTGCACGTAATGGCACGGAGCACGGTGGGGTCATTTTTTTTTATAAGAGCCGTTTTACACACAAGAATTATTCCGAAAATTATAACGAAAATTTTCAGCAAATTTTTGCCGAAAATTCTATGGAGATAATTTTTGAAATAAAATACTACTCTGTGTGATACGTACAAGAAATTTGAATATAATTTTGGTGATAATTTTGTCAATGCTCATGCGCATTTTCATCACATGTGACGCTCAAGCAGTTAAATAATCTGGGAATAACCTTCAAATGTCATAAATATGAAAGTTTCCAAACATATATAATCAAAAAACCACAAAATAAGGGATATTTTGTGCAAGAAATAATGAGTAAACATTGAGATTAAGTTGATTACCAAACGCGGGTTGTCAATTCACATATTTTATTCTGCGTCGATTTTCGCGCACTTTCTGCATTTTAGTCATAAAAATATAGAACACGTTCTATATTTTTATGCCGAAAATTTTCACCAAAATTTTGACAATAATTCTTTGATGTGTAAAACAGTAAATTAGTTTTATGAAAATTTTCGACAAAATTATGAGATACATTTTGGCAATAATTCTTGTGTGTGTAAAACGGCTCTAATAAGGGAGATATGGAACACGAGCAGTCCAGTTTTATATCCCAAGTTTGTGTGTATAAATAAGAATATAGTAAAATAATCATTTAAATTTAAATATGCAGTGAAATTATAGTTTACTGCTAGTAATCGTTTAGGGTTAAACATGCAATAATGCAATTTTATTTTAGGTTAGCCTAGCGTTCTGGCTTTGAATTGCCTGTATTTATGCTTAGAAACAAAATGTCATAAAGTAATTTACACACACAAGCATTATAGTCAAAATTTATCTCATAATTATGTTCAAAATTTTCATAAAACTAATTTGCCGTTTTACACATCAAAGAATTATTGTTAAAATTTTGGCGAAAATTTTCGGCATAAAAATATAGAATATGCTCTAGCGCCAATCCGATCGTCCAAAAACAGTCAGGCGAGTTTGCCAATTGTTTTTGATGATCTGATTGGCGCTGACTACTAAACCTTTTTTGTTCCAGGCTGACTAGTTTCCGATTGTTCTACGGACGGAGCTAATATTTTCAGTAAATAAATGTCAAGAACCTTTTGAATTAGTAATTAGAATATTAAACTCAAACAGCGTTAATTCTAGCTGCCCCAGAAGCCTCTTTTTTCGATAAACTGTCGATATAAAAAAATTATAAAATATCGATTGTTGGTAACATTCCTAGTCACTTCTAACTTTCCAACCTAACCTCGCTTCTCTGTGTTCATTGTCATTCACTTTACCGGGCTTGTTTCGAAAGATTTGAATTCATTTTTATTATAATGGTAAATTTAGGCGATACTTTCCCAAACTTTTTTGTGAAAACAACTTTTGGAGATATGTATTTGCATGACTGGTTTAATAATTCGTAAGTACATCACAATTACATTTAAAAACAATTTGTCATCATAGGTATTGTTTTGGAGTTTATTTTCGTTTTGTAACTTGTTATAATTTTTAGTTGGGGTATTCTATTTTCGCATCCTGCTGATTTCACACCTGTATGCACAACTGAGTTAGCTCGTGTTGTTCAACTTAAGGATGAATTTGCAAAACGTAACTGTAAGGTTATAGCTTTATCATGTGATTCTAAAGAATCTCACATAAAATGGACAAGAGATATCAAAGTATATGCTCATAGTGATGTTGAAGAGTTTCCATATCCTATTATTGCTGATGATGAAAGGGAAATTGCAGTGGAATTACAAATGATTGACCCCGATGAGAAAGATTCCAAAGGTCTACCACTCACTGCCAGAGCAGTTTATATTATTGACCCTAATAAGAAAATGAGACTTTCAATTCTATACCCAGCTATAACAGGAAGGAATTTTAAGTAAGTATAAATTCTTAAAACTATTTTTTAAAATAATATTTAATGAGGTAACATGTGCAAACTTTTAGTAATGTGTACTTTTACGTTATATAACTTATTTCTATATTACTTTTAATTAGTTTCAGGTTACCGTATAAATAATGCAATGAATTCCACTTATCAGCTTCACTATCTCAACTACTGTAGTGTAGTAAAACAATTGGTCTAAAAATAAAATTAAATCTAAGTCAATATTTATAGAAAAGATCTTTTCAAATACATTAAATAAAGAACAATTACCTAATTTTTGATAAAATATTAAATTTAATTTTTGTGCTATACAGTATTTTATTTGCCAAAAGTATTAATATGTAATATGTGATCTTAATTGTCTCATGTTTTATGTTTATACTTATTTAGGAACTAGCAATTTTTCATCGCGGCTTCGGCCGCTTAGCGGAAGGAGAATATATGTTGAAAAAAAAAATTAAATCCACTGTTACCTGGGAAGGGCGAGAATAAAACCTTTTTTTACTATCAATCGAAAGTTACATTGAGTCTTTTTTAGTATAGTTATTCAGATTAAAATTTCCAAATTCACATTTACCAGTGTATGTAAGAAAATAGTTAATATTAAAGTAGCCTGAATTTGGAAATTTACTATTATTTCGATTTATTTATGTGACAGTTGGAGAACAATATTTATATATTATTATTTATTTAAAAAAGAAATATAATTATTTACTTTTTTTCTATTTCAGTGAAATATTAAGAGTACTTGATTCTCTTCAACTCTGTGACAAACATAAAGTTGCAACACCAGTTGATTGGCAGGTAAACTATCTTTTTCTTTTAGTGATTAAATTAGTTTTTAAAGAAATATGCAAGTATTAAATAATTGTTGATAATTATGTAAGCATGAACTAGCTCAAAAAGATCCTGTGTAAACAGGATCTTTTTGTACAAAATTTTTGCATATATATTATGTATCCAGAAATAGTGTGATATTTAAAAGTGAATGACCTAAAGTAGTCTAAATGATAAATTGACTTATACTATGTATTACTATTCTTTTAGAGTGGAGATGATGTTATGATACAACCAACAGTATCTGATGAAGATTGTAAAAATATGTTTCCTTTAATAACAATGGTGGCATTACCTTCAGGGAAGAACTACATTCGAAAGACAGCCATCAATTAGGTATTTCATTTCAGAAAATTTAGATTTTAAGTAAATTACTTTAATTCTCTTGTAATAAGTTTTTTGTAAACTATTCTGTTTAAACTTAAGAAAAAAAAGTAGTTCAAGTACAATAGTTTCTCTTAAAGTTTCATATCACTCGAATATATGAATGTACCAACAAGGAAACAAAAATATATAAAAATAAAAATTTATTCTTTTTTATTTTTAAGAATGTGGGACCATAGAAGAGTACTTTATCTATGAATTTGTATAAAAAATAGACGTTTTGTTATGCTAGTGTAGTTTAGTGAAATAATACAAATATAAAAAATGTTAATAGTTAAAGCAGAAGAATTAGTACATCATTTTGCCTGATGATGAAATATGGTGTTTTTAATATGATCCAGAGACTAAACCACAAAATGTAGCATGGAAGCATCCAGATGAGCCTAATCTGAAAAAGAGCCATTTGGAGAAATCAAAAGATAAGACAATGTTGATTTGGTTCTACAATTTGAAGGGAATAATTCATAAGGACTTTGTTCCACTTGGCCAGATGGATAATGCTGTGTTTTATCTTGGTGTTTTGAAGTGTTTGGTGTTTGTATTCGGTCAGAATATCGTGAAGAAGGAAGTTGGCGCTTGTAGCAAGACAGTGCGCCATCTTATTAATCCATATTTCTGATTGATTGAGTCTCGGGGAGAGTACTTTGAATGAAATAAAAAAGTTTTGTTAAATTAATAAATCTGTACTCTCATTTTTAACAAGTTCTGTTTTTGTTTAAGTCTTTTAAAGCTGTAAGTTCGGCTCTGCCAAGGTTCTATTTCCGTCGATTTGTTGTTTTGGGGGTTCTTGACACATCTCACTGTATTTGTTGAGCATTGTGGTTGTCTTTTGAAGAACGAGCCTCTCTATTTGCGCAATTATTTCTTCCTTTGGAATCTTTTTGTGAATTTTTGCGTAATTAAAACCGTTATTTAAAAGTATTTTCTAGGTTCTAGATCATTGGTGGCTGGATATGTTTGTGGACAGTTTTGTTGTTGGGTATTACCCGTTTGCTCTTCTGTTTGTAGTGATTTTTCATTATGTTTTAAAATTTGTTCAGATTCTTTTCTTTTTGTGGTTAAAAATAATAACTTTTCCAAACATGTAGACTGTGAAATTGTTTATTTTTAATAATTTTCTACCTTTCCGGGGTATATTAAGATGTTCGTTTGTACTGTTTAAGATAACAGTCCGGCATCAAGTTGTGCAGGTAATATCCTTATGGGGACTTTAAGTAGACAGTTGTTTTCTGTGCATTTTGCTCTCGGTTTGTTACAGCTTCACTGATGACACCAGTAGATTGTCGAAACTAGTATGGAGACAGAACCAGAGTGGAATTCGCAGAGAATATACTGTCTGCCACCTTTCTTAACGGTCGTAAGGAGAATAAAATAATTTTTCCTTATACAGGGTGCGCCATTCTTATGTCGTTATGTAAACACTAAATAACTTTGACATTTACCAACCGATTGATTTGGTTATACGTGTTTTTGAAACATCAGTTCAGTACGATTTTAACCATGAATCGCTTTGCACCGAAACAACGCGCCGAAATAGTGACAA
Organism: Diaprepes abbreviatus; assembly: GCA_034092305.1. Lineage (NCBI taxonomy): Eukaryota > Metazoa > Arthropoda > Insecta > Coleoptera > Curculionidae > Diaprepes > Diaprepes abbreviatus. The sequence continues at coordinate 48,231 of JASJET010000236.1, read as the reverse complement.
TGTACATTGAAAATAGTCGTTCAGTTGTGTTAACTCAACGTGCATATCGTCGAAAATATCGTGGCCAACAGGCACCGTCTGACAATACTATCCGTCGTTTGGTTTCGAATTTTGTTGAGTACGGGACAGTGGGAGATCGTCAACTTACCGTTCATCTACGACCAAGACGTTCCAATGAACTGGTTGAAGCGGTCAGAGAGAGCGTTGCCCAGAATCCAAAAGTGTCGTATCGTCGCCGCGCTCAGCATTTTGGCGTCAGTGGAACCACTTTGCGGCGCATTTTGAAGGATGATTTGCATTTGTTTCTGTATAAAGTGCAGTTAACACAAAGAATATTGCCGACAGACCATCCACGTCGCTTGAAATACGGCCAAACAGACACTGGACCTGATTTTTGGAAGCAAATTTTGATGACCGACGAGGCCTATTTCACACTCTCTGGTGGCGTTAATAAGCAAAATTGCCACATTTGGGGGACGGAGAATCCACACGAGATCCACGAAACGCCATTGCAGGACCGAAAAGTAACTGTTTGGGCCGGCGTTTGCGCCAAAACCATCATTGGGCCATCTTTTTTCAAAGAAAACGAAATAGTCGATGGAAATCGATATCGGTGGATGTTGGTTCATTATGTCTGCCCACGGATGCGTGAAAAAGGTCTTGATGGTTACTGGTTTCAACAAGACGATGCGCCATGCCACACTGCAAATCAAACAATCCAGTTTCTGCAACGGAAATTCCCTGGACGTCTGATGTCAAAAAGAGGCGACATTGACTGGTCACCCACATCTCCAGATCTGACAGCTCCGGACTTCTTGTAGGGTTATTTAAAAAGCAACGTGTACGACAGCAATCTTTAGACCTTTGAAGAGCTCAAGACAAACATTCGTGCGGAAATCACCGCTATACCATGCTCGAAAAGGTAATGGAAAACGCAGCAAAAAGGTCACATTTTGCTTTGGCCAATAAAGGTAGCCATTTGATCTATGTAGTATTCAAAAACTAGTCCCAATAAATTATAAAGGACCAAATTTAATAAAAATACCTCGCATATAGAAATTAGTTTTTTCTTTCAAAGTTATTCAATGTTTACATACCGACAAAAAGATGGCGCACTATATATATATATATATATATATATATATATATATATATATATATATATATATATATATATATATATATATATATATATATATATATAGCTTTACTAGTAATTTTACTAAACATAAATTTCTTGTTACATTAAATTTTCTGTTAGATGTGTGGTTGGATATAAAAAGGCGAGGTTATATTCCTCTCCGATTTATTACGAGATTTTTATTTAGTCTTGTTTCAGAAGCTTATTTCCGATTAATTGTAATCAGCTGATTGAAAAGAAATAATTTGAGGCGTCAGCATTATTTGCTCAGCTTACCGAGATTGATTTATTTCATTTTTATCAGGGTTTCTTTGTCTTGTCGTCTTAGGAAAATAATACGACCTGCCTTGCGTCCTCTAGCATATATTTTTAGAACACCGAAGTTTCGGATAATGCTGTTTAAACTGTGATTTGGTAGATTTTGATACAAATTATTACGTTTGTACGGTTCATTATATTTCTTAGTTTATAAAAGCAGTGTGGAAATTGCCAATGTGGAAAGTGCGAAAACTTATTAAATTAAGTGCAAGTAAGATTATAAAAGTATAGAAACCGTGGTCGAAATAACATTATCGAGTTTTAAATTGACTATTCAGATTTAGGACATAAGGTATTAGGTTAGGTTGTTAGTAGTTTCCATTAATTTTAAAATTCACACATGAAACAATAAAAAAGTTGTTACTGTTGATCAAAAAGAATTTTAAATTAGTTAGTAAAGTGACGCTTGGCATTATTCTGGTATTTGCGCTCACAATTCTTGATTCCACAGAACCATATAAGACACGAAAATGTATAATACCGAAAAAAATTTTAAATAAAATTCTTTTGGTATGAGTATTTCAACAAAAACAAAAAAAAATAATAACATGCTTATCTCTGATGCATTCAGTAGAAACCCACATTAACAACAATATAACTTTTATAAGAAACAAGTAATTATTCTCGAGGTGAGCACTGTGATTTTTGATACATATTTCTAAAGGGTGTTTCTTATAGAGGTATAGAACTTTAAGTTGGTAACACTTTTTTAACTGGCGGTCATTTTGTCAGCTGTCAAGTGATTTATGTTTAGTTTGGTTTGGTATTTCAACATGAATAGACTGACGCCTGAACAACGCTTCCAAATTGTGCAAATTTATTTTGAAAATCATGGTTCTGTTCGAAATACGTATCGCGCACTACGTCCATTTTACGGTCAACATAATCGTCCATCATAGCAATTAATTCCATTAACTATGGAACGTTTTCGCACCACGTTTACTCTAAATGATAATACGCATCCACAGAGACGTCGTACAGTGCGTACAGAAGAAGTCATTGCTACTGAAGAGCGTAGCGTAGAGGAAGACCCGAATCAGTCTATCCGCCATCGTGCACAGGAATTGGATATGTGTCCATTCACTTTATGGAAGATTTTGCTGAAAGATCTTGGTTTGCGTGCTTACAAAATCCCACTCGTGCAAGAATTGAAGCCACACGATCACCTAGCAAGGCGTAGATTCGGTGAATGGGCCCAAAACAAGATTGCCGTTTTCATAAGCGAATTTTGTTTAGCGATGAAGCTCATTTTTGTTTGAATGGATACGTCAATAAACAAAACTGCCGTATTTGAAATGATGATAATCTTCAAGTGTATGTTGAGACACCGTTACATCCAGAAAAACTGACTGTTTGGTGTGCTTTATGGGTTGGTGGAATCATTGGTCCGTACTTCTTTAAAAACGATGCTGGTCAGAACGTTACAGTCAATGGTGACCGCTATAGAGCCATGATTACTGACTTTTTCGTTCATCAATTGAACAACCATGATGTGCAGAAACTGTGGCTTCAACCAGACGGCACAACATGTCACACAGCTCGTGCCACAATTGATTTATTGAAGGAAACGTTTGGTAACCGCATAGTTTCACGTTTCGGACCCGTGAATTGGCCTCCAAGATCGTGCGACTTAACGCCGCTAGACTATTTTCTGTGGGAATATGTGAAGTCGCTAGTCTACGCCGATAAGCCCGAAACGATTGATCACTTGGAGGATAACATTCGCCGCGTTATTGCCGATATACGGCCACAAATGTTGGAAAGAGTCATCGAAAATAGGACCTCCAGATTAAACTACGTCCGAGCCAGCCGTGGCGGTCATATGCCAGAAGTCATATTTAAATTGTAATGCCAGAAGGTTATCTTTCGAATAAAGTAAATTTCATGTCAGTTTAAAAAATTCATCTTTGTTTTATTCCATTTAAAAGTTCTATACCTCTATAAAAAACACCCTTTATTTTAGCATATTTTTAAGTTTTTCAATATTTCACTTTTTAGTCTTTTAACTATTGTATGTTATGTTTGTCGTTGCATCTGTTATATCTATAAAGATATGTTGTTCATGTATATATTATAAATTGTAGATTAATGTGAACTAATAAAAAAAATACATCCTCCTGAGGAAGCTCAATATAATGAGCGAAACTTAAAAAAAAACAAAATCTATACCCAAGAAAATAGAAATAAATATTATAGAATGGTTTAAGAAAAAGAAAAAATAAATATGTATATATATATATATATATATATATATATATATATATATATATATATATATATATATCTGAGAAATTTGGTGCATCATCTTTCTTGTTAAGGTTTTCAGTGCTTTATGTCCTGTCTCCTGATGATGTTGGAATAAAGCTAATGTGGTTTGCTTATTCTTTATGTTATTTTTACAATATTGGACTCTGGTAGAAATTCTTCTGTTTGTTTGGCCGATGTATTCTTTTTCACAGTCTCCACTGGGATGCTGTATGCTCCCTGGTTTTCCAGGGGTATTTTGTATTTGGGATTACCCAATAATTTGTGTATTGTTGTTTGTGGCTTGTAAATTGTGCCTATGTCATGCTTCCTCAAAATTCTTCCAATTACGCCTGTTACACCTTTTGTGTATGGCAGTGTGGTTTTTGGTTTAGATTTGTCATCTTCTTTTTTCACTGCTATTGCTTTTGTGTTCTGTTTCATGGCCTTTTTGATATTGTGTTTTTTGTAGTTGTTTTGTTTTAGAGCTGTTGTGATGTTGTTTAGTTCTTCTTTGCGATCCATGGGTTTGGTTAGTCGCAAGAATTTGGAAATCAGTGTGTTGACGACCGATTGTAACTGTGTTGGATGGTGGTGTGATTCGGCGTTCAGGTATCTCTTTGTGTGTGTAAGTTTTCTGTAGACCGTATAATCGATGCTTAGGTCGTCGTTTCTGATGATTAGAAGGTTAAGGAAAGGTAGCTGCTTGTTAACTTCGACCTCCAATGTGAACTGAATGCGGTAATGTATATATATATATATATATATATATATATATATATATATATATATATATATATATATATAAGGTTTCGGGATTCCATGTATGTGCTATATATATATTTAGTTGGTTATTTTCTTGGGAATATGGTTCATTTTTATATTGAAACTATATATATAAAGTAGTTATATTTATTGTATATTCACTTTTCAAAAGTATTTTTAAAAGTCCAGTTAGAAGGATGGACGCTACATTTTTAACCCTATAACTGCCTTGACTTGAGTTATAGGGTCAAAATGACATTCTCTGTCACCTCTTCCAAACTTTCTATCGATGTACCAAACACCCTATATATATATATATATATATATATATATATATATATATATATATATATATATATATATATATATACATCCAGCTAACTTCGCAGCGTCCGTTCATAAATCCTCCTGCTGGCGTCCACCGTGAATTTTAAGACAGATTTTTTACTTTACCACCCCTAAGCGTCCTTTTACAAACCATGCACTCGGCGTCCTAACTATTTATTTATCGTTTATTTAATTGATTTCGCAGCGTCCGTTAAATATTCATCACTTTTACTTCTTCGATTAGTAGGCGTCTTACAACATTGCCAAGTTTTATACTAAAAAGCTAAATGTCCTAAAGAAGGAAAGAAATAATACCGTAAAATAAGTTATTCAAAAAATATCTTTTCTTTGTTGTAGATTAGGCGCTGTTATTAGTTATTGCTTTACGACTAAGTGTTGCGAGATATGTTACTTTGGATATTTGTAATTACTCGTAGGTATAATTGGAATATTTATTGGATACGTTCATTATGTTACTTTGTTATGTTATAATTTAAGAAAATTGAATCAGGGAAAGAAGCTTTTCTTTAAGTGCTGTGGTGTTTATATTAAAATTACTTAAAATATTATAGAATAAGAAAAGATCCTGTGCCATATTTTATTTTACAATGACATATTCCTGAAACTTATAACTATGTATATTATGTTTTAACATTGCAAATCATGGGGATTGAGAAACGTTGTTTGCAGTAGAAAAATAATTTAAAAAATTTTTATGATTACCACTTAAAATAGAAGTGTTGACTGTCATTTTTATTTATAATATAATTTTATTTTTGTTTTCTTCTTAATATTTACTTTTATAAATGACTTTCTTAAAACAATTGTTAGTGACGATATTGGCGGACTAGAGGATTTAAGTCCCATGGCAACTAGAGATCGAGTTTAACTATTAAACCTTCTTAATGAATTTGACTATAAAATTTTAGTACGATATAAAGAACTATTTTACGACTGTAATTTTTTTTTCGTTTTGTCTTCCTTCAGGTTGTTTCAAGGAAAAAATATAATTGATTTCTTGCCAATTCAGCTCTGGGTCTTTCTCCACACGCGTTTCGAACACCTAATGATCTCATCATTGGAGGTGTAACGAGATAAGAGCAAAACTCACAAGAAACCACTGTACATATAAAATCTAAGTTCCGAGACATATCTGTAGGATATGCAGACATTTTTGTAGTCCAACTGTTAAACATCTCCACTGATAACATCATTAGGTGATCGAAGTGCGTATGAAAAGAGAACAAGAGTTTTATCAGCAAGAACTAAACTGCTTGTTTATCTTGTTTTCTTTAAACGACCTAAAGGAGAAGAAAAGAGGTAACTTATTATCTGTTACAGCCTTAAAATATTTCTTTACATCGTGCTGAAATTTTAATTTTTAACTTTCGCACTATTTCAGTGTATGCATACATGTCGTTTGACTGTTGATATGTAACTGTCCGACATCAAAAACGTCTGCAGAATTAACATCCTGTCGACATGTCTTGGAATTTAGATTTTATATGGATAGTTGTTTGATAGTTGTTTCTTGTGAGTCTTGCTTTTGATTTTTACAGCTTCATTGATGAGATTAAGTAATCGAAACGCGTATGGAGAGAGAGCCAGAGTTGAATTGGCAGGAAATATGTTATTTGTCTATATTTTTCCTTTAAACGACGTGAAGGAGAAGAAAAGCGATATCTTATTAAATTAACGCAGAATTTGTGGCAGCTCTAAACCAACTTAGTAATCAAAATAGAGGATATGCTACATATAAGCTTTGTTAGTAAATAAGAATTAAAAAGAACTAATATATTTCTTTCAGATTTTTAGAGAACATACTTTTAATTTATATAAGAAATCTAGTTAAAAAATCCAGTTATAAGGAATATTATTTCATTTTTATAGTTAAAGGTTGGGAAAATGTAAATTTAAAAAAAAATAATCTTAAAGTCGTTATCTACGCTCCCAAGAAAGCCCCAGTATCAATTTTGCACGAAATCGAATATATTCAAAATTTCTAATGCAAATACCAGTTTGAATGAAATTGTATCACACAACTATATAGTTTGCTATAGTAAATCCGCTATCACAAATTTTAAGAAATTAACTTTGGATTCGTAACCTAAGCCCTTATAACTCCCTCAATCCCGATAAATCGGACAAAATTGATTTTTGTGTCCGCCAATGTGGATCCGCCATATTTAATTTTTTAAAAATATTTTGGATTCGTTATGTGCGACCCCAAAAACTCCCCCGTACCATATTTGCAGAAAATCGGACAAAATTGATTTTTTTGTCCGCCATATTGGATCCGCCATATTGAATTTTGTAAAAATATTTTGGATTCGCCATGTGCGACCCCAAAAACTCCCCTGTACCAATTTTGGAGAAAATCGAACAAAACTAATTTTTCGTCCACCATATTGGATCCGTCGTATTGAATTTTTTCAAAATATTTTGGATTCGTTATCTGCGACCCCAAAAACTCCCCCGTACCATATTTGGAGAAAATCGGACAAAATTGATTTTTTTGTCCGCCATATTGGATTCGCCATATTGAATTTTGTAAAAATATTTTGGATTCGCTATGAGCGACCCCAAAAACTCCTCCATACCAATTTTGGAGAAAATCGAACAAAATTCATTTTTTTCGTCCGCCATATTGGATCCGCCATATTGAATTTCTAAAAAATAATTTTATATTCGTCATGTGCGACCCCGAAAACTCTTCCGTACCAACTTTGGACAAAATCGGACAAAATTGATTTTTGTGTCCGCCAATGTGGATCCGCCATATTTAATTTTTAAAAAATATTTTGGATTCGTTATGTGCGACCCCAAAAACTCCCCCGTACCATATTTGGAGAAAATCGGACAAAATTGATTTTTTTGTCCGCCATATTGGATCCGCCATATTGAATTTTGTAAAAATATTTTGGATTCGCTATGTGCGACCCCAAAAACTCCCCAGTACCAATTTTGGAGAAAATCGAACAAAACTAATTTTTCGTCCACCATATTGGATCCGTCGTATTGAATTTTTTCAAAATATTTTGGATTCGTTATCTGCGACCCCAAAATCTCCCCCGTACCATACTTGGAGAAAATCGGACAAAATTGAATTTTTTTCCGCCATATTGGATTCGCCATATTAAATTTTGTAAAAATATTTTGGATTCGTTATGTGCGACCCCAAAAACTCCCCCATGCCAATTTTGGAGAAAATCGAACAAAACTGATTTTTTCGTCCGCCATATTGGATCCGTCATTGAATTTTTTAAAAATAATTTTATATTTGTCATGTGCGACCCCGAAAACTCCCCCTTACCAATTTTGGAGAAAATCGAACAAAATTGATTTTTTCGTCCGCCATATTGGATTCGCCATATTGAATTTTTTCAAAATAATTTTATATTCTTTATGTGCGACACCAAGAACTCCCCCATAAAAATTTTGGAGAAAATCGAACAAAATTGATTTTTTTTCGTCCGCCATATTGGATCCGCCATATTGAATTTCTAAAAAATAATTTTAGATTTGTCATGTGCGACCCCGGAAACTCTTCCGTACCAACTTTGGACAAAATCGGACAAAATTGATTTTTGTGTCCGCCATAGTGGATCCGCCATATTGAATTTTTTTAAAATATTATGGATTCGTTATGTGCGACCCCAAAAACTCCCTCATGCCAATTTTGGAGAAAATCGAACAAAACTGATTTTTTCGTCCGCCATATTGGATCCGTCATATGGAATTTTTTAAAAATAATTTTATATTTGTCATGTGCGACCCCGAAAACTCCCCCTTACCAATTTTGGAGAAAATCGAACAAAATTGATTTTTTCGTCCGCCATATTGGATTCGCCATATTGAATTTTTTCAAAATAATTTTATATTCTTTATGTGCGACACCAAGAACTCCCCCATACCAATTTTGGAGAAAATCGAACAAAATTGATTTTTTTCGTCCACCATATTGGATCCGCCATATTGAATTTTTTAAAAATAATTTTAGATTCGTCATGTGCGACCCCGAAAACTCTTCCGTACCAACTTTGGACAAAATCGGACAAAATTGATTTTTGTGTCCGCCAATGTGGATCCGCCATATTCAATTTTTTAAAAATATTTTGGATTCGTTATGTGCAACCCCAAAAACTCCCCCGTACCATATTTAGAGAAAATCGGACAAAATTGATTTTTTGTCCGCCATATTGGATCCGCCATATTGGATCCGCCATATTGAATTTTGTAAAAATATTTTGGATTCGCAATGTGCGGCCCCAAATACTCCCCAGTACCAATTTTGGAGAAAATCGAACAAAATTGATTTTTTCGTCCGCCATATTGGATTCGCCATATTGAATTTTTTCAAAATAATTTTAGATTCTTTATGTGCGACACCAAGAACTCCCCCATACCAATTTTGGAGAAAATCGAACAAAATTGATTTTTTTCGTCCACCATATTGGATCCGCCATATTGAATTTTTTAAAAATAATTTTAGATTCGTCATGTGCGACCCCAAAAACTCTTCCGTACCAACTTTGGACAAAATCGGACAAAATTGATTTTTGTGTCCGCCAATGTGGATCCGCCATATTGAATTTTTTAAAAATATTTTGGATTCGTTATGTGCAACCCCAAAAACTCCCCCGTACCATATTTAGAGAAAATCGGACAAAACTAATTTTTCGTCCACCATATTGGATTCGTCGTATTGAATTTTTTCAAAATACTTTGGATTCGTTATCTGCGACCTCAAAATCTCCCACGTACCATATTTGGAGAAAATCGGACAAAATTGATTTTTTTGTCCGCCATATTGGATTCGCTATATTGAATTTTGTAAAAATATTTTGGATTCGCTATGAGCGACCCCAAAAACTCCCCCATACCAATTTTGGAGAAAATCGAACAAAATTCATTTTTTTCGTCCGCCATATTGGATCCGCCATATTGAATTTCTAAAAAATAATTTTCGATTCGTCATGTGCGACCCCGAAAACTCTTCCGTACCAACTTTGGACAAAATCGGACAAAATTGATTTTTGTGTCCGCCAATGTGGATCCGCCATATTTAATTTTTTAAAAATATTTTGGATTCGTTATGTACGACCCCAAAAACTCCCCCGTACCATATTTGGAGAAAATCGGACAAAATTGATTATTTTGTCCGCCATATTGGATCCGCCATATTGAATTTTGTAAAAATATTTTGGATTCGCTATGTGCGACCCCAAAAACTCCCCAATTTTGGAGAAAATCGAACAAAACTAATTTTTCGTCCGCCATATTGAATTTTTTCAAAATATTTTGGATTCGTTATGTGCGACCCCAAAAACTCTCCCGTACCATATTTGGAGAAAATCGGACAAAATTGATTTTTTTGTCCGCCATATTGGATTCGCCATATTAAATTTTGTAAAAATATTTTGGATTCGCTATGAGCGACCCCAAAAACTGCCCCATACCAATTTTGGAGAAAATCGAACAAAATTGATTTTTTCGTCCGCCATATTGGATTCGCCATATTGAATTTTTTCAAAATAATTTTATATTCTTTATGTGCGACACCAAGAACTCCCCCATACCAATTTTGGAGAAAATCGAACAAAATTGATTTTTTTCGTCCACCATATTGGATCCGCCATATTGAATTTTTTAAAAATAATTTTAGATTCGTCATGTGCGACCCCGAAAACTCTTCCGTACCAACTTTGGACAAAATCGGACAAAATTGATTTTTGTGTCCGCCAATGTGGATCCGCCATATTGAATTTTTTAAAAATATTTTGGATTCGTTATGTGCAACCCCAAAAACTCCCCCGTACCATATTTAGAGAAAATCGGACAAAACTAATTTTTCGTCCACCATATTGGATTCGTCGTATTGAATTTTTTCAAAATACTTTGGATTCGTTATCTGCGACCTCAAAATCTCCCACGTACCATATTTGGAGAAAATCGGACAAAATTGATTTTTTTGTCCGCCATATTGGATTCGCTATATTGAATTTTGTAAAAATATTTTGGATTCGCTATGAGCGACCCCAAAAACTCCCCCATACCAATTTTGGAGAAAATCGAACAAAATTCATTTTTTTCGTCCGCCATATTAGATCCGCCATATTGAATTTCTAAAAAATAATTTTCGATTCGTCATGTGCGACCCCGAAAACTCTTCCGTACCAACTTTGGACAAAATCGGACAAAATTGATTTTTGTGTCCGCCAATGTGGATCCGCCATATTTAATTTTTTAAAAATATTTTGGATTCGTTATGTACGACCCCAAAAACTCCCCCGTACCATATTTGGAGAAAATCGGACAAAATTGATTATTTTGTCCGCCATATTGGATCCGCCATATTGAATTTTGTAAAAATATTTTGGATTCGCTATGTGCGACCCCAAAAACTCCCCAATTTTGGAGAAAATCGAACAAAACTAATTTTTCGTCCGCCATATTGAATTTTTTCAAAATATTTTGGATTCGTTATGTGCGACCCCAAAAACTCTCCCGTACCATATTTGGAGAAAATCGGACAAAATTGATTTTTTTGTCCGCCATATTGGATTCGCCATATTAAATTTTGTAAAAATATTTTGGATTCGCTATGAGCGACCCCAAAAACTGCCCCATACCAATTTTGGAGAAAATCGAACAAAATTGATTTTTTTCGTCCGCCATATTGGATCCGCCATATTGAATTTCTAAAAAATAATTTTAGATTCGTCATGTGCGACCCCGGAAACTCTTCCGTACCAACTTTGGACAAAATCGGACAAAATTGATTTTTGTGTCCGCCATAGTAGATCCGCCATATTGAATTTTTTAAAAATATTATGGATTCGTTATGTGCGACCCCAAAAACTCCCTCATGCCAATTTTGGAGAAAATCGAACAAAACTGATTTTTTCGTCCGGCCATATTGGATCCGTCATATTGAATTTTTTAAAAATAATTTTATATTTGTCATGTGCGACCCCGAAAACTCCCCCATACCAATTTTGGAGAAAATCGAACAAAATTGATTTTTTCGTCCGCCATATTGGATTCGCCATATTGAATTTTTTCAAAATAATTTTATATTCTTTATGTGCGACACCAAGAACTCCCTCATACCAATTTTGGAGAAAATCGAACAAAATTGATTTTTTTCGTCCACCATATTGGATCCGCCATATTAAATTTTTTAAAAATAATTTTAGATTCGTCATGTGCGACCCCGAAAACTCTTCCTTACCAACTTTGGACAAAATCGGACAAAATTGATTTTTGTGTCCGCCAATGTGGATCCGCCATATTGAATTTTTTAAAAATATTTTGGATTCGTTATGTGCAACCCCAAAAACTCCGCCATATTGGATCCGCCATATTGGATTCGCCATATTGAATTTTGTAAAAATATTTTGGATTCGCTATGAGCGACCCCAAAAACTCCCCCATACCATATTTAGAGAAAATCGGACAAAATTGATTTTTTGTCCGCCATATTGGATCCGCCATATTGAATTTTGTAAAAATATTTTGGATTCGTTATGTGCGACCCCAAAAGCTCCCCCGTACCATATTTGGAGAAAATCGGACAAAATTGATTTTTTTGTCCGCCATATTGGATTCGCCATATTGAATTTTGTAAAAATATTTTGGATTCGCTATGAGCGACCCCAAAAACTCCCCATACCAATTTTGGAGAAAATCGAATAAAATTGATTTTTTCGTCCGCCATATTGGATCTGCCATATTAAATTTCTAAAAAATAATTTTAGATTCGTCATGTGCGACCCTGAAAACTCTTCCATACCAACTTTGGACAAAACCGGACAAAATTGATTTTTGTGTCCGCCATAGTGGATCCGCCATATTGAATTTTTTAAAAATATTATGGATTCGTTATGTGCGACCCCAAATACTCCCCAGTACCAATTTTGGAGAAAATCGAATAAAACTAATTTTTCGTCCGCCATATTGGATTGAATTTTTTAAAAATATTTTGGATTCGTTATGTGCAACCCCAAAAACTCCCCCATACCAATTTTGAAGAAAATTGAACAAAACTGATTTTTCGTCCGCCATATTGAATTTTTTTAAATAATTTTAGGTTCGTCATGTGCGACCCCGAAAACTCTTCCATACCAACTTTGGACAAAATCGGACAAAATTGATTTTTGTGTCCGCCATAGTAGATCCGCCATATTGAATTTTTTAAAAATATTTTGGATTCATTATGTGCGACCCCAAAAACTCCCCCGTACCATATTTGGAGAAAGTCGGACAAAATTGATTTTTTTTGTCCGCCATATTGGATTCGCCATATTGAATTTTGTAAAAATATTTTGGATTCGCTATGAGCGACCCCAAAAACTCTCCCATACCAATTTTGGAGAAAATCGAACTAAATTGTTTTTTTCGTCCGCCATATTGGATTCGCCATATTGAATTTTTTCAAAATAATTTTAGATTCTTTATGTGCGACACCAAGAACTCCCCCATACCAATTTTGGAGAAAATCGAACAAAATTGATTTTTTTCGTCCACCATATTGGATCCGCCATATTGAATTTTTTTAAAATAATTTTAGATTCGTCATGTGCGACCCCGAAAACTCTTCCGTACCAACTTTGGACAAAATCGGACAAAATTGATTTTTGTGTCCGCCAATGTGGATCCGCCATATTGAATTTTTTTAAAATAATTTTATATTTGTCATGTGCGACCCCGAAAACTCCCCCGTACCAATTTTGGAGAAAATCGAACAAAATTGATTTTTTCGTCCGCCATATTGGATTCGCCATATTGAATTTCTTCAAAATAATTTTAGATTCTTTATATGCGACACCAAGAACTCCCCCATACCAATTTTGGAGAAAATCGAACAAAATTGATTTTTTTCGTCCACCATATTGGATCCGCCATATTGAATTTTTTTAAAATAATTTTAGATTCGTCATGTGCGACCCCGAAAACTCCCCCATACCAACTTTTAATAATATTAATACATAATAATATATCATGTAATTAGTTACAAGAAAACAAATTGTTACTTTCATATGCTGATGAGAATGAAAAACTCATTTTTTACTATTGCGCAGCACGAAATAACTATACTAAACGAACTACGTAGACAGATATTCTAAATAGTCTGAAAATAATATAATATTACCATTGTTGCCAGATTGGGAATGCTTTAGAGATGATAAATACATGTTTAGGAATTTTAAGCGGACGCTTACTAATCGAATTAATGAAAGTAAAAAAAGTTTGAAGTATTCAGATTAATATACGTGAAGCGAGAATTGCGCCTCTGCCGGCAAACTGGTTGTATTAGACATATACAAATTAATACGAAAAACGTCGGTTTAACTATTTTCTGGGCGTCATAGCTAATTTTTGGGAAATGTCTTTGAGTGATCCCCGGAACCTATTCCCGAAGTTTAAATGGCGATACATCTCGGCGTCCTAATACGGACGCTTTGGTGAAGGCGGGCGCTCGGGAGATATTAATTTGACAATGTATGGACGCCTAGTAGATAGTTGGATATATATATATATATATATATATATATATATATATATATATATATATATATATATATATATATATATATATAAGGGTCAAAATATTCGTTCAAGGAATAAAATTCACAGTCAATGAAAAAGTTTTTAAAATTTGTTTACATTACGGGGGCCATCGTTATTTCATTCGGAATAGCATTAAAACCGTAATATAGCCCGTTAATGGCCCTCCTTCATAGAGGGAAGTGCGTTGTATTGGAATACTTAAAGCGTCACTATTTCTAGCGTTACGGAACGGAGTTGTAGCTACACTCGTTGGACCTAATTTTTGACAGGTGTCATTTTACAGAGTTGAAAACTGATTTTTTGAATACTTTGGTCATTCCTCTTAAAAAAGGTACTCTTAATTTATTTCGATAAAACGGGCGGTTTTTGAGACAAATCGGTTTTTCTGCCTGAGCCAGAAGTCAGTTGAACGTTTGAAACAATGAAAACACTTTAACGTTTTAGTTCCTTTTATCCCTTTTTTTTCGACAATAGCTTATACCAATTGTCTGATATTTCAGGTGTATAATTTTGGTGTAAATAGAGATTATAGATCTTTTGCCCTATAACCAGTGGCGTAAAAGACGACCCCGCGGTGTGAAGGATGAAGACGGGTGCAAAATAGTAGAGTGCATTCAAAAATCTGCGGGAGGGGGGTGTACACACTCTTAGTTACGCCACTGCCTATAACGCATTTGAGTAAATATAAATTTTTCTTTTAAAATCACTAAAACAAAAACAAATTACAATAGTAAACACCGCAATAATGTTATGTCCCAATCAGTTTTATAACAATTTTTACTGCCCATTTCACGTGTACAAGAGCTTCATACATTAAAGTTATCCAACAACATCGCCGTATAAGTAATACTAGAACGAAACCAAAAGTAATATCCCTCACCGCAACCGGTAACAAGAACTTTCTTTTCACCTTAAACAAATCGCGCTACACCGATCGAGATATTACAAGCACCGCCAATAGAAACATAGAAAGGTTATCGAGCTCGCTTTCTACATTCATACTTAAAATCAAGTTGCTTCCTTCAAGAAAATTTGAAGAAAAAATTGAATTACCGT
The DNA here is from genome assembly GCA_034092305.1 of Diaprepes abbreviatus. Classification (NCBI taxonomy): domain Eukaryota; kingdom Metazoa; phylum Arthropoda; class Insecta; order Coleoptera; family Curculionidae; genus Diaprepes; species Diaprepes abbreviatus. The sequence goes on along the minus strand of JASJET010000236.1, from coordinate 32,807 downwards.
TGTTTTTTTTTTTGCTGACGCCATTTCCGGTTACGTTGGTGATGCCCGATTTTTTTTCTATGCGGTTTAGTGTACCATTAGTTTTGGTGCAACGCCGATGCGTTTTATTATAACTTTTAAATAACCTAAAATTTTAAATATTTGACATTTATTATGCTTTAAAATGTCGTTAGATTTGTAAAGTTTTTGTGCGTTATTATTTTAAAGTGTTTTTGGATTTAAACGAAAATTTTCGCATCATGTCCGAAGATCATTCCAGCGATTCTGTCGTATCCATGAAAGGGGATGAAAAATCGAAGCCTATGTTTAGTTGGAGTAACAACAATGGTTTAAGGTAGGATTATCTAATGATTTAAAAAATTTAAATTATTAACCTACAATTTTTTGTACGTATTATGTTCTATAATCGAAAGTATTTTTATAAATGAAAGGAAATATCTTGCGCTATAGCTTTTAAACCTTCGCAGTGTTACGTCAGTATAATACTGGAGGGGATGGTTAAATTATTTTTGGTAGTCTAAATACCCATTAGCTTGTAGTGCTAATTTGAATTCATTTATAGTTATTTAATATATTGATATTTTAATGATAGTATGATTTTTAATTAATTAAATTTTAATAATAATTAATATGGTAGGGGAGAGTTGTCCGGTATCGGACACCTTAGCTTATTTCCTTAGGTTAGTCAAAAATCAATATCAACGCAATTATCAGCAAGGCGTTCTCATACGTGGTCGATACTATCAAATGTATTATTTGTGAGAAAACATCGGACAAAAAAAGTTCTCAACTACATCAGTTAAAATCATGGGCGTGCGCTGAAAAATTATGTACAGCTTTCCGATTATTTAAAGATCACATTTACAACATAACTGTATACATTTTTTTTTACCAAAAAGTTTATTAACTTTGAAAATCAAATATCACGCTCAATGCTTTTGTCGCAATTAGCAATGCCCCTGGTGGTAAGGACATGTATTTATGACCACCGTAGGAAATGTATGGATGCTTCGTCCCGATACCGGTGATGGACTCATCAGTGGGATCCACCGGTATCTCTCCCAGACATCCTTGTACTTTCCATAAACTTGGACCTCTATGTCCAGTTTTGCCGGAAAGCGGTGGTAACATGTTAAGTTCCACAACATGCCCCCCCCCCCCTAAGGCATTTGCTATCTGGCTTAAACTGTCGGATAGTCCAAGCCGTTAGAAAGCACAGGCCTGAAAAGGAGGCGGAACGGACATCCTCGGTGGTCTTCCAATGGCCGGGTCAGGCTTAATCAAAAGCCCACGGCGGTTAAGACCCTCGTCTGTCGCCGTCCCTGCTCAGGCGCCATGTCGCAATTAGCAATGCCCCTGGTGGTAAGGACATGTAGCTAGCGATCTATTTTTGACCACCGTAGTAAATGTATGGATGTTTCGTCCCGATACCGGTGGTGGATTCATCAGTGGGATCCACCGGTATCTTTCCCAGACATCCTTGTACTTTCCACAAACTTGGACCTCTATTTAAGTCCAGGTTTGCCGGAAAGCGGTGGTAGGATGTTAAGTTCCACAACACTTTATATCGCATAAAAGAAAATATATTGAAAGTATTAAAATTTAAAAAATTGAAGCAGTGTATCAACACATGCAAAAATAGTTATAATAACTGAAGTTAAAGTTCCTTATGCTATAGTATTGTTTATTTTATAAGTAGAGGCTTATAATTAATAAATAAAATACATATATATATATATATATATATATATATATATATATATATATATATATATATGTATTTAAACTCATCAGGGTACCGACATGCACCTGGCTGTGCAAAGGACAGATCAGAAGGAAGCATACAAATACTGAATACGGCTTCGCCGTCCTCCCGCTAGATGGCGTATATATGTTTTTGCGGCTTTCACGGATTCCTCCGTGTGAGATGCAATAGCAGTGGATATATTCACATTATGCCGTTGTAGTGCTGAAATCACATTCAACAAACGTACAACTATATGCAGCTCCGTGTAGAAATGAAGTAAAATACGAACAGTAAATGCAAACTTCGTTCCAACCATTGTATTTACTGTTCGTATTTTACTTCATTTCTACACGGAGCTGCATATAGTTGTACGTTTGTTGAATGTGATTTCAGCACTACAACGGCATAATGTGGATATATCCACTGCTATTGCATCTCACACGGAGGAATCCGTGAAAGCCGCAAAAACATATATACGCCATCCGACGGGAGGTCGGCGAAGCCGCGTTCAGTATTTGCATGCTTCCTTCCGATCTGTCCTTTGCACAGCCAGGTGCATGTCGGTACCCTGATGAGTCTAATAGAGACGAAACATGTACCTCTGCTGTATCACTGTGGCGAGGAGGGTAAGTTTTTGACTTTCTTCTCGGTATGGTGGTACAGGTGGGCCATCATCTCGATGGTGGTGGAATAGGATAAATTGTGTTTCTTAGCAATTTGTTCAAACTGTGCAACCTCTAACACGGAAAGGATATGGTTGGAACGAAGTTTGCATTTACTGTTCGTATTTTACTTCATATATATATATATATATATATATATATATATATATATATATATATATATATATATATATATATATATATATATATAACTCGAAGTTCGCTCGTAGACGCCATACAGTGAGCTTTGAAAATGGTGAATGAGATTTCACCGAAACGTCAGCTGCCTTACAGTCCTGAGAGGGACTCAGCACATACACGGGATGCCCACAAACCTTCAATTACATATATATATATATATATATATATATATATATATATATATATATATTGATTTTCTTGAACCATTAATATTTATTTTTATTTTTTCTTGGGATTAGATTCATATTTAAAATACAGTTTTCATTGCTCTGACGTTTCGTTCTTTATTTAGAACATTTTCAAAAATAATCGTCTAAAATTTAAAACGAATTATAAATATAATATAAATACACCTATAATACAGACTTAAAATTCAACATTTAAGACATTAACATTTAAAACAATATCAAAAATTAAAATGATGATTATTTAAAGGATTATTTTTAGTATATTTTACGTACCTTGAGATTTCGCCAAAACTATCGCTAACACCAACAAACCACCAAGGTCATTTACTGTATGTGTTTCTTTTTTGATGGCTTATCATTTCTTTTATTATTAATTTATGATAATTTTTGTCCCTATCGACTATTTTGGTATTTTCAAAGTTAAAAGAGTGTTTTTCATTCTTTTCATGTTTTGTCAATGCTGTAGTAGCATTTTTGGTATATTTATGTCATGCTGCTGCTCTCGGTTCATTACACCTTCATATATATATATATATATATATATATATATATATATATATATATATATATATATATATATATATATATATATATATATATATATATAGGGAAGGTGTAATGAACCGAGAGCAAAATGCACAGAAAATAACTGTCTACTTAAAGTCCCTATATCGTAAAATATCGACAGGATAATACCTGCAGAACTTGATGGTGGACTGGTATCTTAAGCAGTACAAACGAACATCTGATTATACCCCAAAGAGGTAGAAAATTATTAAAAATTAACAATTTCATGGTCTATGTATTTGGAAAAGTTATTTTATTTTCCTTACGACCGTTAAGAAAGGGGGACAGACAGTATATTCTCTGCGAATTCCACCCTAGTTCTCTCTCCATACTAGTTTCGACCACTCAATGGTCTCATCAATAAAGCTGTTACGAACCGAGAGCAAGATGCACAGAAAACAACTGACTACTTAAAGTCCCCATATCGTAAAATGTCGGCAGGATATTACCCGCAGAACTTGATGTCGGAAAATATTTATTATTCAAGTTGAAAAGTGCGAAACGATTTTTAACTCCTAAATTATGCGTCGAATGGAAAAATCACCAAAGACACTCTTTGTTTAGAATCGGCCGAGAAGTAAGAAAATATTTTTTATTTTACAAAAAAAGCTTTTCTAATTATTAACAACTTTTTTATTTATGTTACCTAATCATTTCTCGTGAATCCACCCTCGATTCGTAAGGGAGTCAAAATACATATAAAAAACTTTGGTGGACGCAGCCATGTCTGTTCATCAGCTACGAAAACACTAAGCTCCCCGACTATACATTCCTCCTTCCACTACATTCGTCGCAATGACTTTACTTTACTTAATAAAAAAATCTCCCCTTTTTTATTGGTATGCTGCGCCTATGGGTGAAACCTTTGTCTTAAACTGAAGTTTAACTCTGTAACACAAGGTCGACGTTGCAGACTTTGCACTCGTAATTTCTGAAAAAAAAATAACAAAACTTTCCAACAGAATGCAAATTGTTTTTTTTTTTAATATCTGCAAACTACGCGGTTTTACGTATTTATTCTTTTGTAAAATTAAACATGAGTAATATTGTCTAATTATTAACTTTCGTGTGCTACTTACATCAGTTAGATGTGTTAATATTTTACGCTGCAGTAGATAAGTAAATAAGTATGTTCATAAAATATGAAATACCTAATATTTTCCAAATGTTTCTTTCGGATGGATGGTTATAGAGGCACGTTTACCTTTCCCTTTCTATTATCAAAAAGTCATTCACTCATTCTAATACGGTTAGAAATGAATTTGACCCAAGCAAAAAAATTAGTCCTGCACAAAATACTGCGAAATGCAACCGAGTATATACAGGGTGAGTCAACGATTGGATGAAGTAGGTTTGTGCCTTTTCGGTGAAATTAACAAAGAAACTATATTTATTGTTTGATACAGTTTATTTTTACGCAGATTTTAAAAATATTTAGGACTCTACAGGGTGAGCCAAAAAACTAGGACAGCATAAAGTTGTATTTTTTTAAATAGAACACCCTATATACGAATCGTATTTTCGATTTAGCTTATAATTTTAAATCTTTTTTATTAAGGGTTTACTATAACAAAACTTTATAGTTTCTGAGATAATTAAGTTTAAAGAAAAAAAGTCACATTTTCAAGCATCAATTCAATCCTAAATAACGTTTTCAATTTTGTGACAAATATATTCAAATTTGGAATTTAGCAAGGCCAAGGACAAGTTAACATAATTTTTACCTAATATTTGCAATAAAAGCTACAGGGTGTTGAACACATCGGCTCAAATTTGAACAAGTTTAAATGAATAAATATTTTTTTTTTAAACGGTACACCCTGTATATTTTCATGTTATTTAATAGAGTAATAAAAACCCTAAAAGTTTTGTTCAATATATCCTATACCTATTTATAATAGTTTTTGAGATATTTCAGTTTTTCTTATTTTCCATACTTTTTTACAGAAATAGTCTTCATTATCATAGTAGCCATGTAAAATAATAAAAAGAAACTACAGAAACAAACAGAATGTGGTTAAATATGATGAAATACATTATTCGTTATATTACAACGGCAATAGTTTAATTAAACATAATGTGAAAAAATTAACACAACAATAACGACAAGGCAAATACATATTTACTTTTATACTAAATTGAAACAAAAAAATTACCTATTAAATACTGAGATTAATTATTTCTTTTTAATAAGTGTTCGAATAAACGACCATCTTGTGCAATGCACAAATTTAGTCTTTTTTGCAGATTTTCTCGGACCCTGGACAAAATTAGTGGCGTTATTGTTCTACAGGTATCCCTAATCCTGTTTCGCATATTTTCCACTGTTGTTGGTGGATTAACATACACCTTATTTTTAATATAACCCCATAGGAAGAAATCTAATGGGGTGATGTCGCAAGACCTTTGGTGGCCACTCAATGAAACCCCCACGTCCAATCCATTTTTGCGGATATCGTTGGTCCAAAAACGCACGAACTTCACGATGGTAATGCGGAGGCGCACCATCGTGCTGGAACCACATACTGTCAAGCTCATCCCTATCGAGACCTTGAAGCAGTAGGGGTAGTTCTTCTTGTAGAAAGTTCAGGTAACTATGGCCATTTAGTGGTTCATTAAAAAAGTGGGGTCCAATAATTCGATTATGATGAATACCACACCAAACATTTAATGACCAGTGGTTTTGATGTTGCACCTCTTTAATCCAAAATGGGTTTTCTGTGGCATAATAATGCATTTTGCGTCTATTTATGGCACCGTTACTTCTAAAAGTAGCTTCATCACTAAACATTACCTTGCATAATAAATTTGGATTTAATTGAATCTCCGCATTTATTGTACGACAAAAGTTTACACGACTTTCAAAATCCTGTCCATGCAATTCTTGGTGTAATTCCATGTGATATGGATGATACCTATATTTCTTGGTAGTACGATTTGCGGTGGATTGTGATGTTTCACATAATGCTGCTAACTGACGGCTACTAATATAAGGATTTTCCTGAACATTTAACAATACTTGTAGTTCTTTTTCTTCATTAGTTACTGGTTTGTTGACCACTTTACGTTTTGGATAATCAACAGTACCAGAAGAATCAAATCTTTGCATTAAGTTTTGAAAAGTTTTGGAAAATTCATTTTACAATATAAGATGAATACAAAAAAAACCAAACTACACTACATAAAAACCAAAAGAAGCGATTGCGGTTATAAATTTGACACACAGAAAAATGTTCTTTTACATTGTTTTTGCCATGGCTACTATGATAATGAAGACTATTTCTGTAAAAAAGTATGGAAAATAAGAAAAACTGAAATATCTCAAAAACTATTATAAATAGGTATAAGATATATTGAACAAAACTTTTAGGGTTTTTATTACTCTATTAAATAACATGAAAATATACAGGGTGTACCATTTAAAAAAAAAGATATTTATTCATTTAAACTTGTTCAAATTTGAGCCGATGTGTTCAACACCCTGTAGCTTTTATTGCAAATATTAGGTAAAAATTATGTTAACTTGTCCTTGGCCTTGCTAAATTCCAAATTTGAATATATTTGTCACAAAATTGAAAACGTTATTTAGGATTGAATTGATGCTTGAAAATGTGACTTTTTTTCTTTAAACTTAATTATCTCAGAAACTATAAAGTTTTTTTTTATAGTAAACCCTTAATAAAAAAGATTTAAAATTATAAGCTAAATCGAAAATACGATTCGTATATAGGGTGTTCTATTTAAAAAAATACAACTTTATGCTGTCCTAGTTTTTTGGCTCACCCTGTAGAGTCCTAAATATTTTTAAAATCTGCGTAAAAATAAACTGTATCAAACAATAAATATAGTTTCTTTGTAAATTTCACCGAAAAGGCACACACTTACTTCATCCAATCGTTGACTCACCCTGTACATATTTCTACAAAGGCTGTAAAAAATGCCAGGACAAATTCCTGAGGATAAAATACGAGGATCTAGCTCAATTTATTTTTGTCCAAAAGGTGATAGTTTCTAAAATACAGGTTGTCAAAGTTATAATTTTGTAATGGAACAATCATTAATACAGAGGCGGATCCAGCCTCTCTTTTTTTTGGGGGGGGGGCGGTGATATCACAAAAGTACAGTATGGTAAGCGAAAGCAAGTTGTAGACGGGGGGAGGGGGGGGGGGGGAACCAGCACATTCCCATTTCTAGTGTAAAAGGCAGGGTCAGGTCTATTTTTCTGAATTTGAAGCTCTTGGAGACATGGGGGGCGACCACAAGAAAAATACAAGTTGCCGATAGGGGGTGAAGATTCCTAATATAAAAGGCAGAATCGGTTCTATTTTCCTGAACTCAAAGCTCTTGGGACGGGGAGGGGCGATCGTAAGCATACACATTCCTATACTCTATTCAAGAACTAGAGAGAGTAATAAAACCAGGTAACTGAGGACTACCATAAACCTAATTATATTTAATTATATTTAAATAGTATAACCTTTTATAAATTTGATGCAATAATAAAATTTCTGATAGTTCATTTTAACTTCTGTCAGTGAGCAAAGTACACCTTACAGAGTGTTCTTAGTGATTTACCTTGTTTGTGCTTGTTTTTGTAAATTCTTTGAGATTAGTGAGATACCCAAAATATATGGCTTCCACATCTATATTTATTCCAAAATCGTTAAACCAGGGCATTTTTTCCTCAACGAAAAACTTATTACGATGAATGTTTATGATTCATACAGATATCAATATCTAGATAATAATGTTAAAAGCTCTGTTGAGATGTGTTCCAACATGACAGGAGTTGGAAAATCTACTATGTACCAAATACTGAAGGAGAAAAAAACGACTCGAATTGTTAGTACTCCCAAGCCCCATTCGATCACAGGCAGACGAAAAACCTCGTTGGAAGAAGAGATTGAAACTGCAGTAAAAGGAGTTATACATACATTTTATTATGAGAAGCAGATCCCAACTGTCGACAAAATTCTAACTAGATAGTTTGCGAAGAAAAAAAGGGTAAAAAATAATTTATTACTCTCGCTAGTTCTTGAATGAACTATAGTATAAGAGGCAATATCGGGTCTATTTTCCTGAACTCAAAGCTCTTGGGGGGAGGGGGGGGGGGCGATCGCCTCCACCACCCTCTCCTTGGATCCGCGCCTGCATTAATTATGGTTAATCTTATGAAATATCGTTTGACGAAAAATATATTCCACTAAATGAAGGAATTAAATGATCACTCTGTAGATGGATTTCAACGGTGGGAACCGAGAAAGTATAAAACCGTTACCTTTAAGAAAAAATAAATCGGTTATTAAAATTCAGCATAGACTTGTTTTTATTATTTTTTGGTCGTTTAAATGTTTTCTCAAAAAAATTTAATCCCAGACAATTTAAGGCGACATAAACTTAAAAGTTTGAAACCCTTTTAATATTTTAAAATAAATCTGTTGAGAAAATCCTATCGACGAACATCGATGGAATATTTTTAAACTAAACAATTCTTCCATCATAAAAAACAAAATAATACTCCAATAAAATCGCTATAATGCAATATATTTGTTTGATTATATGTACAAAGAATTCGTATAATGATTGTTTTTTTTCCTATTCACAAGACAGAAGGAGTTAGGTACCTCCAAAACAATTAAAAGAAGGAATAGGGTTTTTTTACGGTTATTATAGATTCTTTCAGCTATAAAAAGACGGTTAATAATAAATTTATTCCAGCCTTTATGTCCTTATTGTATATTTAGAACAGTAGTACTTTGCTGGATAGCATGAGTTGCGAATTGTGTCAATTTTTACTTATGGACTAGGAACGTTACTGCTAACATGTAAATCGGCCAGTAAACTAAACAAGAAAGCAGGTAACAGACGTACTCAAAAGAGTGGCCTAACTGCCAATTTGTGGCATCTATTCTAGAATTTTCTATCCTATCCTCCCACCGCTATCCCTTCAATGTGACTGGCCCTTTTCCACACCTCAGGCGTCAGATTTTCTGAAGAGCTTTTGTGGTTTGCTATTATATCTTTATTGGGCATTTTATGTATTAGTACCATACCAAGCATTGATCGTTTCACGGGTCTCTGGGCCTCATCGATTGTCTTCACCGAATCTTTGGTAAGTGTCGAGATTTCTGCTCCATATCTTAAAACTGGCAAGACCACAAAACATGAAAAATTAGAAACGTTATTTACGTGCTAATTTGTCGAAACAGCTGTGACGTTAATTCGATAGTGTCGTTCCTAACGGTGGTGCTAGCAACTAATACCTATGGCGAAGGCGCTAGGCAACGTAGGAATTTATTATTTATTTTTAGATGAATGATATTAATATTTTGATGTTTTTACATTTGTCATATTAACACACATAAATACAATATAAGCATAAAACGCCAAAATATTAATATATGGCTTGAAAAAATTATATCTTTTTAAAAATAAACTGAGAGTAGATTGTTATTTATGGGATTTTTATTATCTAAATAAATAAACACATTTTAAACAAGTGCATGTAAAAATAAGCTTTTAAGAAGCTTACAGAAACTTAAATTTTTTCTTTGGCTTATATCTTGGATAGAACACACAGTTATAATATAGTAGGCATTGCATTCAGGTTAGTATGGATTTTAATTAGGATCTTCATTAGGTACAGGTGCGTTATCATGTGGAGGTCTTATTCAAATGCAAGTCATTATTTTGTGACGTTATCATCAGACTATGCATAATTTAGATCGAGGTTTGACATGAAATAAAAAAAAATATACATAAACCCTCGAATTCACTAACATGGTCGAACCTTAAAACCGTTCTAAGTTGACAGCAGAGTGTTTAAACTGATAAGAGCAACAAAAAGTCAAGAAAGTTTTAAACCCTAAAAATACAAGCATAAAAAAATAATTTTCTCTTATTACTGAACCTGCAAAAATGGAGAATTTTATTTATTTTTGGCATACGAATATTTTCCCTTACCTATGCCAAGGTTTTATCGCTACGTTCTTATCTTTACTATCCTTTTATAAGGGTTTATTTGTTGACATATTCAATGTAAATTATGACAGTATCATAAACAAAATAAAACTGGTCGACTAGAAGATTTATTTTTGATGGCAACTAGATCGGGTTTAAGTCTTCTTCTTAGTGAGTCTGGCTGAAAGTAATTAAATCGCACGATCAGGTACAAAAATTTTATTTCTCTAGATCATTGTTCCAAAAAGAAAGTTGTTACAAATTCAGACATGTTTCAAAAATGTGGAAGAATTAAGTTAAAACAATAATGGATTATGAAGAAAAAAAATAAGGAATGGCAAGACAAAAGCAATATTCCCATTTCTAGTGTAAAAGGCAGGGTCAGGTATATTTTTCTGAATTTGAAGCTCTTGGAGAAGGGGGGGGGGACGATCACAAGAAAACGGGATGCGAGCAACATACACATTCCTAGTATAAAAGGCAGAATTGGGTCTGTTTTCCGGAACTCAAAGTTCTTGGAGAGAGGCCTATCGCAAGAAAAACAAGTTGTCAACGGTGGGGGGGGGGGGGAGTACCAGCAGCATACACATTCCTAACATAAAAGGCAGAAACGGTTCTATTTTCGTGAACTCAACGCTCTTGGAAAGGGAAGGGGCGATTGCAAGCATTCTTATACTCTATTCAAGAACTAGAGAGAGTAATAAAACTGTTACCGAAACCTCCAACGTACCTGCTCTAGTGCCGCAGGTAACTGAGGACTGCCGTAAATCTAATTATATTTACATATTATAGGCTTTATAAATTTACAGCTAAAATAAAATTTCTGATAATTCAATTTAATTTATGTCAGTGAGCAAAGTACACCTTACAGGGTGTCTTTAGTGATTTATCTTGTTTGTACTTGTTTTTATATATTATTTAAGATTAGTGAGATACCCAAAAGATATGGTTTCCATCTCTATATTTACGGTTTCTATGCCAAAATTAAAAATAATAAAAATACAGTTCTTATTTGTGTTAAATATGTTAAAATTATCTATATTTTCTAATGTATGTGAATTATTAAGAAATCATAAGAAATAAAATAATTTACTACCGAAATCATATTCTGTCATAAATACTTAGTGATAAAATAAACGTCCTTCCGAAACCTATGACAAGGATTAAAATCCTTTTTAACACGTCACACTTCCAAATATCTATTGTTATGCAATCCAAATAGTCCATTACTATAAACTGGTATTTTTGATTATAAAATCTCTAACCCATTCCTATGAAAAATATATGTATATAACAGATTTTGCCAGAGACCCGGACTAAAGAACACAGGTAGTTTGCGAATAAAAAAAAAAGGTAAAAAATGATTTATTACTATCTCTAGTTCTTGAATAAATTATAGTATAAGAGGCAAAATCGGTTCTATTTTCCTGAACTCAAAGCTCTTGGGGGGGGGGGGGGATTGCCCCACCCCCTTCCCCCTTGGCCCCCTGTATCCGCGCCTGATTAACACTACTACTAAAATACATTATTGGACTTTTTATCCTTTATTACTACTATTAAACTTTTCCAGCCACATCTCGACTAATATTTTTAGTGTTTTATATTAAAATAAAGTGTTTCACCTTTCCAACAATAGATTAACTTTTATACCCCTTACCAACTACCTTAAAATTGTTACTACAGTGTTATACTTAAGTTATGATAAAAATATTGCTGAAATTATTTTATCGGAAAAAATGTTTCCTATTTAATATAATCTTAGACGTAGTATCTTATTAGTATCCAGCATGTTTTCTCACTATGTTAAATACAAACAAATATTAAATTGCTGCAAGAAGTTAATCGAATTGCTTCAAACTATATCAAACCAACGTAGCACAACCTCTAACTTTTCTTGAATTTTCTGATTGGTACGATTTGAGGAGGATGACACTATTGACAGTTGCGGTTATTTCAATTAAAGTTGCATAGTCCTGAACAGAACACACTGATAATATATTTTTTTTCTTAAGACAGACAGATAAGTCAGCTTTAAACACATCTTTCCTTAGGTTACTAAAGGTAGTCCAAGCTAGGCCTATCGTTCTGTGAATTTTGTAAGTCTGATTGTTACAATTTTTTTTAGTTCATGTCTGAAATATTTATAAAATGCCACTTGTTCTATTTGTGGCTCGTCATCGTCATGATTTAAGTTTTGGAAAAAAAATATTTTTGAACCTGCTTGATGAGAAGCTTTATATAATCTTGATACCATCAATATTGCTACATTTACACAGTTTGAGGCAGTTACTACGTCATCTAAAAATCGCAAGTGTTTTAGTTTTTTGCCATCGATACTATTAATGTGAACAATTTTGGAGAGATGATGTCCCTGTCACATTCCACGTTTAATTTTGAAATTATTAGCTTTATTATCTTAGAGTTTGAGACACGCTGTGGCCTTTTATATACTTTTTATTAGTTGCGAAGGTCCAGGACCAGGAGATGATATAGTAATTTCTTATCTCGTTTGATCTTTATACGGCATTCGACTAATGCGGCCAGAAAAACTTGTTAATCTACCGTATCCAACGCTGTTTCGTATTCAACAAATATCATTAAGAGGCTTTTGTGAAATGACGATGAAATGATTATATTGTCACGAGAAACCTTGAAAAATGGACCTGTAAATTGGCATTATGGTATCCCAAATACAAGGCAAACAAATGAAGTATTAGGAGATCACAAGAAGATGACAAGATTGCACGCAAAAAGTTGTATGAAAAAATTGAGTCCAAACAGTTTTTAATATACATAGATGGACTAAAATGTGGTTGTCGGACTTGCATTGTCTTTATTTTTATTTATTCTTACGACGTTTCGATTAAGTTGGATCTCTAATCTTCATTCAATCAAGTATAAACTGAAAGAAATATAAAGAAGAAAACATAGATAGAATGATTTAGAATATAGGAGTAAATAAACATGGTCTACTGAAATCTCATCATGAATCTATTCAATATAATTGAATACATATTAAAATGGAGTAAACAAAATGATGGTATATTTCCGTATACAGGTGTATTTTAATATAAAAAAATATTTTTTACTTAATTACTGTTAATTAAACTGGTTGACCCAGGTATTAAGATCACAAACAAAAAAATATATTCCAAGGTTTATCGACGTATCGGTGAGAATTAAAACTTTATTACCAAATTATTTTCATTTAAAGAATTACCTTTTTACCGTTATTTAAAATAGAAAGTCCATTCTTACCTGCAATGCAATAAGTTTGTTGATTATTTTCATTTTTATAAAATGGGCGTTGATACTCTCACTTTAAATGAGATAATAAAATCTTTTTATAATAATAGACCAGGGCTTATCTGTAAAATATTGGGGTTTCGTGGATGTGAAATGGAACATGGAGATTTTTGCATGAAATCCTTCAGAATAACCTTGAATAACGATAAATTTAATATGCATCGATTCAAAAAGTTGGGCAACATTATTTTTAATAATAAAAATATAAAATTATCGTTTTTTTCAACTTTTTTTTCGTGTAATTTTGAAGGTATTCATTTTAGAGGAAAGTTGAAAAGGAAAAAAGTTCCATAATTAAATTTGCCATAAGATAGGGTTGGTCGGAAATTTCAAAATATATTTCCCTTATTGCAAAATAGCAATAATTAAAAAAAAAAGGTAAAAAAGCAGTTTTTTAATCAATTTTTTCGACCATTTAAATTTTTCTGAGGACCTTCATATTAGAGCAAAGAAAACTTTATGTCATGATAAAATAAGACGCTAACATTCATTAGGATCGAATAGATAGTTTTTGCACAATAATTTTGCAATTTGATTTCGTTTACAAAATTGATCATTTTTGAAGTTTGTGTGAGTCCAAAATATTACGTTAACGCATTTAAATTTATTTTCGACATATAGTAGGAAACTCAAGTTTTCCAACGCTTTTGTTAGAATCAAAATCGGATGATTTGGACGCCCTCAGGAATTGTTTAAAGACATTGTTGATATTTTTGCTTATAAACAAATAGATTATCTCGGAGGATTTCCATTGGATTTTTATTTGCAATACATGGTTTAAAAGTACTTGAAAAGACGCTTTTTTCGTAAAAAAAATTCCAATCCGTCTATTAGTTTCCGAGATACAAACTGTCAGAGTTGACAGCTTGTTACGGTGAATCTATAAACAATACAGACCTGGTTCTTGAACCAAAAACTTTGACTTGCCGAGTTCTTTTTTGATACGAATATTTAAATGTTTATGTTATCGGAAACTTTAATAAAAAATTTAAAAAAGGGGTGGGGAGCTCTCATTTTAAAATTCGAAGATTCAAAATACATATCTGAAAAAAATTTTCATTTTCTCGGCTTCTAATGGAGCGAGTTTGATCATTTTTTTAAACCGATTTACCGCGAATAATGGAGCTCAAATATAATAATGCCATGTGCCCATCATGCATTCATTTTGTTATAAACAAATAACATTATTTATACATCATACTTACAGCATACTGCACTCTACAGTATTGGACTTTCCAAGCGAATCTTTGTTTATTAATATAATTAAGCATACTATAACGATATATATTTACTTTAATTATCAAAATTGTTTAAACAATCATTGTTTAAACAAATTGAAAAAAATTTTAATTTTAAATTATTTTATTCATAAAATACAGATAAAAATAAAATAATTATTTTATATAAATCATATATGAACACTTAATAATTTTTAAGTTATAAATAATACAAAAGACTGGGATTGGGAAGTGCAGAAATCATGTTTTGGAACCAGTTGAAACCGCAGAAATACTGTTGCCAGATAATCTATTAAAAAAATAAGCTGTAAATGTATAAAAGAGTGTTCCATATTATGTGGCTGCATTAAGCATAGATTAAAATGTACTGATTACTGCTCAAACTGCAACGGACAAACTTGCAAAAATTCACAAAACCAAAAAATTGACGTAGAAGAAAGTTCTGAAAATGTAACTGATTGTGAAGAAGTTGACCGAGATCGATATACGATTAGATGAAGAAGATTTCAATGAAAATGATGATCCGGACATTCCACAGCCTAAGAGGGCCCGATTCGAATGAAAAAAAATTTAATGTAAAAAAAAGTTTATATGAACTCTGTAATATAATATTTAGTGTTAAGAGAGCTTTATTGAACTTTTTGAACATAATTTATATATATATATATATATATATATATATATATATATATATATATATATATATATATATATACAGGGTGTCCAAGATAAGGATCCTAAGCATGGGGATCTCGAAAACAGTTGGAGATACGAGGTCGGTTAAATTAGAGAAAAGTTGCGCAATTTAGTGCTAAATTAAACGCAGTTGAAAAAATTTAAAAATTTCAAACACTTCCGGAGATTTCCGGAAAAAAACGAAATTTGGCAAAATCGTTTTTAATTTTTGCAGGCTTTATTTAAAGAGATATCAGAAAATAAAAGGTAGATTCTCATTGCCACTTTTTATTTTTTATAATTTGGTCTAAACAAAATTTAAATCCGACGTTTCGTTTCTGAGATACCATCATGAACTTTCATTTTTTATATGGAACAAAAAAAAGTATCCCATGTATTTGATAGCATTTTTTATTACAAATTCAACGGTGTATCACACTTGCATATCAAGTGTGTAGTTCATTGGCTTTTATAAAACTGATATACCTGTCTCTCTCGCTCTCATGGAGCTCTTATGGAAAGTACTTGAACTACTTATTCGATATGCAAGGGTGATACACCGTTGAATTTGTAATAAAAAATGCTATCAAATACATGGGATACTTTTTTTTGTTCCATATAAAAAATGAAAGTTCATGATGGTATCTCAGAAACGAAAGGTCAGATTTAAATTTTGTTTAGACCAAATTATAAAAAATAAAAAGTGGCAATGAGAAACTACCTTTTATTTTCTGATATCTCTTTAAATAAAGCCTGCAAAAATTAAAAACGATTTTGCCAAATTTCGTTTTTTTTCCGGAAATCTCCGGAAGTGTTTAAAATTTTTAAATTTTTTTAACTGCGTTTAATTTAGCACTAAATTGCGCAACTTTTCTCTAATTTAACCGACCTCGTATCTCCAACTGTTTCCGAGATCCCCATGCTTAGGATCCTTATCTTGGACACCCTGTATATATATATATATATATATATATATATATATATATATATATATATATATATAATTGTAATATAGGAGAAAGTTTAGCTTACTAACTTATCGACTTATCCCTGTATACTCCTATATTACAAGCACGTTCGGTTTTCTTTCTTCGTCTCTCATATGGGTTGTCTTTATTTGTCTCTCTTTTCGGGCTCTTATTGTCGTCATCGGGTATAATTTGGCAGGGAAAACCTAAAAAAGACCTGCCGTGTCTGAATCGGGTCACTAAAAATGTGGGTGTTTCCAGTGCTGTCAAATGTTCCACAGAAAAATACTTGCAAATTTTATATTTATTCCTGGAAATTCCTGGCAAAATGCGTATGATAAGAAAAAGTTGATATTGCTCTTCGAACAGGGTATGATCGAAGATATTGCTCAATTAATCTGAATATTAGAAAAAGACAGATAATAACGAGATTGTCCATCTTTTAAATTTTAGACTGTAAAACCATAGAATAAAGAAAGAAATAACTACATGTGAAAAGCAAAAAGAGATAGTGGAGACTTTTAATTTTAGAGATGGGGCATCTTATCGATTTTCATACACCTGCAATCAATTATATATACATTTCGCCTTTATACTTTATCGATTTCCGAGTACAAGATATCTATTCCTGGAAAATCCCTGGCATGATAGTATTCCTGGAAAAATTACTGGCATAGCTAATAATTCCTGGCAAATGCAAGGAATTACTGGCAAATTGACAGCCCTGGGTGTTTCGTCCCGGTGCCAATCGTAGGACTCGTCAGTGGGATTCCGACTGACACCTTTTCAGACACCTGTCGTCGTACTTATTATGTTCGGATCGGTTATTTGAAGTTAAATCTGATTGGAGGATGGCGGTAAGATGTTGAATAATACGACAATTATATATATATATATATATATATATATATATATATATATATATATATATATATATTACGAATAAAATAATTTAAAACAAAAATTTTTCACAACTTGTTTAAACGATGATTATTTAAACAATTTTAATAATTAAAGTAATAGTATACAGGGTGATTCAAAAATCGATCACGAAACTTAAGGGGGTGATTCTACTTGACAAAATAAGGGTAGAGCTTCATATAATTTTTTTTCAAAATGTCATTCGTTTTCGAGTTACAAGCCGTCCAAGTTCAAGTTTTTATTATTTGTTTTTTGAATTACTCGCTTACAGGAAAACCGATTTGACTAATATTTGAAAGATAGGCTAAGTCTTCTGCGCTTCATCATTTTAGTAACAATTCACATTGATTGTTTGCCGCTAGAGGGCACTTTACCTACATTGAAAATTTTTTTTTTGTCATAATTTTTTAGTGTTGACAGCTACAGTAGTTTTTGACATAATTTCTGAAAGACTGATGCCAGGCCTTTAAAAAAGGTGCTCTTTATTTACATCGCTAAACCCAACGGTTTAGACGTAAATCACCCTTAAAAATTAAGTGGTAAATTTACTTTTCTCATTTCATTACCACCAGCTACCAGGTAAATAGCTATCAAAGTATACTAGAGCTGTCAGTTTAACATCAAATAAATTCGCTTTTTAAACTATTTAATTTATAATCTTAAAATAACTAATAATGGCTAATCAGTAAATATTCATATTATGGATTATTGCGATATACATTTAATTGATAAAAATTAATGAAACAGTACTAAACAAACTAAAAAAGATTCTCAAAATGTCCCCCATTTTCTTCTATACATTTCCTAACACTCTTCAAAAAATGTCGTCTAACTCGATGAAAAATTTCTGGTGTTTCTTTAATAATTTGGCACTTTTCGATTATCCTGAAGCGAAGATCCTCGACGTTGATTACTGGAATATCGTACACCAATTGTTTCAAATGACCCCAAAAGAAAAAATCCATAGGATTAAGGTCTGGTGACCTCGCTGCCCATGCCAATGGTCCACTTCGTCCTATCCATCGCTCAGGATACGTTGCATTCAAATACTGTCGGACACGTATACTAAAGTGGGGCGGAGCTCCGTCTTGGAGGATCCACATGTTGGCCCTTACTTCCAATGGCACATCTTCCAGATACAATGGGAGACGATTTTGGATAAAATCTAAGTATACGTCATCAGTTAATGGGCCATCAAAGAAATGAGGACCAATAAGGTAATCTCCTATTATCCCTGCCCACACATTTAGTGAAAATCTACGCTGATGTTTCGTTTCTACCACATTGTTTGGGTTCTCGTAAGCATATGTGTGGATGTTGTGTAGATTTGTTATGCCATCACGAGTGAAACCAGCTTCGTCAGTGAATAATATGACGCCAATTAATCGATTATCGTGTTCATACTTAGCTAGGATCTGATTGCACATTTCCAACCGTCTCGGCCGATCATCGTCATAAAGAGCCTGCACCTTTTTTGAATGAAACGGGTAGAGTTGTTCTTCTCTTAGTATCCTCCATGAACTAGCCTGACAGAGCCGCACTTCATTCCCAATTTTTCTAGTACTAATACCTGGATTATCTTCAATAATTTCAAGCACTCTTTCTTCTTGTTGCACGTTTCTAGCAGTTCTAGGTCTTCCCCTATTTCCATTATAACTTTTAAAAGAACCACATTCCGCAAGCCTCCTGTGCACACTGGAAAATGTTTGAGCATGAGGGATATTTCTTTCCGGATAACTCTCCATATAATATCTTCTTGCCAACTCTGCATTACCATTTGCTTTTCCATAACAAAAATGGATATCACAATATTCGATATTTGAATATTGGTGATTAGCCATTATTAGTTATTTTAAGATTATAAATTAAATAGTTTAAAAAGCGAATTTATTTGATATTAAACTGACAGCTCTAGTATACTTTGATAGCTATTTACCTGGTAGCTGGTGGTAATGAAATGAGAAAAGTAAATTTACCACTTAATTTTTAAGGGTGATTTACGTCTAAACCGTTGGGTTTAGCGATGTAAATAAAGAGCACCTTTTTTAAAGGCCTGGCATCAGTCTTTCAGAAATTATGCCAAAAACTACTGTAGCTGTCAACACTAAAAAATTATGACAAAAAAAAAATTTTCAATGTAGGTAAAGTGCCCTCTAGCGGCAAACAATCAATGTGAATTGTTACTAAAATGATGAAGCGCAGAAGACTTAGCCTATCTTTCAAATATTAGTCAAATCGGTTTTCCTGTAAGCGAGTAATTCAAAAAACAAAAAATAAAAACTTGAACTTGGACGGCTTGTAACTCGAAAACGAATGACATTTTGAAAAAAAATTATATGAAGCTCTACCCTTATTTTGTTAAGTAGAATCACCCCCTTAAGTTTCGTGATCGATTTTTGAATCACCCTGTATATATAGTAGTAATATGTCATAGTATGCTTAATGATATTAATATACAAAGATTTGCTTGGAAAGTCTAATACTATAGGGTGCAGTATGCATGCTGGGCACATGGCATTATGACACTTGAGCTCCATTATTCGCGGTACATCGGTTTAATAAAAAATGATCAAAATCACTCCATTAGAATCCGAGAAAATGAAAATTTTTTTCAGATATGTATTTTGAATTTTCGAATTCAAGTTTAAAATGAAAACTCCCCACCCTTTTTTTATTTTTTTTTATTAAAGTTTCCGATGACATAAACATTTAAATATTTGTATCAAAAAAGAACTTGGCAAGACAAAGTTTTTGGTTCAAGAATCAGGTCTGTATTGTTTATAGATTCACCGTAACAGGCTGTCAACTTTGACAGTTTGTATCTCGGAAACCAATTGGCGGATTTGAAATTTTTTTTTCACGAAAAGAAGCGTCTCTCCAAATACTTTCAAACCACGTATTGCAAAAAAAAATCAAATGAAAATCCGCCGAGATAATCTATTTGTTTATAAGCAAAAATATCAACAATGTCTTTAAACAAATCCTGAGGGCGTCCAAATTATCCGATTTTGATTCTGAAAAAAGCGTTGGAAAACTTGAGTTCCCTACTATATGTCGAGAATAAATTTAAATATGTTAACGTGATATTTTGGACTCAGACAAACTTGAAAAATGGTCAATTTTTGTAAACAAAATCGGATTGCAGAATTATTGTGCAAAAACTATCTATTCGATCCTAACGAATTTTAGCGTGTTATTTTATCGTGGCATAAAATTTTCTTTGCTCTAATATGAAGGTCCTCAGAGAAATTTAAATGGTCGAAAAAAATTGATTAAAAAACCCGCTTTTTTTTTAAATTATTGCTATTTAGCAATAAGGGAAATATATTTTGAGATTTCCGATCAACCCTATCTTATGGCAAATTTAATTACGAAACTTTTTTTTCTTCTTCAACTTTCCTTTAAAATATATAACTTCAAAGTTACACGAGAGAAAAGTTGAAAAGTTTCATTAATTTTATATTTTTATTAATAAAAACAATGTTGCCCAACCTTTTGAATTGACGCATATCAAATTTATCGTTACTCAGGTTATTCTGAAGGCTCTTATGCAAAAATCTCCATGTTCTATTTCACATCCACCTAAAAGCAGATAAGCCCTGATCTATAATGCCTATTAGTAAATCCGTTTTAGATGCAAAATACGTTTTAATTTAGACAGAGGCGTAAGCATCTAAAATGATTTGTATTAATGTTTACATCAAATCATTGTTTTTAATGAAAGTTAATACTATTGGCGTGGGGGCATGAATAAAGAAAGTAAAAAGCACGATCAACAAAATCAGAGACATCTGTTTTTCCAGCTAGTCATCTTATTGATAATTTTCAGTTTGGAGATGCCTAAGATATGATTTTGATTTCTTTTTTCCTTCTTTTTAAGTTCCGTAACTCGTCTAGCATGATTAACGTCCAAACAAATAAATCGACATAATTTTAGGCTGCTATTTCATTATTTCTTAATAAATAACATTGCTTCACGTTCCTAAACCTATTTTTTACAAGGAAAATACAAAATTATATGGTAATTATTTAAAACAACTAATTAAATGAGAAATAACATTTCCGTACTTGCACTATTGGAGAGACATACTGTTTAAAAATATGTCATTGCAAAATTTTAAATTTACTTTTATATTTAGCACCTGTTGGTATAAAATGCATAAAATGTTGTGATTATTTTGCTCATTATTTGTATCTATCTGTCATGAAAAATTGTAGAAAAATTCTTTATAGGATGACGGTGCAGTTAAATTCAGTGAAAACGTCATATATAAATAATATTCGTACTTTCGTATGAGGCGAGGTAATATCAAGCATATGCCTTAAAGGCCTGTGGAGAAAGTGATATATTCATTACACTTGGACTTTACGTAATTTTTGACCCACATAAGGATTCATGTAATTCTATTAGCAGCGATGTCTTGTCTCGAATACGAGGGCGTTCTATAGAGTACTTAAAAAGTAACATTCCTAAAGATATAGTATACGAAAAAATATTGTGTTCGTTGCTAAACTTGATAAGTTCTTCTTAATCGTCTTAGTATCTAATCTGTGGAACTGTACCGGGTGAGTCAACAATTGGATGAAGTAAGTTTGTGCCTTTTCGGTAAAATTTACAAAGAAACTATATTTATTGTTTGATACAGTTTATTTTTGCGCATATTTTAAAAATATTTAGGACTCTACAGGGTGAGCCGAAAAACTAGGACAGCATAAAGTTGTATTTTTTTCAATAGAACACCCTATATACGAATCGTATTTTCGATTTAGCTTATGAGTAATAAAAACGTGAAGTGGTCAACAAACCAGTAACTAATGAAGAAAAAGAACTACAAGTATTGTTAAATGTTCAGGAAAATCCTTATATTGGTAGCCGTCAGTTAGCAGCATTATGTGAAACATCACAATCCACCGCTAATCGTACTACCAAGAAATATAGGTATCATCCATATCACATGGAATTACACCAAGAATTGCATGGACAAGATTTTGAAAGTCGTGTAAACTTTTGTCGTACAATAAATGCGGAGATTCAATTAAATCCAAATTTATTATGCAAGGTAATGTTTAGTGATGAAGCTACTTTTAGAAGTAACGGTGCCGTAAATAGACGCAACATGCATTATTATGCCACAGAAAACCCATTTTGGATTAGAGAGGTGCAACATCAAAACCACTGGTCATTAAATGTTTGGTGTGGTATTCATCATAATCGAATTATTGGACCCCACTTTTTTAATGAACCAATAAATGGCCATAGTTACCTGAACTTTCTACAAGAAGAACTACCCCAACTGCTTCAAGGTCTCGATAGGGATGAGCTCGACAGTATGTGGTTCCAGCACGATGGTGCGCCTCCGCATTACCATCGTGAAGTTCGTGCCTTTTTGGACCAACGATATCCGCAAAAATGGATTGGACGTGGGGGTTTCATTGAGTGGCCACCAAGGTCTTGCGACATCACCCCATTAGATTTCTTCCTATGGGGTTATATTAAAAATAAGGTGTATGTTAATCCACCAACAACAGTGGAAGATATGCGAAACAGGATTAGGGATACCTGTAGAACAATAACGCCACTAATTTTGTCCAGGGTCCGAGAAAATCTGCAAAAAAGACTAAATTTGTGCATTGCACAAGAGGGTCGTTTATTCGAACACTTATTAAAAAGAAATAATTAATCTCAGTATTTAATAGGTAATTTTGTTGTTTCAATTTAGTATAAAAGTAAATATGTATTTGCCCTGTCGTTATTGTTGTGTAAATTTTTTCACATTATGTTTAATTAAATTATTGCCGTTGTAATATAATTTCATCAAATTAAACCACATTCTGTTTGTTTCTGTAGTTTCTTTTTATTATTTTACATGGCTACTATGATAATGAAGACTATTTCTGTAAAAAAGTATGGAAAATAAGAAAAACTGAAATATCTCAAAAACTATTATAAATAGGTATAGGATATATTGAACAAAACTTTTAGGGTTTTTATTACTCTATTAAATAATATGAAAATATACAGGGTGTACCATTTAAAAAAAAAGATATTTATTCATTTAAACTTGTTCAAATTTGAGCCGATGTGTTCAACACCCTGTAGCTTTTATTGCACATATTAGGTAAAAATTATGTTAAGTTGTCCTTGGCCTTGCTAAATTCCAAATTTGAATATATTTGTTACAAAATTGACAACGTTATTTAGGATTGAATTGATGCTTGAAAATGTGACTTTTTTTCTTTAAACTTAATTATCTCAGAAACTATAAAGTTTTGTTATAGTAAACCTATAATAAAAAATATTTAAAATTATAAGATAAATCGAAAATACGATTCGTATATAGGGTGTTCTATTTAAAAAAATACAACTTTATGCTGTCCTAGTTTTTCGGCTCACCCTGTAGAGTCCTAAATATTTTTAAAATCTGCGTAAAAATAAACTGTATCAAACAATAAATATAGTTTCTTTGTAAATTTCACCGAAAAGGCACAAACTTACTTCACCCAATCGTTGACTCACCCTGTACCTAGTTAATGACTATGCTAATTTTAATATATGGAGACAAAATATAAGGATGTAAGAGGTGTTGCCATCTTGAATGACCTAGACGACTAAATATTTTTTTTAAATGAATAGTTGGCAACCAGTGGAGAAAATACAAAAAATTGTTGGCTTATGTAGGTAGTAAAAAATTTATTATTCCACAGTTACTACACACCATTCATTTTGTGGAGAGGGGAGAATTTCAAAAATATATTAACATCTATTTCTTCGCCGCCTTATTACTCCAACAGTTTTTATGTCATGACATCGTCATCTACAACTTCTAGAGGTTTTATGGTTCATTTATACATGTATGCTTCGTTTTTTTTTATTTTTTCATGCTTTATGGATATTAATTTGAAAAACTTATTTTTCATTCCTCGTATTCGTATACGTAAAGAGAGAGGAAATGCGATGGTATTGCCATAAATGGCTATTTATGTTATTTTTGCAAATTGCGTAAAATAATTCCACTACATAAGTTTCATGTTAATAGTGTAACAGTTAAAATAGTTCATATTATTATATATATTTACATTAAAATAATAGCGGAAGTTATATCAGTATGTAATATCGATTGCAGCAACTTGAAGTTATAAATTCAGACCGTTTATACCCTATTGAAAATATCGAATATTTAAAATCTAATTTAGTTTCATCAATAGTTTGGGAGCCCGCCCACATATAAGAAAAATCATTCTTATACTTTTGTAACTTCTTGTATGGCTTAATTATAAGTATACCGACAACTTTTTCCTTTGCAAAAACTCTCGTAATTGGTTTGTTCGTTTTCCAATTTTTTCCGTAACACGTCGGTTTCCCGTCGTAAGAAAATTTATAAATATAATTTTTTTTCCAACTGTAGGCGTTAGATTGTGGAACAAAAAGCGTGAAAAAAAATTATTCGACAAAAAGTGTGGTTTATAAAGGGTGTCCACCACTCTCACAATGAATTTTGGAGAGTGGTGGACATCCTTTATAAACCACAATTTTTGTCGGCCAATTTTTTTTCACGTATTTTGTTCAATGATCTAAAGCCTACAATTGGAACAAAAATTATATTTATAAATTTTCACCGACGTATTACGAAAAAAATGGGAAAGTGAACAAACCATTTACGAGAGTTTTCGCAGAAAAAAAAAGTTGTCGGTCTACTCATAATTAAGTTACAGAAGAAGTTACAAAAGTATATTAATGATTCTTTTTAAATGTGGGCGGGCTCCAAGACTACAATGTTAACCCTTGAAAAAACTCAGTAAAAAGATAAAACGTTGGGAAAATACAGTTTTGGTTCCAACCATGCTTTCATCCCCCTTATTAATCGACTTCAAAAAAATGAATTTACCAATTCCACTAAATAGTTTAGTTTATACAGGGTAAACAAAAAATGCGTGGTGCATAATTATTTTTTTTAACGTAACAACCTATTTTTTTTTTATCAATTGGAGTATTATTGAACTCTCTCTTCAACTTTAAAATTTTTTGGTCTTAAAATTCGACATTGCCAAATTATTGAATTTTTAAACTTTTTTTGGCCGAAATCAGTATTTTACTTAATTTTTAATATCCACATCACCGTTCATTATTTCTTCCGTAATAATGTGTAAAAAGTCTTAGCAGAGATCATTTTATCTCGCAGTAGTCTAATATTTAGTTTTTCTTATACATGATGACCAAAATTATTATTTAAATATTCTTATTTATGGCATTTTACTCCCTTTTTTTTAAATAGAACACCCTGTATCTAGTATCATGTGTCTATAGAGTAGTTATTTATCTTCAAACTGATACTAAAACATGTTTGTCTTTGACTAAAATGTGATTGTCAGACTTGCATTGTCTTTATTTTTGATAATTTTTACGACGTTTCGATTAGGTTGTATCTCTAATCATTATCAAGTATAAACTGAATGTTAGGGCTACGAGCTTATATGGGGACTGTGTTCATTGAAGCGCAAAGTTTCGCTTCATTGTACGCATCTCCGTGATTTGATATTACAAAATAATGGTTGCCAAAGATTAGGTATATCAACACTGGGTTTACTGAAGATTCCATTATTATTTTTAATGTAAGCTTCTACTATAAATTTTCTTTTTTTCATGTTGGGTTTCATATATATTTCCACAGCTTCAGACCAGTTTATATGGTGTTGTTTATCCCAGGTGTGTTCTGCAATATCTGATCTCGACGTATTCTCTTTTTAACCGACTTCTAAAAGAAGAGGGTTCTCAATTCGTCGACTACGTATTTTTTTTTATGTATGTACACCGATTTAAATGAAATTTTTTACTTTATGTTTAGATGTGATATGTGATCTCATATTTTTTTGGACAAAATTAGTGCAGTAAAATCCAAGATGGCGCTGATAATATGGCGGCTAAAAAAATAAATTTTGTCCGATTTTCTCCAAAATTGGTATGGGAGAATTTTCGGGGTCGTACACAACGAATCTGATGTTATTTTTAAAAAATTCAATATGGCGGACAAAAAAATTTAATTTTGTTCGATTTTCCCCAAAATTGGTATGGGGAAGTTTTCGGGGTTGCACATAGTGAATCTAAAATATTTTTAAAAAAGTTAATATGCCGGATCGAATATGGTGGACAAAAAATCAATTTTGTCCGATTTTCTCCAAAATTGGTATAAGGGAGTTTTCGAGGTTCTTATAAAACGAATCTGAAATTATTTTTAAAAATTCAGTATGGCTTATCTAATATGGCGGATAAATAAAAAATTAATTTTGTCCGATTTTTTTCAAAACTGATATGGGGTAGTTTTTGGGATCGCACATTACGAATCTGAAATTAATTTAAAAAAATTAAATATGGCGGATGCAAGATGATATAGGGGGTTCTTGAGGGTCTAAATTATGAATTTAAAAGTATTTTTTCAGGATTCTATATGGCGAATCCAATATAGCGGTCTAAAAATTTTATATTTTTCGATTTTGTTCAAAGGTGGGGCTGAATTGTTTTTGAGGAGACAATATGACGGTCTAGAAATTTTAAATTCCGAATTTCATCCAAGATTGGTACTAGAGAGCTTTGAAGAGTTTAGATTAGATTAAGACGTTAAAATTATTTTTTTGAAAATCAATATGGCGGATCCGGTATGGTGGGTTTTACCGTATTCGCAATTTTTTTTCAGATTTGGTATTAGGGGGTTTTTGGGGTCGTGTATTACGAATATGAAGTTAATTTTTTACAACTATTAGGTTGATAAGATATAATATGAGGGACTGAAAATTTTACATTTTCCCGTTTTGTCTAAAATTGATATTGCGGTGTTCTTGGGGCGTATACATCAATATGCAGTATAAATTATATCAGGCTAAGGAATTTACGTCTCAAGTTCTTTAAATATCGATATTGAAAGGTTTTGGGGCCTATATTTCCAATCTCAAATTAATTTGAGAGAGTGGATTTACTATGACAGAATAAATATTTGTTTGACACAATTTCACTGGTATTTGGAGAACTCTAAGAACCAAAGAATTTTTAGTGGTTCATTTTAGTCTAAGTACTAATCTCGATTAGTACTTAGATCAAACAATTTATAGATATCATAATGAATTTAAAAGTAAAAATCGAAAAATAAAATTTTTATAAAAAAAATTGTCCTGATAAAATGTGACTCGCATAAACAGATTAAAAATACTTTATTTGTAATTGCTTTCTTACCATAATTTGTATATATAAGTAGTTATTTATTTCATTTAGAAATAATTTGGCGCCGACTTAAAAAATTTCAATTTTATATAAAAATTTATAGTTATTTTTCACTTTTTAGCGCACTTTTAGAAATCGGTTCAATTTTTCTTATAAAAATTTTATTGTGTATGAGTTTTATGTTCCTTAATTCTAACTTCTAGTGGTCGCCTGGTTTCTCCAATATACATTTCACCACACTCACATGAAATTTCATAAAATTGAGGAGAAATTAGGGAAAACTAAAGCTAGAATCATGTTTTACAATCTCAAAATAGAGAGTAAGTGTAGAAATTTTTTTTAAAAAAAACGCCATTTCCTAGATTTTACTTAATTGAAATAATTACTAAACTAAATTGTTGATTAGCGAACTTTACTTGTTTCTTTTCGAAACGTTGCCTTTTTGGCTTTATCTCGGTTACACTTTAAGTGTCTTTACCAATTTTAAAGACCAATTGAAATTCAAAAAGATAAAATTAATTTATTTTTGCAAAAGAATTAAACCGACTTCAAAAAATTGCATAAAAAATAAATTATAAGCTGTTTTAAATTATAATTGATGTAAAATAATTGTAAATTTACTTATTTATTTAGCACTATGTCGTATTTATTTTTTTGTACTACTAAAACGATTTATTTATCTATTTTCGTGTTTCTGCTTTTTCAGTATTCGAGCATGGTCCAAGGAGAACTTGAGCTTGTAGTTAATTTTTAATTTTTACTTGAAGTAACCAGCATCGTAAAACGTTTTTATAGTCACACATGTACGAAGTTTTTACGTATTATACAGCTTATATAAAATGCAAGGATAATTAAATTTGCGAGTCATTTCACAACTGATAAATTTATGTAAATTGCAGAAATGGTCGATTATTTAAAGCTGTCTATTTGATATATGATTAGCAATTTTGAAAAAGCTTCTTTCGGATACAACCTTGAACGGTTTTATTATATAATAATCAAAAACATGTTTTCCAAACATACACAGCCGGCTAAAAGCTTAAATATACTTACCTACTTATACAGGGTATTAATGCATCGAAAAGTGATTCTACGTGCTAAAATTAAGGTAGTATGTCATAAAACAAAAAGTCGACAATTCAAAACTTCTCCAGCTACAGCCGGTCAAGTTCAATTTGTTTTGATTTTTAACATCTTGCCGTGAGTTTTTAACTTATCAAGTTGACATTTGATACAGAGACTACGCTTAATGACTTCTATCATTCTGTAATAAAAATATTACTCTACTGTACCACCAGAGGTCACTACCTGAAATTCAAATTTTACTTTTCACAGCTTTATTATATTGCCAGTTATTTTTAAGGATAAAAAATACCTAATAAAAAGGTACCCCTTATTCGACTCGATAAAGCTCACCCTTTAGACGCAAATTGGAATTAAAATTTTTGTTATCAGTAAAATAAGACTTACGATAACATCCCTATAACTGAACTGTGGGTAACGATCACTAACACAAATATAAACCATACACTTATTAAAGATGTACAAAATTTATATATATATATATATATATATATATATATATATATATATATATATATATATATATATATATATATATCAACCGGATCAGAGCTAACCAAAATTAGAAGCAACTAAAAAAATCGACCAAGGGTTCATTTTGAAAAATCGAATGTTTAGCAAATAAAGCTGTAAAAATTGATATTCGCAACCGATCGGGTAGTTTTTGGCTCAGATTATAACTGCAGAGGTTTTTGGAGTCGCTGATTACGAATCCGAAGTTGGATTTGCAAAATTCAAGATGGCGGATCCAATATGGCGGACGTATTTTTGAAAATCAACCGATTTGCACCAAATTTGGTATCCGGGAATTTATGGTCGTAAATAACGAGTCTGAGGTCAAATTTCCAAAATTCTCGAGGTAAATATAGCGGATCTAAAATGGCGGACGTATTTATTGAAATTCAACCGATTTGCTTCAAATTTGGTATACGCGGGGTTTTGGGGGTTGGTGATCACGAATCCGGGTTCAGCTTTGGCAATTTCAAAATGGCGGATCCAAAATGTCGGACGACATTTTTGAAAATCAACCGATTTATACAAAATTTGTTATCCGAGGTCAGATTTTCAAAATTCAAGGTAGTGGATCCAATTTGGTGGAAACTCAATATCCTAATCCTCCATATTATGTACTCAATCTTGGATTTTGAAAATCCGACCACGTATAGTAAATTTGGTGCAAATCGGTTGATTTTCAAAATTCGGCCACCATATTGAATTTTTGACCATTATTTTGGATTCGCCATGTTGGATTTCGTCAACCTACCATACCAGCTTTTTAGGCGCATCCATCAGCTACAATTTGAGCAAAAAAAGACCCGATCGATTGCGAATGTTTATTTTTACAAGCTTTTTTTGATAAAC
The DNA here is from genome assembly GCA_034092305.1 of Diaprepes abbreviatus. Taxonomy (NCBI): domain Eukaryota; kingdom Metazoa; phylum Arthropoda; class Insecta; order Coleoptera; family Curculionidae; genus Diaprepes; species Diaprepes abbreviatus. The sequence goes on along the minus strand of JASJET010000236.1, from coordinate 2,719 downwards.
ATCCGATTTTTCTCCGACTTCGGGCTGCCATATCGGATTTTTCAAAGGCGCATATATATATATATATATATATATATATATATATATATATATATATATATATATATATATATATATATATATATATATATGTATATATATATATATCTTCTTCTTCTTCTTCATTCTCAGCCCATTGACGTCCACTCCTGGACATAAGCCTATCCGATGGTCCTCTACTGAGATCTGTCTCTCGCCTTCTGGAGCCAGTCTTTTCCAGCAAACTGTCTTATATCATCTACCCATCTGCGTTGTGGCCTGTCACGATATCGGTTCGTTTCTCGCGGTCGCCATTGCAGTAATTTACTCGTCCACCTATCGGGCTGTTGTCTAGATATGTGCCCCGCCCATTGCCACTTTAGTCGTGATATGCGTTCAATGACATCAACTACTTTGGTTCTTGATCTTATTACTTGATTTCGTATTTTATCCCGTAATGAGATTCCTAACATTTGTCTCTCCATGGAGCGTTGAGTGCCCTGGAGCCTATTTGCGTTTTGTTTGGTTAGTGTTATCGTTTCCATGTTGTAAGTAGCAACAGGCAAGACACACGTGTTATACACTTTCCGTTTAAGGTTGATTGGTGTGTTTCTATCTCTTAATACGTACTGCAACTTTCCAAAGGCAGCCCATGTCAGCCCTATTCTCCTTGTTATTTTCCTTGCCCAGTTTCATGACGTGGCCTTGATGTACTCTTGGACATTCTCTATGATTTCATTTTGAATCTCTATTTGTACATTTGCGTCAGAGCTCATTAACTTAGTTTTCTCCAAGTTCATCTTAAGTCCCACTTTTCTCGCCTCTTCATTGAAAGCATTTCTTTTAGCTCTTCTGGGTTGCTATACATGACAACAACATCGTCGGCGAAACGAAGATGACTAAGGTAAGAACCGTCGACTCTCAAACCTTTTTCATCCCAATTTAGTTTTTTAAAGACATTTTCTAAAGCTAGCGTAAATAGTTTCAGAGAGATGACGTCTCCCTGACGCGCACCTCTCATAACGTTTATTTTTTCGGTTTTTGTGTCTTTGTCGACACACACACACATACATATATATATATATATATATATATATATATATATATATATATATATATATATATATATATATATATATATATATATATATATATATCGTTATTGTTCTTGTTGGAACTAAAAATTTAATGTAAAAGTTTTAAAACATAAGCAGTAGATATCAAAAACATAAAAGAGCACTTACCATTATATTAGATTTTTGTTGACAAATTGTTTTTAATTTTATTATATATAATAAGATACGACCTGTTACGATCCATTTAGAAACTTAAAAATATTTTCTTTTAATTTATCTTATTAATATTACTCCAGTATATTTTTTTTCTGAAAACTCAGTGACAAATAGCCTTACCAGGACACCCGGTATATCTATTACATTCTATTTAATCGGAAGCTTAAAATTTTGGTTTATCGAGAGCGTTTCAATAGAGCATAAATGATATCCTCCGCACCTTCAAACATTAAAGTTTATATTCTTGACATGTTGGCGCATTTAAAATTATTAAATCAATTTTTTCCACAGATATTCTTTGTAGGAAAATTTTCCAATAAAACATATTAAAATAAAAAAAAGTAAGTAGAAACAATTACTTAAAATGCAATATTTATACATGGAAATAGACGACCGGGGGTTTAATAAAGCAGAAGGATTTCTTTCTTCGTAATTTTTTTTTCACTGTCAAAAACTATTTATGTACGAAAAATTTTGCATTTGCTCCACTGGTTGCCTAGTTAAGATTTTATTAAAAAATAAGAAAAAATTGAAATCTAGCCACGGCATATTTTGCGCGACAAATCAAAGACATATTTATAAGATTGGACTAAAAAATTCCTAATCGGCTTAGTAACAAATATTTGTTGTTAAAATACCAATAGGGAATTAAAAATCTTAACTAATTATCTTGTTATGATCAAATAAACCTGAAAATAATTAATAAATTGTTATTTAGAAACAAGATGTTATAAATCAATTTACTCTTACTCATACAAAGCAATTTTTCTTTATATAAACGAGGATGAAATGAAAAGTTCCGAATTTCGCTAGTAATGGTACTCGCAACGCGTTTATCAGTGGCATTTTGAAATATCTAGACAGAAAACTACAACTCATGATCATATCAGAACAATTCTACGAGTTCAATCCACCAGACTTTTTATGATGGTCGGAAATTTTCTGTTCCATCTTTGTGTTATAAGAACCATTTTAATAGAAAGTCTCTTCTAAAAACAAATATATGGTAATACATGGTGGTCGGATAATGCATCAGGGTACTTGGAAATGTGATGGTCAAATAACGGTAGTAAGTTTTCTGAAGATATCAAAAAATTGATAAAAAACAACGATTTCTATTGGCGTGGAATCTATTTGTTGAGTGAAAGGTGGCAAATGTTCGCAGCTTCTGAAGGCCAATAACGATATATATATATATATATATATATATATATATATATATATATATATATATATATATATATATATATATATATATCCAATAGAAAAATTGGAAGAGGTGACAGAGAATGTCATTTTGAATAATTTATGCCATATATGCCTTGGTACAAAATGCACGGTTGTCGAGTTACAGCCCATTTTATAATTTTTCAGTTTTCTGGCAATTGGTGATTGAAAATTTAATTTTT